>JARJLF010000904.1:0-119435 GCA_029378395.1 Mycena leptocephala
ATCCATCCAGCCATCCGAATATTATTCAGGTTTGTGGAGCGCGAGTTCGGGCAATATTCATGCCACGCTCTTCATGACGGTGTGTCCTTTCACTTAAACAGATCATCTCTGAGTTTGATGCTTGAATTAGACATGATACCTCTTGAACATTTCGTGGACCTCTATCGACATTCGCATTTTTCGGCCGTATATATTTATGCATATTGTGTACGTGCATCTGTTCCTTCACCTTGCACGATATTGACCTTTCTCAAGGCCTCAGAGTTCGGAGTATGACAGGTCACACCTTGTTGGTCGGTTCGCTGACACTGGCACAGTCCGTGCGCGATTACTTCTACTCCGCTTTCGAACAGAACCTAGTGAGTTTCGTTATTTGGATATCTAACTTACTTGCCGTATAACGGGCTCTAGTATGAAGGGAACTGCACATTCTGGATCCGTCGCTCAACGAGTCGGCTCTGCACGGACCTCATACCACCCGACACCATACAGCCCATCTTGAGTGGCCTTCAGAATCACGTACCCGGTCCACAAGGAATGTTTTCCTTCGGCGCGTCGAACACAGAGGCCGCCATCATCGAGTCACTGACAGTTGAACGATATCATGAAATATGTTCTTGGAATCTATGGCAAACTCGACTCTTGCACCGTTCCTCCGCCATAGTCGTGAATGTGGGGACTGCACTTTCCTGTCCTTTGGGAAGCGGATTCGAAGATTCTGTTGAGATTGCATCTGTCCCAAACGCAGACTTCATTTTTGATCCTTGGACATTGTATCCTACCACGTCGGAGAGAGTGCTAGGAGAATTAACGGAGGATGGCTGGACCCGGTATTGATATTTCTTGCCTCCATGGTGATCTGTCCTAATCATGTTTAATCTCTAGTTTTAATTCCTGCGACGTCTCGGACAACATATTCTCGCTGCGTATCCGACACACACGCTTCGTTGCGGAGGCTTGGCTTAGTCAAGCAAATCATATTTTCAGTCGCCTCGGGATCACGTCCAATTTCGAGGATTATGGTAATGTATCTTTCGCCCTTCGCTTTCAGGTTCCATTGACTTGGTTGCATAGTTTTTGTGGACGCAGTTGATTTTAACATTGAGATTTCCGCGTTTGCGGAAGACCCCCCTCCGGGTTACCTATTTCTCAGTCCGAAGGAGGACTTTCAAACCCGGCCATCCTCTTTCTGCTGGCCGGACGATCCCGCATATTGGTCCTTGGATCCATTGGGTGCTGAACGTCTTACTATGAATGAAGCGACTGCCCTCGGATTTCCTTCCATACATTTCCACACAGATGTCATTGGATTATTCTGGGATTCCAGTGTATACGCTGGAATCCGTCGATTCCACCAGGCTAAGGGTTTTGATCCAGAAAGCCAAGACCTCGCGCGGTATCTGGAGCAGCCTCTTTTTCAGTTGTCTAGCGAAGTAGATTCTCCATTTGCCTACGGTAAGTCATCTGTTTTTAACCAAATCCTTCCGTTCAACTAATCGTCATTTCTCCCAAGTCGATGATGAGAATTATTCCGAAGAAGACCTCAACCTCGATGATTCAGAGGATGTGCGCAGTTCAGCTAGCGAAGATGACGGTCAGTAAACAATTCCTGCGTTTAACTTGGCTTATCGCTATTTCAGACGAGTCGAAGGCCGAAGACGGAAGCGTTCCTGGACCGATTGCCCTTGGTAAGGCAACCATCTCGAAGCGAAACGCACTGTTCCCCTAATGTTTTATAAATCCCAGTGGATGACGAATATTTCTCTGCGGAAGAAGATAATCAAGACCCATTCGTCAATCTCGCTGGTGGGGCGGGATATATACAGACTTCAGATAGCGAGGATTTCGGTGGGTCCAATCCATTATTCTCTGCTCTGGCTCACAATTTTGCCTCAATTTTCAGCGTCCCAGTCAACGGTCGGAGACGAGGAAGCTCAAATATCCGTTTGCCTTGACGAGATACCACTCTCGCAGACATTCAAGTTCACAATGAACCTTCAGCTGGCGCTGATTATATTCCTTGCCTTGTCTCGGGTGTACGACCAGGTGGGGTGAGAGAAGCGACTGCGATGCATATGTTGAGTCTCGAGTCGGTGATGCTCCACGTTGAATTTCGTTTTTGATTAGTTTTTTTGTCTGTGGATACTGCTAGCACCGGTTTTAGTCTTTCAATCAATGTGGCTACTGGTTTTCGTCTTTGAATTTATTTAGGAGGCCAGAGTTCTCGGGTTCTCGACGGTTTACTGTAAGCCTCAGAATAAAAATTAATGACGCGTCTCGGAGCGCGTGAATGATTCGACCGAACAGTCAAGTAAATCTTTCAGAGTCCGAAGTGATAAAGTTGAATTTGGGACGGAGCCTTGAAGTTCAACTCTTAGCGAGCCAAATAAAATAATAAACTGGCGAAATTCCACCGGGAGAAAATTCAAAGAGTTCCAGATGAGTTTATATCCCAAAATTCGTGAGCCGCTTTCGTTCCTTTCCCCTGGGAACCCTGAGCCGGGAAGATTTTTATTGACGTTTGTGACGTCGAGTCATGCAACGTGACCCTTCGCGTTGACGCGTCTTGTCCAGTCCCACCACTGCAGTATTTCTAGGACTTGATTCATCGCCCTTTTTTCTCAGTTTCCTCTCTGGCCACCTCCAAGGCTATTGAAGTGTCGGCAACTTGACCCACCCCTCATTCCAACTTGTACTAGTACTATCCTTCTTTTGTACCGACGTCCCTGTCTCATTTACCGCTCGAATAGTCATTTATTTCCTCTCTGGAATCCCGGATTCCACCTAAAAGCCTGATTGAACTGGGTTGGTTAAACGAGGCTGCGAGTAGTAATACTTTTTTGCTTGACTTTTTTCTCGAGAATTCGGTGTAAAATACTAGTTAGATTTCAGTCAATTTCATTGTGGCTCATCTGGACTCAGTGCAGTGAAGTCTCGGTGCAAAGCACAGCGAAGTACCCGCGGTTAACCTTAAACGGTCTGTGGCTGTGCTGCACTGGCCGGGATCCCCTTTTATATTTAGCGACTCCACCGACCGTTTCAGACAAACCGCCACCTGGATCCTCTGTTTCACAAGACCTTTGGACCAAATCCTTATTCTACTGCACTGTACTTACTTGCAAGACGATATCCGCTTCGCCTGGAAATTCTAGTGTGTCTTGACTTTAAAAACACACGCTAGATGACGGTCAAGAGGCACCCCAAGCTTCGCCGCGCGCTGAAGCTGCCTTTTCACGGGCGCACAGGGACTACTGCTGTCGGACGCAACACTTTTACACCACGGCATGGCGAGCAGCCCATTGTCTTTCTTCGTGTCCAGGTTTTGGGCGGAAACGGTCTCCTCGCCAAGGACCGTAATGGCTTCAGCGACCCGTGCGTCCGCTGGCCTTTGTAACGCTATTTCATTCTAAACTGTCTTTGAAGATTCGTCGTGGCATCACTACTCCACACTCGACACCACACGCCAGTAGCCAAGAAAACTGTTAATCCTCAATACACGCCAAAGGACGCGACGTGGGACTTTCCAATCTACCTCAGTGTCGCGGACAAGCTGGGCGTCGTAGAACTGGTCGTCTGGGATAAGGACGTCATTCGCAAGGATTACCTCGGCGAGGCAGGCATAGCGGTCGAGGACTGGTTTGCCGATGCGCGCCCGAAAGCATGGGACGCCCCCGGGAACGTCGTACGTGGTGTTCCTCCCGCCTTCGGCTGCCACTGATCTCCCCTCTTTCATCCTCTTGCATTCGGCTTTCTTTACCCGTCGCTCGCCTTTCTTGCATCATGATCTGTGATTCGCGGCCCGCTGATGCTCGCTCTCTGTGTCATGTACAGCCCTTCACCGTCCCGCTCGTGTCCAGCCGCCCCGGGACGCCCGCGCAGGGTACCATCCAACTCCGTCTCGGCTTCGTCGCGCCCCCACCCCCGACTGCGCACGCGCCGAATCAGGCCCAGGTCGACTTTGATGCTATCTACCGCAACCTCGTCAAGAACACCCGCAAGTCGCTCGTCTCTGCGCCCCCGGTGAGTATCGTATCCTTGGCGCTTCGTTGTCTTCTCTTGGCCCTGGTCTGCATGATTTGCCATTTGCTATTGGCGGCGCGCATTGTGGCGTTTCATGTCCGCTTAGTGGCCTCGCTATGGCTTCCATTTTTCCTTTCTTCGTTTCATTTCATCACTCGGCGGGGAACGTGCCCGACGCTATATACACGATCGTTCCACTGACATTCTTTGTATCCTCGTCTTCTTTCCCTTTCTCATCTCTATCCTCCGACCTTGTACTCATCTCTTCCCCCAGACCGAAGGCGTAGGCACCATCCGCTCAAACATCGGTCCCGCGTTCGCCGAGTTCGAGGACGACGGCGGGCTCTCCTCTGCGTCCTCTTCTTCTGAGAACGAGGACGGCGATTCCGATTCCGAGGAATCAGAGTGCGACTCTGACGACGAGCGCGATCGCGAGGAGGGTGCGTGGTTTCTGTCTCTCTTTGCGTACTCGTAAGCTGATTTCCACCTTTCCACCTGCAGTTGCGGTGAACGCGGCAGAAGCAGAAGGAGCAGGAGCAGGACGACCTAGCGAGACGGTCTCCCGCCTGCTGGCGCTGCACGAGCCCCCCGAGATCAGCGTCGTCCCGGGCTCGCCTGCGACAGAGGGCGAGACGGGCCTCGAGGGGAAGACACCTACGGGGCCGAGCCCGCTCACGACGCCCACGCCATCCTCTGGCACAGCACCCGCGGTACCCGTCACTCCCACAAGCCCGAGTGCGGGCGAGCGCCCTCCGCTGGAGAAGAAGGGTAGACCGAGCTTCATCGCGCTGCCGCTCCCGCGCAAGTTCCTCTCGCGCTCGCGGCCGACGACGCCCGGCGATGGTAGCACCAACGTGAAGGAGCCGAAGGAGAAGGAGGGGAAGGAGGGGAAGAAGCGGTTCCGGCGCAGCTGGAGCGGGGCGGGGAGCACGCCGCTTGAGGAGGGGACGCCTGGCAAGGGGAAAGGGAAGGGGAAGGAGAAGGAGGAGAAGCGACTAGAGGAGAAAGAGGAGAAGACGGGCAAAGGGCGCAGGCGACCGAAGCCGCAGCGCGCGTTCTCGCTCGGCATGGACGTCGGCGGGGGCCCGGGTGCGGGGCGCGAGAACGACATTGTTGGCATCGTTATGAGTACGCTTTCCTTGCACATCCGCGCTAACTATGGCTGACCCCCGCCCAGTTGAGATCGCCGGCGCAGTGGACCTCCCGCGGCTCAAGAATAGTGCGTCGTCTCTCTTCCGCTTCGAGAGCATTTGCTAATACGTGTGGGGTGCAGTGACGCGCACGTCGTTCGACATGGACCCGTTCGTTGTCGTTTCGTTTGGGAAGAAGGTGTTCCGCACGCGCGTCATCCGGCACTCGCTCAACCCTGTTTGGGACGAGAAGCTGCTGTTCCATGTGCGCCGGTACGAGATTGGTTACGAGGTGGGTCAGCGAGCGGACTTGGTCGTGCATGCGTACTAAACGAATGCAGGTTAGGTTAACGGTGCTCGACTGGGACAAGCTTACCTCCAACGACTACATTGGGGAGGCGGCGTTCAACGTGGGCGAGCTCGTCGCGGACGCGCCGCAGCCATTGCCGCTTCCGCCAGTGCGCGGTGGGACAGCGGTGGCTACGTCCCCGTCGCTGCCCACCTTTGGGGAAGACGGCGCCATGCTTGGGGGAAGTGACGAGGACGCCGACGCGGCTGCACGCGAGCGCGGCACTCGTATCCCGCTGTACGCGGAGGAGGAGGGCGGCGACCACCCTATGAAGGAGTTTAAGCTCAAACTCGAGATTGGCGCGGGCGGCGGCCGGGAGCCCGTGATCTGGGAGAGCAAGCACAGCCCTGTGATCACCTTCCGGTGTGTCTCCTTCCTTGCCGCGCTTATGTGATGGACGACTGACGCGGACGGTGCAGCGCAAAGTATCAGCCGTACTCACTGCTGCGACAACGTTTCTGGCGGCAGTACCTGAAAGTTAGTTATTTCTTGTTGGCTTTTATTCGTGGGGATAACACTCAAAACAGCAATACGACGTCGATGATACCAAGACGCTGTCGCACGTCGAGATAACTAGCATGCTCGACTCCCTCGGGTCGACGCTGTCGGGGAGCACGGTAGATTCGTTCTTCACGCGCTTTGGGAAGGACCCGCGGTGCGACGACCTTAGCGTCGAAGAATGCATACGGTGTTTGGAGACGGAGCTGCTGCGCCCGGAGAACGAGCGCCGGCGTGTGGACGAGGACAGCAGCGGGGCGGGCACGGGCACTGGCGCACTGACGAGCCTCAGCCCCTCACCAGCGCCTGCAACAAGTGCCTCGGGCGAGGTACGCCTGGGCGAGATAGACTTTTCGGGACCGGCGCTCGAGGTGGACTTTATGAGCGGGGAGAGCAAGGGATACGTCACCGAGGCCGCCGAGATGGTGCTCTTGACACCCGGGGCAACGCCTGGGTCTGCACCGCACTCGCGCCACCCGACGTCGGAGTCGTCGTCGGACGCGGATCTCGAGGAGTTGTCGGGCTCCGCATCGGTGTCGGCGTCGGCGTCCAGCTCGCCGTCTTCGACCCCCATGACGCCGTCCCTGGCGCCCGCGACGGCTGCGACTGTGACGCCCAATGCCACCCCCAGCGCCAGCGGGAAGAAGTCGCGCTTCCGGCGACCGCGCTACCGTAAGACCCAATCCTCGGTGACGACGGCGTCGCAGATCACGTCCGTGTCACATGCTGGGAGCGCGAGCAGCGAGGAGTCGTTCGAGCGAGTAATCAACGTGAAGAACTGCCCGCTGTGCCACCGCCCGCGGCTCAACTCCAAGGCGGAGGTGGACATTATCACACACATTGCGGTGTGCGCGAGCCAGGACTGGAATATCGTCGATCGAATCGTGGTGGGTAATTTTGTCACCGCGAGCCAGGCGCAGCGCAAGTTCTTTACGAGGATCCTCAGCAAGATCTCGAGTGGGGATTATCGGCTTGGGGCGGTGAGTCTGCGTCTTTTCGCGCTCGATTGATTGAGGATGCTAATTGAGGGGGTAGAATTCGGCGAATATTATTGTGCAGAACCGGTTGACGGGACAGCTGGAGGAGGAGAAGATGCAGGTGTATGTCAGGCTCGGGATCCGGTTGCTGTATAAGGTCGGTCGGAGATGCCCTCTGCGCCTCCTCATACTAATATCCCATGCAGGGGATGAAGAGTCGCATGGAGGGCGGACGGGGTGCGTGTCTCTTTGCTATGTCGCACGCATCAAGCTGACGGTGTGTAGCTCGCCGACTGCTCAAGTCTTTGTCTATCAAGCAGGGTATCAAGTACGACTCCCCGAGTCGGCGCGAGATATCCCTACTTTTATCGAGTTCCATGGGCTCAAGGTCGACGAGATCCTCGATCCTTTAGACTCCTTCAGTATGCCCTTACTCGTTCATATTGCTTCACCCACTCATTCTTTTTGTAGAAACCTTCAATCAATTCTTCTACCGGTACGTCTACATCCTTCCATTATTGACAGTCTATTGACCCCCTTTTCAGGAAACTCAAGCCCTCCGCTCGCCCCACGGAGCAGCCAGACAACCCTACCGCCTCGTCAGCGCCGCAGACTGCCGCTTCATGGCGTTCGAGTCCGTCTCGGAGGCGACGCGCCTGTGGATCAAGGGCCGCGAGTTCACCGTCGCGCGCCTGCTCGGGGACGCGTACAAGCACGAGGCGGACCGCTATACGGGCGGCGCGCTCGCAATCTTCCGGCTCGCGCCGCAGGACTATCACCGCTTCCACGTGCCTGTGGATGGCATGATTGGGAATATGACCTATATCGCCGGGGAGTACTATACCGTTAACGTGAGTGCTTGCTCACCAATCCTGCACTGGGTGCTGACGAGGTGTTTGCTTTAGCCGCAAGCGATCCGGACGGCGCTGGACGTGTACGGCGAGAACGCGCGCAAGATCGTGCCCATTGACAGCCCGCAGTTTGGACGTGTGATGGCTGTGTGTGTCGGTGCGATGATGGTCGGGAGCATCGAGACGACGGTCAAGGAAGGGGAGACTGTCAAGCGTGGGCAGGAACTGGGCTACTTTGCATTTGGCGGCTCCACCATCGTCCTTCTGTTCGAGAAAGACGTCGTCGAGTGGGACGAGGACCTCCTCGTTAACGGGCGTGCATCGCTCGAGACTCTGGTGCGGGTCGGGATGGGGATTGGCACCGGGAAGCGAAAGCTGGGACGGTGATTTGCATACCTTAAAATTCACTACTTAATCGTCGTTGAGCATTACTACCGCTTTTACAGTCTCCACTAGTTAGTTGTATAGAAATCGACTTTCGCATTTTTTCTTTTGTTATGACTTGTGATGCAAGAGAAGGCCGGGCCGAGAGCAGGCGCAGAGCGGACCGCCTGTCAACCATGCATGGTATTGCTTTCATGGATTCAGAATCAATATCGTCTCAGAAGCACAAGGGCGCTCATGGAGGCTCGCCCCGGTGCTGGGCGTCCTTGTAAATCTGCAAAAGTCGGGGCAATACAGCCTCTGATACCGCTCCACGTCCGCAACGCAAGTGTACTCCGAGTCGTGCGGCTCGTATAACAGGCACTTCGAATTCTGAATCAGCTGCGGGACTGTATGAGTCCTATCCCTCTTCTCCTGTGACTGTGGGGAATTCGACGTCTGGATGTGTCCAGAACTCTCGTTCTACTGACTCGTCAAACTCTTATGTCGCTTCGTCTTCTGCTGGACCTTCCTGTGTAAGTCAAGACATTCATTTATGTATTGTGCCGGGCATAATGCGAAAACAGCGAGATCTGTACATTGAAACGCCGCCAATGAAATTCCAGAAGCAAACGCCGAGACAACAGGCGCCGAAGACGAAAATTCAGTTGCCATCGACAAACAGCTGCTCTCCGTTCGGAAGTACATCGTCCTCAAGATCGAGCAATACGAAAAACCGTTGTGTTACCTACGAGACTTCTACGACTGCCGGTGTTTGTGCTCCAGCACTCTGCGGCCAACGCTGCCACCAACGGGCTCGATCCAAGCGAGCTGTACCATCGTGACGTGGCCCTTCATGTGGCTGCCCTTCTTACTACCTGGCTCTCCGGCGAAATTCAAGTGCGTTTGTGGGATGCTGCTGTCTCGGAATGGTGCGCATTCTTGGTCCCGCGGCGTTCGCCGAGCGCTGGTGCAGCGGAGGGTGCACGCGAATGGGGAGGGGATGTTTCTTGCGGCGGAAGAGTTTTATCTTGAGGCGGCGGTCCGAGTGGCGAGCAGGGAACGAGAAGGGGGACGAAGGATTCGGTGTTTGAGGATCCGAAGGGATATACGGGGTTGCCGCCGCCGTCGGCGCCATATGCTAAGGCGTTGTTTAGGCAGATCGACTCGGATGCGGTTCCGAGGAATGGTGGTGTGAGAAACGCGGAATCTCGGGCAGGTGTGGATAATCGCGATGCACCTCCCGGCTCCGATCCTGAGCCTGCACGAGACGGAGAGCCCATTCGACGGATGCTGGTGCGTATTTATCCATTATTTTATTTACTCTTCCCTGGAAATATTTGATACAGAGACCTCCGAGCCGAGACCATTTAACGACTCGGGGTTCATGGAATGGGAGCACAACGGCGAATCATCGATTAATCCACCCAGCGGCTTTGGAATCCAAATAAAGTACCTTCCTCTTTTGTCCCAGGCGGCATGTGTGCACGGGTAAGGGTGGGCGGGAGCTCTGTACGTGCGGGCACCCGGCGATGGAGAAGGGAGAGCGGGCGCGAATTTCGGAGGGGGTGATTAGGGAGTGGGAGGAGCGGAACTGGAGTAGGCCGGGGAGGGCATAGATAGGGAGGGGGGGGGGCTGGTAGGCGAAGGAGAGGGCTGTAAGGTCGGACAGACTTGAAGACGAGAACGGCGAGGGCAAGGCGAGTGTTATTTTGGTCCGAATTTTTTGAGGTGGCTTGCTCATTCTGCGTTAGCTTCTTGGTGCTAATTATCTTGAAGCTTGCCTATTCTCAGAATCTTCCGATGTCTGAGTGCGTTGGAATGACCACGCAGAACATTCGTCCACAGAACAGAGCGACAAAAAACATCTTGGTGTACGTCCGCTGTCAAAATTTGAGAATCCTCCGAAAGTCGTCGGAACATCGATATCATCTCAGATTCTATGTATCTTCAACCCCATGCTCGTCTAACTTTGCGTCCTCGAGACTGCATATGTTCAAGCCGGATTTCCTAACTCCGGAAGATGATAAGTCCAAGTCAACTCCACTTGAAGCATGATGATGTGCACCGAAGATACCTCCAGCGAAAGCCGGCTTAGCCGGGTTGCTGCACAGCGAGAAGACTTATCGACCGCATGTTTGTTTTTGGTAGCAAAGCGACCTTATCATGGCCCATAGTCGTCCCAAGTACCCACCAAAATGTGCGTAACATTTGATCAGTTACTTGCCTTATTAGGTGAAAACTCAGGCCAAAATGTTCGGATCTTTCCGAACGGTCGTGAAGCTCAACCACGAATGTGATTCCAACAGATGGGCATATGGCTCTCATCGCGCACCACCACTCCCAGCTGGATCGACATGTGAAGCCCACAAGCACACAAGTCCGAGTCGAGTCGCGTTTAAAAGTTCGAATGCGGTGAGCATGGCACCCTTGGGTTGTCTCCACCACGTTCGTTTGCTCGTCCACCATGGTTCCTCGGTCATTCGTTCTCACCGTTGCAGCAGTGGTCCTTCCTTGCGCGCTCGCAGCACAAAACTGGAGCTCCCCGGCCCACTATCCCGGCAAACCATCTGGCGGTTACAGTCCTGAATGGCAAAACTGTTCGTCTTCTCCCTCATCTGTGGCGTCTGTCTCATCGTTTACTTCGCAGACTTTGAGGTCACGGACCCTCTGGAGAATGTGACCTGGCCCCTGCCGCGTAACTGGGCGGGCAGCATATCGACCAAAACTGTCGGGAGCACCAACAACACCGCGTTCTTCTGGGGGTTCGAAAAAACCAACGGCTCGTTGGCTAATACCACCTCGAACGAGCCTTGGATGATTTGGCTTGCGGGTGGACCGGGATACTCCTCCATCGCTTCGGCGCTCGTCGAGAATATCGGTCCTATCGTCGTCACCAAGCACTCTCTCGGGCCGAATAACTACAGCTGGCACAACATCGCCGACATTGTGAGTTACGCGGATTGCGCTCCGGACCATACTTAAATGCGACAGTTCTTCGTGGACAACCCCGTCGGCACCGGGTACTCGACTGTCGGTAGAGGAGGTTTCCCTGCCGATCAGGATCAGGTTGCCCGCGACTTCGTGAGTGTTCATCCCTGTCGATCTATTCTTGTGCTAATCGTAAATTCCCCACCAGCTCGGTTTCCTCGACAATCTCGTCAAGGTCTTCCCCGGTCTGAAGACGCGTCCTTTGCATCTCGTCGGCGAATCATACGCTGGGCGATTCATCCCATACATCCTCAAGAACTACTTCGGTCTGCCCACGGACGAGCGTCCCGTCACCTTTGCCAAGATAGGCGCCTCCAACCCTGCGCTCGCGTGCGTCCTCTTTACTTACCCTTTCTTCAAGCCCTTGAAGCTTACCGCTGTCCAGTGAGGCCAACCTCTTCGAGAACATTCCGATCGTCCGCGTCATCGAGACCTACCCGCAGCTCATCAACTACGACACGAAAATGTACGACTACCTCCGCGAGCAGAACCATCTGTGCAAGTTCGACCTCAACCTCACGTACCCGCAGACGGGCGGCAAGCTGCCGTACACGCGCATCAAGAAAGGTCTGCTCGACCACCGCCTCCCGCAACCCACGCGCCGCGGGCTCGACTTTGGCGCGCCGGAGGACTTTATGCGCGAGTTGCACGAGCGCTGGCTTGCAATGCCCGAGGAGCACCGCCGTCGCTCGCCGGAGGAGCGCGAACTTAGCAGGCGGGAGTGGATGCGGGAGACCATCGGCGAGGAGGTGGGCGTGGATGCTTCCAAATCGGCCTCGGCGTCCAAGAGCAGCAAGTCTACGAAGAGCAAGACGAGCACCGCGGAGGCCACTGCGACTAACGTTCCACCCAACAAGTTCCCTGGGTTCCCGCCGTACGACACGAGGCTCACTGGGAAGGTGAACGAGTTCTGGGGATGCGATCTGCGTGACACGGCGATGGTGTATGCGCTCAACTTTACCTATCCTTTTAGTACGTCCTTTGTCTTTTCCTTTGTGGCGAAAGTTTGCTGACGGATGGGTAGACCAACTCGGTCTCAAATTCGATTTCCTCGACATCCCGTATACCATCAACCCTATCTCGGAGAACCTACACCCGCACCACTGGATGAATCGTACGTCCTCAATGTGCTGCGATACTACGGGTGCTAATCATCTCATGTGTAGACAACTCAACTCGCGCGGCACTCCACGCGCCGCACAATAAGATCTGGCGTGTTACGACAACTACTTACGCGTGGGGTAACGTCGAGGTCGGGACGGACCCGAGCCCGCCGTGAGTAGCCTGTTACCCGCCGTCCTGACATTCGCGATATTCATTGTCCACACAGGTCGACATTCTTCATGGACGAGCTCGCGGCCAACGCGACACGGGAGAACGTCGGCATGGTTTGGTACTCCGGCAACGACGACGCCCTTACGACGCATTGGTCTACAGAGGTCGTCATCCAGGTACGCCGCTGCCTCCTATACACATTCCGTTGCTGACATCTACTTCAGAATACCACCTTCGGCGGCATCCAAGGCTTCACCGTCAAGCCCAACACCTCATGGTTCGACGACTCGGGCGAGTTCTCTGGCGTCGTGCGGCAGGAGCGCGGATGGACGTACGGCCTGCTCTACGCCGTGGGGCACCAGACGCCCGTCATCAACCCAGCGCGCAGCTTTGCCTTCATCCGCGACTTCTTCGTCGGCACCTCCAAGGTCGGTGCCG
This sequence comes from Mycena leptocephala, assembly GCA_029378395.1. Classification (NCBI taxonomy): domain Eukaryota; kingdom Fungi; phylum Basidiomycota; class Agaricomycetes; order Agaricales; family Mycenaceae; genus Mycena; species Mycena leptocephala. The sequence goes on from JARJLF010000904.1 coordinate 12,893, forward strand.
TCGACCCCGATACTGGCGCCATCACTGTGCAGGCGGCGCCCGAAGGCGCAGATATCCCGAATATCCTGCCCGATGGGGTGATTACGGGCCAGCGGGAGGTGCATTACAAGACAGGGACGGTGAACTGGCCGGAGGCGACGGTGAGCGCGTGGAATGATCATATAAGCAGTGTGTTTTACGCTACGCCCACGCCGGCGCCGACAACGACAAAGACGAAGACGAAGACGTCGTCCACGGCGCCGCCGTCTGCGCTGTCCTCTTCATCTTCATGAACGCATACATACCATTTGCTATTTACCAGTAGCACATAGATGACCGGTACGGATAGAGCCACTGTATTATTATACCTCATTCATAGACATACCGAGTTCCGGCTGATTTGCACTTTTCGCACTTGGAATTGCTTTGGAACTGGTCAAGCGCCTAGGCTGGAATGATGGGATCAGTCATCAGATGATCTTTCAGGGGCTTTTTTAAGCGTTCGCATTTTTTTTTTTTTTCGTTTTGTCGGCTTCTTTTCCATTGGCTTTGGATTTACTAGTACACCGTCTGTTTGTCAGCTGAAGAGATCACAACAAATAGTGCGCACTAAGTGCGCACCACTTTCGTGACCTTCGAATTGCTTTCAAATAACTATACGCGTCGGAACATATTATATTTCTGACGGTTGTCCTTGGGTGGTCCAGGAATCAGACGGCGGATGAATTCATCCGCACATACGAAATTTGCTTGGAATTCCTTGCCTCGGAGTTTCGCCCACTGGCTGTCTGGCTCAAGCTTCCAAAGCGACCTCGGGCCTCGCGCTCGACACTTTGTGGCGAACGTTAAGACTCTATGACATCTCTGCGATTTCGACTTCTCCCTGCAGATTCATGTCAACTCAAGCACGACAAATTCGTGCGCAATCGCCCACTCACAGAATTGGATTTCGGGGTGTTCGATAAATATTAAATTCGTAAGTATTGTGTCCGTGTCGTCAACCTGGTAGATCCCGTCCGTGGCAATGAATCATGAGGGGCCTGGATATTCTGCCATTTGATCTATCACTATATTACCTTATAGGAAATCACTGGATTCTAGTAATTGGACATGTAGAGTTGGACCTATGAAACAAATAGCTAACAGCCTACGATTTGTCAAAAGTCAGACTGTAGGTTCTTTTCCAACCTCGTCTGACTTCGCTTCCAAAAAAACCATACTATAAAGTCTTTCATCAATATGTTTAACCTGTTTTGCCTGCGATGATCGCTCAAATAGCGGTCTTGCTGTTTTCCAAAGCTTCGCAGCCTGCAGTAAATCACCCTGCTCCTTTAAAATGTCACCAAGATAGAGCATGCATTCTGCTCTGCTACGATGGACATCTAGGTGTGTGAATCCCTCAAGAGCAACAGTGAACAGGCTGTAGGCTGTATCCTTATCGCCTTGCATGAGCAAGATGTCTGCCAGAAATTGAAAGGCCTTGTGAATTCCCAACTGCTCTTTTGACTTGATAGAATATGCGAGGAGCACCATTGTCCAGTTAGATGTGCAATATGAACCATTCCAGTGCCGGAAGTCACCAAGTTTCTCCAGACAGTAGGCTACAATGTCCATCTCCTTCCCCCAAGAAAATTTAATGGCTTTTTGGAACGATGTTTTGGCTGATAATAGATCCCCTTCTCTGAGGTCAAGAGCTGCTTGCACAATATTGCACCATTCACTATATCCTAAGAAATTTATCAAGGATTTTGCCATGTCGATGTTCCTCTGTACATCCTCTCGTGGTGCACCAGTATACATCTTAATTTCGGCAATAATGAGTGAAGCCCAACCATGAATGAGGACATCTTGATCTGCAGAGGCTTCCCCATGAATCTGAGCGCAAATATTGCGAGCCTCAGAGTATTCCGATTTACATACTTGAACCATGGCCTGAGTAATCATGGCACACTGGTCCATGGTACCACTAGACATCCCACAAGAACCCAAGAGATTTCTTGCCTTGTTACAAAGACACATGCTTTTTTCATAGTTGCCAACTGACATCCAGCACACAGCTTCTGTGCGTAGGGCACATCCTTCTTTGTAAAGGTCTGCCGACATTCTGGCCAGCTTTTGGGCCTCACATATGTGCTGCAGGGCAGCAGAGTGATCAGCAAGCAGCCACTTGATCCATGCAAAGTGGTACATTGCATCAAACTGTTGCTTAGTGTTCCCAGTTGAAATTGCTAGAGAAAGGGCAATGTGTAGAAAATTTGTGGCCACAGAGATATTCTGCTGGCAGTATAAATAATAAGTGCCAACACCAATGTGAAATTGACCTAGCAAATGTATATGAGTACTTTCAAATCTGGATTGATTTGAGCTTACATTTAAGGTTTGTATTATGGACATGTTCTAAGTCTCTCAGACCCTGTACACTGAGGGTCTCTGGATCTGACATCTGAGTCCATGAATTAAATGATTCGGTGATAAAGCAGAGTTCCAGTTGGTAGTCAGTGGGCTGTGGAAGGATGCTGTGGATGTGGTTGAGCAGCGAAACTGTACCCTGCCCAGTATGTCGATGAAATGAGCTCAGATGGACAGCACAGTAGATGCTATTCTTTAGATCTGGATGGCCCTGTTGGAGCCCACTCCAGAGGATATTTTGAATGTTTGAGAGGTTTGATGATATTCGAGCAACTACCCCTGAAATCGTGTGATTTCCAAAATATTCCCCATGAAGTTCAAGTAACTCCTGGAAATGTCTGAGAAGGGGTCAGATAAGATGATCTCCAGGAGGCTGTATCTTCTGTATATACTCTCTGATAGGCACTAAGACTTTCAGTCGTTTGTGTTCATCACTGTATGCAAGTGCCGTACGAATCAGTGCCACTTTGCAGCTGAGAATATCATTGATTGGGAGTTTGCTTTGGATCAACTCAACATCTGAAAGTCCATTAGGAAGCATAGATAGGAGGCTCAAGAGATCTTGTGAATGGGGAAGTGATGTGATTCTGGGACTTGAGAGTGATAATGAGATGGAAAAATCTAAATTGGATTGTTTGCCATATCCCGCTGAGATGATGGATGTTGTCTCTCCCTCCCAACGGGATAATACACTGGAGCAGCCCTCTGAGTCAACCAAATGGGCAAGAAGACTGATTGCGAGCGGCATGTTGCCTGTTAGAGAAAGGACTCTGTCAACCTCCTGTAGGTCATCACTCATGTCTGCAATATCAACAAATGTCTGTCTGGCAGCATTTTGGTGCAGGGGTCCCAAAGGAGCCAAAAATGGCCGAGTCCATCGCACTTTGGCTGGTCGCTCAGCACCACGCATGGTAATCTGACATTTTAATTAGTTATGCAATAAATGAAGAAGAGCAAATCTTGTACCATCAATCCAAGGGATTCCACACCAGATAGGAGAGCCAAAAACCCTTCAATTTCACCACGAGATTCAGGTGGTTCCCATGAAGTTTCAAGATTATCCAGAATCAAAAGACATTGTGGGCTTCTGGATAGATGCTGCACAATCAGTGGAGTAAGATCTTTCCCTGGCTTGAGTCCTAGATGAGCTCCTACGAGGGCAACAAGTTCTGCCTTGGATGCTGCCGAATCACAAGTGACAAAGAAGCGGTCTTGCTCATATTTAGAAGTAATTTCTGTATGATGAACAACAGCTCTTGCGAGACTGGTCTTGCCCATTCCACCTCCACCCAAAATTGCGATTTTGGGGTTTCCCTGGGAAAAACATTGAAGGATCTTTCCAAGGAAAATAAAAAATTGAGTAAGTTATTGTCACATTCAGAGCACATATGCATCTACCTGCTGTGGGACCCAGAATAGATACTGTTTATCTATCCCAAAGTCATTCCTTGGCTTCCTAGAAATAGTGGTCTTTGCCTACCAATGATGCCCCATCTGAAATGGATGCATTGGACTGTGCTTCAATCATGTTGAGCACTTCTTGGTGCCTTTCTGCAGCGCGTTGTTGCATCTCTCTGGCATCAGAAATGATGTTGGTGGTTGAGAGCTGAATAATATGACCTTTCATGAGCTGTTGGGGTAGGGTTTCATTCGCAACTCACCCGGAAGAAGTTAAGGCTCTGTTGCAATCCTGTTCTGCACTCTTTCCAAAGTGTTTTCAGTTCCCCCTGCCGAAGAAAATTCTTAACTTTCCCTCCGCTCTGTTGGGCTTTAATAAAGGTCAGAATCTTATAGAATGTCCTAAATAGCAGCATTCAGTAGCAAGAACGGAGTTGATCGAGATAATTGCGTACTCAGTGAATTTTCCGATCTGACTCAACATACTGGGTGACAAATCTCCACCTGTGTCAGACTCGACATGTACAGCAATAATTGCACTGAGTAACTCGTGAGTTTGCTCCATCAATTGGACACAGTCATTCTTGTTGTGTTTGACATTCTGTGACAACTGAGCGAGAGTTGCTTTGGTGCAATCAACCTGGTTGTGCGCGGGCCATTGGAGTTACTCAATTGTCTCAGGACCGCGCGCAAAAATAGCAGCTGAATGACTTTGTGGAGCCATTCACATCGTATTTTTGGAGTGGAGTCCTCCAGCGCAGAGCCAAAAACCCATCAAATAGCTCCAATGGCCTGTGCGCAACCTGCAGGAACTCACCTCGGCAGATTGAACAAGAGAAAGAGTTGCATCGGAAATATTTGATAAGAAAGGGCTCCTGAGGCTATCAGAAAGGATCTGCAATGTATCTGCAGTTGCAATTAAACATGCTGTGATGTTGTTTAAACGAATTTGAGAGATAGTCGGTTGAGGGAGCATTTTGGCGGATGACTGCACTTGGGGAGTTGTCGGAATTTATATTATGCCGACTTGGGAATTCCCGCCTTTATTGGTCATGGCCGGCTTCTTATGATACTCGCGGCAACTCCAACATTTGTTGAATTCCCGTCTCCATGTTGTCATACAACCATCTTGACCGGAAGGGTAAATACACTGGCCGCGGCTTTCGTCGTCCTGATCAATGCCCGATGTTACCAGGAGGTCCCTTTCTGAAGCTTGAACAATGGCACTCTTCTGCAATACAACAAGGGCATGCTCGGAAGAATATATTGACAGGATCGCAACCACTAGGCTGGAATAAATCTCGAAAGCCATAGAATTCAGGCCGAACAAATATCCGACAATCGCGGCCTATTTGGCATGAAAGTCCTTCGAAAACACCCGGTTGCCGCCACTCTTACAAAATCCCGATAAGTTGATCAGATTGGGGGCATCAATCAAGCAACATCTTGCCGTAGCCTGAGCTCACAACGACATATGCCACAACTATGGGTTTGTTTAAATTACTTGGGAGCGAGATTCAAAATCTGGGTCTGAGGAATCATGATAGATTATGCCTATGCCATAAACATAGCTCAAAGGATACACCGTGACACTACAATATTGCTCGACATGCCCGAGATGCCAGAATCGAAATCTGTATGAGTATGTAAGTGGAGACAAAACTGATTTCGGGATTTCATACGAAGGAGCGGCTGAGCCGGCACACGAGCACCGCGATCACTGCCCGCGCGGCGCGCGAGGAAGGTGAGCAACGGGTACGCCACCAACACGAATATATTTGAGGCCGAAGAACGCGGTTGTAAAGACAAGTGGCGGATGCCGCGCCCGCCGAGGAGAATCTGCAAGACTGCGTTGCTGGCGCCGCTGAGATTCATGATGAGAATGATGTCGTACGGGACTCAGAAATAGATTGAGTGTCGCGTCGCGAAAGCGGGGTAGATCTGAGATAGCAAGTAGGGTTGAAAAATTCTCGCTTGAGTCCGACATCGGCGTGGTATCCCAAGGAATGTGTCGAGTGCGATAACGGGGCAGAACTCGGAGAGATGAGGTATACCAGCGGCAATAATAGGCATCGTATCTCATGCCAGAGATTTTAGATTACTTCATCAGCAGAAGCTCACCAGCCCGTGATTGAGCCGGGTGATGCAGACGGGGCGCGCGAGGATCACCCGCAGGCACTCCGCAAAAAGTCAAGTTTCGGGGTTCCCTAAAATATTTCTGAAATAATTCGCATCAGCAAGCAAATATATAGCCCTGAAATTGCGACCAAAATGCAATGTTTCTGAAGGATTGAAATGCATGCTGAAACGAGTCGTTTCAGCATTAGTTTTCACTCACCTGAAATGTCCTGTACTGGGAACCATATTGGCCTTCCAGAAACTCCCGCTGAAATCATACATTTCAGGAGCAGTTTATTGTTACCTCAAATGAATCATATAAGCTACAGTTTCGGGTGCCCCCGAAATTATTGTTTTCAGACTGCCTGAAACCCATCGGCCCGGCCCGGCCCGATCCATTTCGGGAAGCTTGGAAACAATAGTATCGGGAACATAGACTCGTGACCAGTCTGCTACGGAGCGAGCACTATGCCGTAGGCAGACTGGTACAACTCGGGACATGTCAAAGGGCTGCGCCCGCAGTTTGAAATTCTTGAGTGGTGCCGATCATGCCGTCAAAGTTATCTTCGGTGATCTCGGTCCGAAAATTGACTTTCTCAATTAAAATTGCCCTGTGTATTTGGCCCGCCTACGGATTTAGATGGAAATTCTGAGTAGACAGAAATGAAGGTATGTACATTCCATTCACATCTCCAGCTTTGACCAAGAAAAAGTAGTAAGATTTGAGTCCAGCACAAGCAAGATCAAAGATTTCAAACTCCGGGCTCAGCCCTTTGAGATGTCCCGAGTTGTACCAGTCTGCCTACAGCATAGTGCTTGCACTAAGATTTGCCGTTGTAGGGCAGGCTGGTAACGAGTCCATCGGGAACACCCGAAATTTTGGCGGATACCATTGTTTTCAGGACACAATAAACTGCTCCTGAAACCCTTCGTTTCAGCTTCTGTATCAGTGAGGCAGATATGGACCCAGAAACGGGAATTTTCGGGTCCTCGGATGCTGTTCCCAAAACGACCCATTTATGTTAGCATTTCGACTCAACCAGAAACACAGATTTCAGGTCCACTTTCAGGTCTATTTATTCTGTAGCTGATATGAACCATTTCCGAAACATTTTTGGCACTGAAACCTCACTTTTTCCAGAGTGAGGGAAAGGACTGCATCGGATGGCGCTGGGGTTGGCACGGCATTGCCGTAAATGAGCAGGGCATCCGTCTCCGCTCAATTGCAGGCTTACTTTTTATTATTATTGTGTGCCGGCTTGCTGGCGGACGGGGGGGTCTATATATATGGATAATCAACATCGGAATTGAGAACCAGTCAAACAAACGCAAATGGGAAGGAAACAAGCGCACTCACCCCAACTGCACTGGGAAGGAAACACGGATACGGATGAGTCCGCAAGAATTTGATCTTACCACGTGTGTCTGGCCATTTGGTCGCTGCCTCTGGGGACGCCGCTCACGGAGGGGCTGTTGGGAATTAACGAGGAGGTGGAAGTTCAGAGCACTGAGCACACCTCATCGTCCCTCCGACGCTCAACATCAGCAAGAGGAAGGAGAAAACATCCGCAACGTTTGACAGGGCGGAGATCTGGGAGTCATGGTGGAACAACTTGATGACCGGTGAGGCTACTAGCAGGGAGAATTGTGCACCGAGATTTACGTTGAACGTGCCCAGGATGCACGGCAAGCCGAGGTGGGAGAGACCACCGAAGCCCAACATAGACATTCCGAGTCCATGAGGCGCAAGCAAGAAGGACAAGGAATACTGAATTTCAGCAAATGAAAGAACATCAATGTTGAAATAAATAGGAGAGGACAAAAGAGCGCCTATGAGCAGTCTGGCATGGAACCCAGTCTTCGCCTCGTCTCCCCGTAATGCCTGTGTCGCAGACGAATTGAACGACGAAGCAGTAGGTTACCAGGGGGACGTAGATGAGAGAAATGAATCACTGTGCCTCACCCGTTACCGGGCTCAGCGAAGAGAATCAACAGAAGAATGAAGACCTAGAAATATTTCTGATGCAACTCTTTCTCTTGTTCAATCTGCCGAGGTGAGTTCCTGCAGGTTGCGCACAGGCCATTGGAGCAAGTAGATAGTCCTGTTGCTGGGTTAGCTTCCGCCTTCTTAAAGCGGGTTCTACCAGATCTCTCTTGCAAGGTGGACACAACAGATTTTATCAGGTCGTAATTTGGGCCCAGCGGGTTGTTTTCAGTGTCAATGCGATTCGTCACGAGAGCCTTGCCTAAGAAGCCTGAGCAGCAATGTACAATGAGCGGAATATCTTGAGGAAATTCTCGTGCAATATACAGCAACCCACCAACGATCGCGGAGTTTTTGATTTCCGCATATCGTCGGTCCGAGTCGCGATTCACACAGCGTGTTACGTGGGTTCCGTTTTGAAAGCAGGGTCAACCCTTGATTTATCCAATACGTTGTTCGTAAGTGTAGTGTAACTCGACAAAACACCCATTCATGATTTATAGGTACAAACACTGCGTTCTGGTCCCCGCTAAACTTAGCCTCAGTCTAGACGCCTAGCCATAGCTACTGAGATGACTAAGTGTAGTTGAGTCTAGTTGGCCTAGCCATAGTCTCCGTAGCTCGGTGTAGGTCTGGCTAGCTCTCTGCAGCTATCTGTAGGTCTTTGTAGCTGAGTTTGCCTCAGCCTGGCTCTTTCTAGTCGCCTATGCAGAGCTAGGAAGATTTATTTATACCCGGATAATATGAAACCAGGCTTGCAGATTTCAGTGATTCTAACTCTGTGCAGCTAAGGCTAGGCATCCAGGCTTAGCTACGAATACCTACGCTGATCTGAGTTTAGGTACCTAGGCACAGTCTGCATGAGCTAAAATTAAATTGAGATTAGGCTGCTAGGCAGAGGTTGTGTAGCCGGCTACGCTCAGTTTGGCACAGTCGTCATGAGCTAGGCAGACTAAGTTTAGGAGGCAGCGGAACGCAGTGAAAGGGTAAGGTAATTGTACACTGGCAGCGACCATGAACTGGGGATAACTGAGTTGCCGTCCTCATATCTGGGGATGGCTGTTTCAGGATGGTGGATCACCAGCAAAGGCAGCCTCCCAGACAATTGAGGTATTCAAAACTGTAGCTCAAGTCAAGCATAAAAAATATAGGTATGTAGATCATTTGGCATACCGTCAATTTCACGGAGACAGTTGGTCCTTGGAAGGAAGTCCTCTTGCCCATGATGAGTCGAGTAGGGCCGGGATGCGCCGTCAATAGCTGTGTCTTGAGCTGAGCTTGCGTCCCCAGGGCCTGGGCCTGTTGAGCGAAGCACCTGTTGTAGTAATCAAGTTGGCGCACCAGATTGCTGATCCCAAAACTCTTCCTCGCCAGAGAGTCCATCGGAGTCGGAAAAATAATCACTCGCGTCATTCTCTTGCACTGTTCAACTGTGAGAAACAATCGAATTAATGCTGATTCGGGCCTTACAGTGCGCAAATAAGACATCTCTCTCGCAAGTCGGACGGAAAAGAGGATATCCCAGCGCTCTGGCAACGTCCTGGCCGCAAGGGTCGAAGCCTTTGGTTTCGTGGAACTGGCGGATTCCTGTGTAGACACGATCATCCCAGGACTTCCCGAAGACCTCCATATGCAGCTCGATAGTCGGAAACCCAAGGTTTTTTGCCGACTCATCGCTCAGCTGGGCAGCTCCAGTTGGGTCGAGAGACCAGTACGCGGGGCAGTCAGGGATTCGAAAGGATGTCAAGGAGTCGTCAGATTGGAGATCACCTAAGGGGCATAGAAAGAGAAAACCTGGTAGTAGGGGATCTACTGGTTCCAAAAACTCCAGCTTGTACTCGAGACGATGTACGACGACTGCGGGGATGATCACTAAAATCTCCGCCTGAGAGTGCCAAGAAACCTACCATAATTCTCGAAATTGGAAGTTATTTCAATACAATCAAAGATATGATTGGCCTGCGCTAACCAGGACGACCAAGTACAATCGGTGCATATTGGTCGGCAGTATTCATCGGCAACGTTGTCGGAATTTATACTATCCATGTAGCGTCAACGATTAGAAGTAAGCAAAGAAAAGAGCACACACCGGACCCAGCCATTCTCCATAACTGAGATCCCTTCTTGGGGGGCATTTATCCTGCCATTTGTCATCATTAATCAGATAAACGTCGAACAAAAGGGGGAATTGAACGAACGGAATCCAAAGACCCTCAACAGACAGGTCTCTTCTCGACCAACCTTCGTCATAAACTCGACAACCAACACATGCAATTTCGAGAGAGTTTTCGTACTCCGAGCCAGATAAATGCCGGATGGACTCGAGTTTCACTAAAACATGGGAGGCAACCCACAGTTGGTGCCATTGACGCAGATGCTGTTCACAAACATCGTGATAATCTTGCAGCGACATTGAAGTGATCAGTCTCCAGTTCTCGGGTGGCGCCAAAAGAGACCCCGATGGCCGAAAATTCAAAGAGAGCAGATTGAGGAAATCGTGCTCGGGGGGTGCGAGGTCAATGCAGAGACGGCCTGTGGACGATCGTATCCACACGTTATACTCAGACCAATGCTAGGCAAACAATAAGATCGGCGGAGCTTATTCAGAAAGTCCACCTGCCAGTTCTCTGCCAGAAATTACGGAGATATAACGGCTAACATCCTGCGAGGCACTGAGTCGGAAAAGTATATCAACAGCAAATGCTATTACCGAGAAGTCCCCGTCCTGAGAAGAGTTTAATTCAATTGTTCGCATCCGCAAGTGCAGAAGTGAACGTACCAGGCACGCCCAGAAGAACATAGCCGAAGAATGCGAGTTACTGTATTTTTCCTCGAGTTTTGTGTAGGGTATTAAATCTAATCAAGTCGGGGCCTCTTCGTTACTTTTTTGGTTTGAAAGGTCCCAAAATTCTAACCATCATGGAAAACTGTAGCATGCAGGCCAGCCGTGCTTATTATACCATAGATTTGAAGTATATATGGATGTCTGCGATAAGCTTCATGAGGTTGGAGCGCCCAAGGCGGCATGGACTCACCGAAGCTCTGAATATCGTGAAATCGCAGTCCGCCATTCCTGTAGAAAATGGTCTAACGAACTTTCATACAAGAATTCTTCGAACGCACATCTGCAGCACAATTTCCCTGGTACACTGCCGCAGTCATGCTTGACTGGGATCCGTGTATCCTGGCAGAGTACATCTGTCTCAAATTCCCGCGTTGCCGACTCACTGTAGCGTATCCGCCATCAATTCCTATACTATGAAGCAAATTCAGGTCTCCCAGGGGAATTACACGAAAATCTATCCAGCCTGGGTGAGTTTTGTCTGATAGCAGATATATTTGTCACTAACCAGGAAGAGCGGTCGGCGCTATCTGGTTGATATTTGTTCGGCTAGTGAACTTCCCTCCAGTGATGATAAAGTGCTTTGCCTGTGGAAAAAAGGCGCCCGTGTATCTAGTGGAACACCATGACGTACACCCAGACAGCTATCTAGAGAGAACGAACTGATCGGGGCCAGTATGGTCTTCAAACGGCGATTTAGAGTTGAATTCGGGCTCGAATTGAAGTTCGTCGTCCATGGATGGTGAAGGTAAGAAGGAGAGATGTTAAGCGCTCACAGCGTGTCCGCATTGTTCTAAATTAAACACGAAAGCTGTCAAAATCAAGGCTGTCAGTCACAGCTTTGTTGGCTGCATGGCGAACCAAGCCTACCACGGAGAAATAGGTGAAACGGGCGACTGACATAAATACGGACTCAGATGTAGTACGACAGCTCGGCGCGAGTGGTGCATACCTCTTCGAAAGTGCGTTGACTTCTTCCTATAAACCTTGATGCATGTCAAATCGCTCAGCAAAAGCCTGACATGGCTCCGGTCACTTAAAGTTGAACAAATTGGGCCTTGGTGAGGGTTTTAATGCCGCAAATCAATGTTCTACGGGAAGTTGGGAATGCGCTCACCTTGTGTCTCACACCATCGCGAAGATAAAGATTTAATCCTCTTGCTTCCTGCGTGACTTCAAGCGGAATGAATGGGTTTAGTCCCCGAAATTGGCCGTCTAGTAGATTGCGCAGATTGCGCTACGAATAGAATATTGTGAGTGCGGAGCCACAGCAGCCAACAAGAACGAAACGAGAGGAAACCAGCGTTCCATTCCGAATTTTCAACTACGATTTTCACACAGAGCTTGAGCAGAATGGATTGGTGAGAGAATTTGGAGATGATGGGAAGCCGGGAAGAAGGTCTCTGATGGGACTGCACCGCCCCCAATATAGGCCGGCCCGGGTCTCTTGTCTCTTCACGACAACAGCGCGCTCAAAATTACTCGTCCTCTCTTCTCACTTGCTTCCCCGAAAATATCCGTGACCTGGATCTTGACTGCTTTGCTGACAGAAGTTCGTTTCTTGTCTGGGGAACCTAAGATTCAGATTTGCGCTTGCCACAGTCACGGCAAGTCAGTGACAATCGCGCGCGAGTCCCGTCAACGTACATTGGGAACTTTCCTTGAGTCCAAGGGCTATCTGCTGTCGATTCGTTTCCTAGGTTAACATACTGTAGCCTTGTGTATGGGTGAAACGTAACGCGTAACGCACGGACTGTTTCGTTTCAGCGATAACTCATAACGGGGGGGTCGTTTCAACAAAATTTCTTGTCACGCTGTCAAAATTCTTGCGAAAATGGCTCAAAAACCTCAAATTTGGGGCCAAAAAATTCGGATCGTTTCACACGTAACGCATAACGCAGTCGCTGTTTCTCGTTTCAACCTTGTTGTTTCAGTCACACTCCAAAAAGTGTTTCACCCATACACAAGGCTACAGTACTGATTTCGGGTGGCATCGAATGTATTTGGAATGCTTCTGCAGACTCCCAAAAAAAAAATTGTCTTGCCCTCAACTGCCAACCTCTGTCACAGCGCTACATCTGCTCCGCCGATAAATGCAGTGGGAGCGTCACTTGATGGAACAAAAATACTAGGGGGCAGTTCACACCGGCCTGATCTGAACGTTGACTGCGCCAAAATCTGGACGCTGAGTTCAAGTAGACAACGACTTGACTCTGCTCTCCCCATTATCTGACCCACGAATGTCAACAGCTGATATTTCATGGCGCAAAAACTCTCAATTGCTGTCATTGCTTGACATCTCCCGCAGCCCCCGCTATTTGCCAGTTAACTGCCCCAGCCACCCCCTACATGGTCTCGACCAACCTCTCGGCCAACCTCGGCCAACCTCAGCCGACCTCGGTCAAGTTGGCCGAGGGCCCATCAAAATGTAGTGACCCACTCGCATCCATGGACAACCAAAATCCCAGCCAGGAGGAGACTGAACCTATCTCAGGTTTAAGCGCGCACATCACTGAAGGTGCATCCGGGAGTTTTCCAGTGGAATATTGACTGGATTACCCTTCACAGCAATGGCGAAAAGAGATCTCTCGATATTCAAGGCTTCGGTGAGTACAAGCTACAATACCGATTCTAGTCCATCAACTTCGTCCCAGCCATCTGAATATCGTTCACCTCTTTGCTATTTAATGAGCTTGCCAGGTCTACGTGCTACGGTTTTCCACGATAGTTGGCGCATCTCCTTGTCAAGTCGGTAGATCACTAATCTTCTATGCTTTCTTTCCCTTAGATTTAATACCTCCTGCAGAGTTGTTGGAGAAATACCGCAACGCTCACCTTTCGATCATGTTCATGTGGGCGTGTATGGTGCGTTATGTCTGTTACTCCCTTCCAGATTTGATTCTTTACTTCTCAGCATCAAGCTTTCTGGGTATGGCATCTGCGTCGATCCCAGTTTGCCGGTTCAATCTTTCGAAGAGGATGTCGCGCAATATATATCCTCTCTTTCCGGAAATTATCTAGTGAATCACTCATCTCAGTTCCGTTTGTGTAGTAGGTATCTGATGGCTTTAGAGCTGGTCGGAGTGCACGCTCTGGGTACGCCCTTCCAAAGGACGTCTATGTGTTGACCTTACACCACCTGATTCCGATCCCGTCCCGTTGTATGCACCGCACGATGGGAAAGCAACTCACACTTCGCTCTTCGACTTATGCGATGACTCTGAAATGAGTACTTCCATCTCGCTGCAAGATTATCACGACGTTTGCTATTTGCATCTCTCCCAGTTGCGCCGCATCTCCGTTGCCCCACACGTACCGGTGACACTAGGGCCTTTCCGTCGTTTTTCTGGCCCATACTATGAAGATTCGTCTCAAATCGCTGTTTTCTCCGACTGTGATGTTTGCGATGAAGGGTGGTCACCGTGTGACCCTATTGCCGAGGTTTCCTGGAATCCGTACGTTAAATGCTCACCATTTCATATACGTCTTTCTTATCGCCGTAATCAACGACCGGTTGAATTCCAACAAAGGTGGGACCTCCCTTACGAGGAATGAATGGATTCTGTGCGCTTTCAGTCCCTCCAACTTGACGGAAGTTTAATCATTCTTACCACAAACAACAGCGTGAATTCTGCGGATGTCGCTGTTGAATACCGCCATCGAATAGTGGTTGATACTTTTAGATTCCTATGGTCGTGTTGGTTATCACAGGCCAATTATATTTTCGATTGCCTGCACATTGATTCCAACTTCGGTAAGTTTCAAGTTCATAGTGGTGGTATTGATGATCCGGGCTCTCAGTTGTCCTAGATCTCATGCAATACTGACTGACACTTCGAGAGCCAGAAGACGATCTACCCCAGGGCTATCTGTTCCTGTGCCCATTGGCGGACCTCCAATCCGAGTCCCCAACGCAGTTTCAACTTCCTGCCTGTCCTGCCTTTGGTCTCTTGATCCATCGGGTGCGATTAAGCGCGAAAGAGGCGATAAATCACGGGTTCCCAGAGTTCGACTTTGGAATGGAGCTCCTCGGAAAGTCTTGGGATAGTAGCGTCTACGCTGGCCTCTGCCGATTCCACGAATCCAAAGGTTTTGATCCTTACACTCAGGAAGTCGCCATGGAACTGGGGTATTCACTTATCGTTATATCTGCCAAGCAGGATGTTTCGTTTATACACGGCAAGTACGCAGAGCTCAGCATCATCCTGATTTACTCAGACATTGTGCAGTGATCATGAACGGAAGTGACGTGGGTGTATATTGCTCGAGCCCTCGCGAAGATTCGGTCAATGAAGACTTGGATGACACACCATACGGTGCGTCGACTGGATTCTCTCGATGATCTTGCTTCTCACACGATAGGTAGAGGATGTCGAGATTGATCTGATATCATGCGATCCATCAGACGATGCTGCCAGATATAACGCCTTCGTCCCAAGCAAAGAAGATTTCCCTGAGCTTTCCGAGCAATATGGTGCGCCTATAGGCAGGTTAATTTTGTCTTCTTCGTCTTCTTACTATGCTATCAGTTTTAGCGGCAAACATCGAGGATGCTTGCCAGTTTTCCAGTCCCATCGTAGACTTTGGCACGAGTTGGGATATTGGTAAAGTTCTCACTCACCCTCACCTTCCGTGGATTCTTGCTCTTTTTTATTTTATATCCTTGTTGAAACATGATCCTTTGTTCAACTAAAGTTTAGAATTCTTCTTACTCTTTGTGTGGTTCAGCGAGTGGCCGCGTATTTATTGCGCAACTGCTCTACTAAGACGTGAATATTAATCTGCGGGGCACCGGATTTTCCAATTTGGCAAAAGCCTTTGCTCGTCAAGCCGACAGGGGTCAATGGCGGTCTGTTGTGATAGCAGGGCTCTGCCAAGCTAAACCAAAGGAAAGCCGATTGTCTCTGATCCTCATCAGACTCCTAAAGTATCTGAATCCAGAGTCAGAATGGACCCTTGGGCTGCACATAAGGCTCAGGCGCAGGCTTTTTTTTGACTCGATACCTCAGCACATGCGCCCCAAGACAGTGTTATCCCCCCCTGAGGCGAGCCAAAGAGCCGACAAACTCCGGGATGAGCTCTTTGCGTCTTGGGATCACCTCAAGAAGATCGTTCTCGCGCACGAAGAAACGATCCAGAAGCGCTGGAAGAAAACAGCTACTTCAAGAGATTGACCCTAAACTTCCAAAGCAGCACGCACCGGAAATTTCTGCTTTGTCTGTGAAGCAGGACAAACTGAATGACTTTTTGTTGCCATATCTGAATCTCGAGGACCTCACTGTCAATAACGGGATGCAATGTACGTATTCTCTATACAATGGATAATTGAATAATCTGTGCACAGTTTTGGGTCTTCTCCATGCACGGGTGCATCATTCTCCATCCCAGTTCGCCTGGTTCGACTATAATACTGTGAGTGCCCTTTTCGATTAGAAGTATAGTTTCTTACTGTGATTCAGCTCGGTTTTGGTGTCGTAGCGGGTGCTATTCCGCGACTGCATGCCGTAGATTGTGGAATGGTTGTCCTCGGCGACGATATCACCTACGGCAAGGTCCTCGAGTACTCTGAGCCATTCGAGAAATTGGATGGAACCAGTCCCGATGGTGGGCAGATGGAGCACACTCTCAGAGAATCTATGCCGTTCGGCGATGGGTTGGCTGTCCTCGACGCACAAACCAAGCTTGTAAGTCAACCCGTTACTCAGTCAAACTTGATGCTCAAGTTCTTAACCCAGATGAACTTTCTACTAGCGGTGGTGTGCAAGATTTTGGCTGATCTGGACCTCACTGAACTCACACCTGCCGCGCCGCTCTCCGCGCCTGTGATACCAACTCTAAACACGATGTTTCAATGGCAGTCCACTGCGCGCGCAAATACCATGAGACCCTACGGTCCTCCGCCCGTGTTCTCTATCGACGATATCTCTAGTCTGATCAAATCACAATACGAGCTTGCCGTGCAGCATCTGGGAGATTTGCGCACTGATCCCATGTACTTCGCCGAGACGGTCCAGTCTTACTATGACCATCGTGTCGAAACAATTCTCGGCAAAGCACCTCCGTCACTCATACAGAATCGCGCCATAATGCTGATGCTGACGGACGCATATTCATTCTTTGTGGTCCGTATCCATATCGTTCCTTGTTGTAAACCGGTTCTCATCCCAATCCCAGTATTATCACGTTGCAAAGGCGATCGTTTACGAGTTCCACGTCGTCCAAACGAGATTCCCCAATGGAATCCCGCGTGCTCGCGAGCTCCCGCTGGAGTATGAAGCGGCACTCAAGAACCTCTACCCCATCTTGGGCTTGCTTGAGGTCCACATCACAAAGGGACATCGCCAGACGTTGTGCGCGTCATCTGCGCTGCGCAAGGGTAAGTACATGTTTCCTGGTGTCACAGTATCAAATTTCTGAACACAACAGGCCTCTCCGTGCGCTGCATTGATGCTGCGTTCGCGAAACATGAGATGGACTTTACGCCCCAGCGAGGAGATGAGTTATTTTCATACATGATGATCCTGCTCGAAAAGCAGCAAACACATCTTTGGCGATTGGTGCGAGTCTTCGACCAGATCGATCGCATAATACAGGATCCTGCTGCACACCAGCGCATTTCGCCGCTCATTGCTAATATCTTGTCCCACTGGGGAACCGTGAACGACTGTAAATCTATTCTGGAGTGGCACCGGCCGGCCGTCGAAGATGACGAAGGTATTCAGGAGGCCGTGCAGCAGCGGCTTCAGAAATGGCACCCACTCATCGCACCTATCCTCTCCGGGAATGGCCCAGATGCTCAGCTCGCCGACAAAGCCTTCCCATCATCGCGTTTTACGTACCCGAAAGGCCCCCGCAATGCGGCATGGGCGAAGAAGTGCCAAGCTGTGGATGATGACTTCTCCTCGTTTTGGACGGCCGCGGACCGGTTACTGGTCAAGAGGTTTGGGAAGGAGCTGCTTGTACTCGGTACACAGGTCGTCGCGCCGTTCGTTGTTGCACCTACAGACTGGGCGGCCCTCGGTGAGTTTCGGCTCTTTGCTCTTGTTCAATGCTAACGAAACGCAGCTGCGCCGAAGGCAGTAGTCCGACAAAAGCCCACACCAGCCGCTCTTGTGCCGTTTGGTGGTGCACAGCAGAGCTCGGCGGCGAGCATTAAGGTCCCGATCACCAAAGTAAAGCCGAAGACGCGGGGGGTGGCTGAGGTCTCTGCTGAAGGTATCCAACCTGAGCAGAATCGTGAGCTGGCGGCAACGGAAAGTTCAGTCGTTGCACCAACTGCGGTGTCGACGCGAGTATACAAGGTGTTCTCAACACTCTTCAACGCTGCAAAGGAGTCAGTCTTTCAAACATTCCTCTCTGACCTACTAACGCAACATGGCAGTGAGGAAATTGCTCTGCAACAAAGTTCCGTAGCGTGGAAAGATGTGCGCTCTTCCATTACATTCTGTGTTCACTATCCAGATTCCATCTTTAGATCCTAACTGCCTTTGATCAACTTGGGTTCAAGCTGCGCAAGACCCGCGGCTCTGCCTGGACTTTCAGCCATCAAGAGGGACCGAAAACTGTGACCGGTGAGGACCGGCGTGCCTTAGCAGGATTTTATTGATCTAATGATCTATCTAGTTCATGAACCGCACCCGGAATCAACGATGAGATTCTGGGAAGCCCGCCGGTTTGGCAGGCGGTTGACAAGAAGGTTTGGGTGGACGCTGGAGTCATTCGTCTTGGACACTACTGTTTAATTAGTTATATAACCAAAGATGATTTTCTTCAAATCTCCCGGTTCATTCAATTACCACTGGAGGGAGGGAGAGAAAATGGAATACCGCAATCAAAATGTTTTCATGAAGTTTATCTGGAGCGACCGTATTAATTGAACTCAGGTTCAAACCTGTTCAAACTTCAATTCAATACGCATGGGGATAAGGATTAGTGCAAGCTGTGGGATGGACGAAACATTTCCTCGGTGCGTCAAGCGTGCACAACTCAGAACATTGCTGGATATTCACCGCTGAAAATATTATCAGATGACAACTAACTAATAGTTCCGCCGGATTTTTAACCAACTTAAAGTTCATCAAAACTTTTTCGACCTCGAAGGTAACCCAGAGTTGAACCGGTATTGGATGAAAGGCGCCATTGTGTCTGCACTGCAGCGTTAGTTAAGACGAGATACACATTGATCTGAGGATGGCCACGCTCCCCAATTCTCGTCCCAGTGTTGAATTTGGGCTCTAACTGGGCCCGTTCTGGCCCGTTGTGGATGGATGGTCGAGATAAGAAGTAGAGATGTTAAGCGCTCAAGGCGCCTGATGTATTCTAAAATCCAACACAAAGCCGTTGCGATTCACCGACGTGCTGATTCGATTTTCGAGAAGTTTGAAAAGATTCACAGCGTGGCATCTAATGAATGGGTTAGAATTAGGCACTGAATTCGGATATTGTTGAGGTTCCATGTATTGGGACTTATTCGAATACAATTTCCATGTCCCTAACTCGACCCGCCCTAACCTTCTCGTCTTCGTTTCGCGGGGCTGGAGGAGTTTTCCGAGGGCGCAGTTTTGCGTTTAGAGCACTTGATAGCGTCATCATTCGGTGCAAGGTCTCTGAGCTGATCTTCGAGTTTAGCAGTTCGTCGAACTTACGTTGAGTATGCGCTAATGCCGGGAAAGGCACGGATAACGGACCTGTGTTAAGATGTTATTGTTCTGTTTCAGGGCTTGGTTGGACTGGCGCGTAGAATTAGTGGCCGTCGAATTTTCGAGTCGCTGGAGTTGTCTTTTCTTTAAGTCTCTTGATAGTAGCGGCATCCTTCTCGGGCGACCGAGCAGCAAGGGATAATTTCATAGCCTATACCCGCCACGATGATTACCTTGAGCAAATGTTGCCTCAGGAATGCAAATGAAACATGGAGACTGTTACCTGTCCAGAGAGATCCGGCATGCGCGCGGCCTGCGAAGTAGGCGCGAGAGAATGATCCCATGGATCCCATGTTGTTGGGTGGTCAGAGTGCGTGGATTTGGACGCAGTATAACCACAGAGCCCGTAGCCGAGAAGACGTAGCTTCAATGAGTATAGCACGATTTCGCACTTCGAGCGGGTTGGTAAGCATCTCCGCAACATAGTCTTACCTTGTTCGTTCCACGAAACATTGTCGAACCTCTCGCCATTCCTATGATAAAAATGAACCTGTCTGAGCAGCGATTCGGAGAGAAACCTAAGCAGGCGGAACAAAACGAGAAATAGATTGCAAGGGGGAAAAAAGCTGTAGGTGGTATCCAAGATGATTCACGCAATGCGCTCAACCCATACACCGCCACGCCGCATAAGGTTCGCCGGGGGAGGGCTGAAGATTCTGCGTAAAAGATGCTGAAGCAACGGCCCCTTGAAGGCGTCCTTACGCGGGAACATTTTCCCCGTCTTCTTGGTGTATATGCTGAGGTCACGTTCGGTTGCGAACCGGTGGACTCGCTCCCCGGTGGAAAGTACGTCCACCAGATCCATCAGGTTGACGTGGGCGTCCTCGATGGCCTACGAGAGTGCGACAATTAGGATCACGGAGGTACACTCGGTTGACAGACGCACAAATCGACATTCCTCGAGCGATTCGGGCACCGGGTCGATCGCGACGACCTGGCAGAGTGCTTGCCAATTGTCGAGGCTATTAACGTCGTCCCCGTACTCCTGGCTAAACGTGAACCCTAGCGCGCGATTATAGCCCGTGTATGCCTCGTTGGCAGCTCTTCCCGACCATTTGTAGACCTGCCGGAGCTGCTGGAACTGCTGGGATGCCGGACCGGAAGGATCGTACTCGTATTTTGGATAGGCCGAGAAGAATTGGGATAGGTGTGTGGGAGGAGGTGGGGAGGCTTTGCGCTTTTTGAAGTACACCTCCTCGTCTGAGTCCTACAAAGTATTTGAGCCGCACATCGAGCGTGAATAAGAGGCATACTGACGCTGTCCGTTATAGAGCGCTGTCGTTTTATAAGTTTGATGGAAGGTGGGGTACGCAAAAGCGAGGATAGGACTGATGTGGGTGAAGCAGGGTCTGACTTGACGCCGGCACTGTTGTTCACGGTCAGCCTTTCAGTGAGGAGGCAGTGGCGAGATAAATACCTATCAGGCGAGCTACAAAATATAAATAAAGGTAATTCAGGAAACGTAGAGGGAGTAGAGATTTTGCGGCGAACCTTGGCACTAAGGTCGGGGATGCACTGGAATTGGGGGAAGGAAAGCGTGCTGCGATCGGACCTTCCGAAGCATTCCCACGTCTTATAAGACTTCGATGGAGCTCTGGTGCACTACTTGCGAGAGGTTTCATTTGCGCGCAGGGCGGAGTTGACAAGTACTGTCGTAACACCGGCTGAGATGTCCCTTGCGAGGACACAAAGTCTAGCTGCTCAATCTCGTCTAGAGCTTGGGTCATCTCTTGGGAGCAAGGCTCCAGAAACATGAGATCGTATTCATCTTCGTCCAATACAGTGGATATGGATGAACTAGGAGGGGGCGCACAGAAACTGCCAGTGGTGGGATCAGAGACGTGGACGAAGAGAAAAGATCAATGCACACGTACCTCGAAGGGAAAGCCTCCTCTGCCAGATCCAACTCCGTGAGAAATTCCACGGAGAACTCATCCAACCCAAAGTCATCAATGTCGTCCTTTTGGGCGGGAGCCATAGCTAAGACGCCACTGGACCGGCCGACCAAGGATTCAGGAAGGACAAGAACGTGAGATTTCACGGATGCGGTGCCCTCAGCAAGTCTGAAGATATTTCGCTAGGAGATGAGCGCAAGGGACGCGACCAGGACGCGACGAAGTGGGTGACGCGGTTCAGACTCGGAGTGTGTTTGTTTATTTGGCTACAGCGCGTGTGAACAAAGGTAGCCAAAGAATCAACAAAGTGCACAGCCTCCCCATTCGGCTTGCTTACCTTCGGTCCTGGCTTCGGAAAAAAAAATCTAGGCCACCTTTGTCGACTCTGCGAATATTCGCGTGTATGTTACACATAAAAACATCGCCTGCGACGTAAAATTGCCGAAAGACCTCACCCAGAGCGTCAGTGCTATTGGCGTGTACGCGGCGGACAGTACGCCGGTGAGGTTACCACTGGTGGCGAAGTCATTTGCCTCATTTACCACGTGTGTGTTGAACCAGGCAGCGAGCCCAGGTTTGTTCCCGGGCTTGAATTTCTCTCTGGCGTTTCCCCGCCTGCGTGACGCGTTCTGGAGGCACTCTCTGAATTCTCCTTGTTTTCTTGCCGTTGATTGTTCTCTCCTATTTCAAGTGGGCGATATCGTAAAAGCCCCAATGGTATTTATTTTTGTCGATGATATTATCATGGAGAGGGAACTAACAAGTCCGAGTCATGGAGTGAATATCCACGTAACCTACCGTCAAAGTCCATGGATCGTTGAGGTATGAGGAGAAAGGTTGAATGTCTGTTCTAAAATACACCAAGAGACCATGGTGGGGCCGTATTCGCGCAACATGGACGATTTAGTTCCCGTGCCCAAGCAAGAATCACTAATCAGACATCGAGACAACCGGCTCTCCGAGTCCGCCGGATACAGCAGTAATACACATCTTTAGGCCTCTCCCTCCAAGCCTAATTGCCTGCGAACCCACTTCACCCGGATTCCTTCCCCTTCGATAGTGTTGTACACCGCCGCCGCTCGCACATCCTTCTTCAAGACGTCGATAAGATTTATCAAGGCATCGTCGGGCAGCCAGGACTCCATCCTTTCAGCGCGCTGGATCGCAAAACTGATGACAGTCGAATGGGAAGACTGCGAATATGCATGTCAAGGACACGGGAGAAATTCTGGAGGGCGGGAACACACCTCGAACGAAAAACCCCATAAAATAATAACAGCGAAGAAAAATCCTAACCCACCCCAGATACACAAAGTACAAGTCTGGGTGGGTATCCGTCGTTTGGGAATGCTTGGAACGCAAAGTTCAATTATTTCAGGGGCATGCAATTCGTAGTTCGGTTCACAACAGGTTTCGAGTTTTGGGAGAACCGACACTCCTGAAGCCGAGGGCTCCAAGACTGTGCATGCACGGCATCAGTTGGTTCTGGTGTACTGCGAAAGCTCATCACCAACCTGCATCGCTGTGCGTAGAGTGGCGCGTTGGAGGTTCAATTTGATGCTTAACGATGTCGCCCTCGGCAGCTGGAAAAAATCATCAGGGCGAGAAACGAACAGAACAAGGTCGGACGCAGACTAACCATCCCCTTCCTTGTCATTTATCCAGGGCGACTCGTAAAGTGGCACACCCATGTGTCGCGCGACGTCCTGGGTGTCAGGATCAAATCCCTTCCCGCGGTGAAATTGTCGCAACCCTGCATAAACGCTCTCATCCCAGCTCCGGGTCCAGATCTTCATCTTGAATGCCAGTGCGGGGAAACCGAGCATCGTTGCCTTCCAGTGGCTCAGGCGCTTGACGCCGGTCGGGTCCATGGACCAATACGCTGCGACGCTGGGGGGCGCCAACCGTGTGCCATCGAGGGAGCGCAAGTGCACTAGGGGGCAGAGGAAGAGATAGCCATTCTTTGGGGACATGTCCGCCATATTGGAGAATGACAGCCAGTAGTCGATGCCGTAAATAATTCCTGTGAACGACACGAGTCAGAAATACTACGAGTATGCCGAGCCAGCGTACACACGATAATTGTCGTAGTCGGAGTTGATGCCGAGGCCGTTCAGGATATAGTTCGCTTGGGGCAGCCAGCTGTTTGCTGCGTAAGGCCAGTGGATCTCGCGTGAGGCCATTCCGGTCGTCATGACGTTGAAATAATCGAAACTCATAACGAGCTGAATTCAGTGGAACGAAATTCTGTCCGCATTCTGAATCCAGGCTTACCGCGTCCAACCGTTCTTCATTCGCACGGGCTTCGACGAACTCAATGACCCCCGGATCCTCAATTCCCACCCGGAGTCTTCGAATAGGCAAGTTGGGATCGATGCAAGCTCCACGGGGTCTTCGGCGATCGACCGACGGTAGACCAGAGCCCCGAGCTTTATCGGACCATTCACGAGCAGCGACTCGGAGGACCATCGGGAGATACTATGACAATGGTCGATAATCTCTTGGTGCTGCCGCAGCGTTAGTGCGCCAGTTATCGCTGCGTCCTGGTCCATCGGAAGTGGAGGTATCGGAATATGTGGCACGCCACTAGGGAGGACAGCGGGGAGGATCGGCCGGTCGGCGGTGGTGGGCGAGAGATCGACGCAAAGACGGCCTGTAGAGCGTCGCATCCAGGGCGTGTAAGAGCCGTGGTGCTAGGGGTTGATTAGCAAGGAAACATGTGTGGTGTTATATAGGCTGCCTGCCAGATATGTTCCAGCGATAGAGTGGATATAAGTCTCTGCATCCTGCGATGAGGTGTCACAGCTAGTTGGACACGGCTAACCAGTCTACCTACCCACAGCTCTTGGCCCTATGGACTTGTCAGCCTGAGTCCTTCCAGGTCGATGCAACGTACAAAAAGCGCATGAAGATATGCGGTCGCTAAGCTTGAGCGTTGACAGAGCGAGTAGATCTCTTGCAACGGAATCAAGTCTGAATCCGACCTCGTCAGCGCGGAATATCCCCGCAAGTAGACTATACGCGCCATCGTGGAAGACTGTAGCATAAAGACTACGCGATCCTGAGACCCCGTATACTTGAAGGAATTTCGGATGTCTATCACTCATTCTTCAAAACACCATAGTCATCATCACGAGCCACCCACCGTACGCCAGAATATTTATTGACGTCTCTGCGCCATTCCTGAAAAAGTCCGGGTCAGGGTTACAACATAAGCTCTTCCAAGAACCAATCACTCACCTCTTCGGCATTCTGTCCCTGGTATACAGCAACAGTCATATCTGACTTGCGGCCACTGACCCGAGCGGAGTAGGTCCGCCTCAAAGGCGCGATTAACAGGCGAGTTACAGAGCACCTTCCGGGTTGTCGGCTGGCAATGGTGGAGACATCGTTTAACTGTATCTCATCCAGGAGCTCCAGATCTCCCAGTGGAATTGTCCGAAAGCCTGATTCATCAACGGACATTAGATTTGTTATGATCTAACAGGAAAGCAAGGTGTCACCAGAAGACGCGGCGGGATCATCGTTGTGCATATGAGTGACATTACTGGTGAACCGTCCGCCATTGACGACGAAGTGCTGTGCCTTCGGAAAGAAATCCGAGGCAGTACTTCTGGATTGAAGGTATGAGAATTCGAGAGAGGAGACTAGACACGACGCACTGCGTCACTGAGAGGGACTGAGACTGTGTCGCTAGGCTGGCTTGGAGTTTGGGGTTCATGGGTAAAGAGGGATAGCAGCGACGTTGCACTATACGTTATCGATTCCGTGGACAAGTATGGGGCCGGCGAAGATGGCATTTGTCCGCGAAATATACACGCGCAGTCAGCAATGCCAGAGTGCACAGCCCGTGTACTGAATGTCCCGAGGCTGTACTAGTCTATCAGCACTTTCAAGCCTGTCCCGTGGTTTGATTATCAGCTTATGCCGCGGGGCCAACAGATTTCTACTCGAGTCCAAATGATCACCGGCCCGGAGAGGCGCCGGCTGAGAGCGCTTAGTGGCCATGGGGGAGCAGAGAGTATCTTGAAGTCGATCTCGCTGGGACTACTAGGAGCAACTGAGCCATCAAGACCACACTCAACTCAAGGAATGTTCAAAAAGGTGTAATGGAATTGAATCGTAACTAGTAAGAGTATGGCTCGAGTGATAAGATTCTGCCAGTGGAGATGGTTGTGGTCAAGACACAGAGTTAACTGTTCACAGCCACTGATCAATAACACGCGGCTTCTCTCCCGACCACGCCATCAAACACGCCACCGGACGCACTTTCGATGGTCCCAACTCGACCTGCCAGTCAATCCATTCTCAGCTGGCTACCCAACGAGATATTATCCGAGATAGTTCTGCTTGCGCCTCCGGCAGCAAAGCTTGCACTTTGTCGCGTCTCGAGGCTTTTCCACAAGCTCGCGGTTATTTCTCTCTACCGCGTTGTAGCATTACAGAATTATACGCAACTCCGTCGGTTCTGGAAATGTCTCGCCCAAAAATCGGAAAGAGCGACCTCTGTTCGCGCTCTTTCTCTCTCAGATAACTTAGGAGATCCGTAAGTCTGAATGAATCATTCAATCTGATTTAACGGTTTTGCAGCGGTACAGATGAATACCCGGAATTCGCGGAATATAATGTACTGAGTCGAAAATCTCGAGTTCGAGGTCTCACCATTTGATGATCGATACATGGGCATCCTGCGCCACTGCACCTTCCTGGCCTCTCCGACTTCAAATACATCGCACCAGTCTCAACGCGTCCACTGATTGAAGATTTCCTGGGAAGACACCCGCACATCTCCCGCCTGATCATCGGCGGCCTGGATACTCCCGCACCAGACCCGCCCACACCGGCCAACCCGCTCGCTAAACTGCGATACTACGTCGGACCCACCACTTTTATGGATTTTTTCCCCGCAGGGATCAAGCAGATTCTTCTGCTGTGGACGGCGGAGCACCCTGCCATCGATGCCACCTTGTCGAAGCTTGCACCGCTCACGTCCGAAGGCGCGCAGCTCATTTTCAGCAGCCTGTATATCCGGGACCCCAGTGGCGCGATCTTCGCGTCGCTCGCGCGGCATCTTCCACACACCGAGTGTGTGCAGCTCCGCTCTGTCGCCAACCAGACGCTCCGTCTCGAGCCGGTGCGTACTGCCTGAATCAATGCGTATTTAAGTGCCGCAATATTCAAGCGAATACTTTTGTGTAGGCATACCTCGAAGAGGTCTCGCGACAACTTCGCCGGTTTACCAGACTGCGCTACCTCGCGCTCGAATTTCTTTTGCTGTTGGACCCGGTGCGAGAGTCAGCCCCCTCGGACGAGGAGGGCGAGTTTTATGCCGCTGATCGGTCCACGGTCGAACAATGGGGTCGCGACTGCCCGACGCTCAGGGAATGCTGCTTCCGTACGTAGCTTCACCCACTTGTGTGGTGTTGTATGGGGGAGAAATTAACGCATTCGTGTGGCAGATGGGAACGCTTGGCGTCTGCTTGAGGACCAGTGGACCCCGGTCACAGAGTGGGATCTGAAGGAGCTGGGCCATCGTAAATATTAGGCACGGTTGTTGCTTGATTGGTGAATATAATGATACCTTTACCCGTATCGACAGATAGGATATCTGTTGGTAGCGACCGGCGACCACTCGAGACGTGTCACTATAACCTGAACTCTTCGAGGGACCACAATATCAGTCAATCTCGAATAGGCTATGCAATGCATTCTGTCCAGTTCCCGGAGGCGTGCGAGCACCGTGTTTCATCTTGTGCAACAGGTTCGTTGGACAGACTCGGGACTGACATTAAGCGCAGGACCTTCCAAACAAAACCCAACCAAAATCGGCTGCGAGATCATTGACATGCATTCATTGCACGAGGGCTGCCAACAATGTGTTCAAAAATATTAGTATTTGTCCTATTTACCTAAGTGGGTAAAC
Organism: Mycena leptocephala; assembly: GCA_029378395.1. Classification (NCBI taxonomy): domain Eukaryota; kingdom Fungi; phylum Basidiomycota; class Agaricomycetes; order Agaricales; family Mycenaceae; genus Mycena; species Mycena leptocephala. Next base: position 40,140 of record JARJLF010000904.1, read on the forward strand.
TAGATACATCTTGATCTATATATATATATATGGAATAGCGTGTAGTTGAGTCCTTGAAAGGATAAATGAATAAATACTACAGGAAAACAAGGAGCGGGTCAGGCGGGGCCTGGGAACTGCACCGACGTGCACTTCTGTCCACCGTCTGGACAATGAGGGATGAGTGTCTCATGCGCGCCAGCTGAAGATTTTCGAGGTTAGCATCTATTTATTGCGCAAATGAGGTAACCCACCATCTGTAGTGAGTGAAGGGAAGGGGTCTTTGCAGGTGAGCTGGAGGTCTTTTGCAGACTTGGTTGCGGGAAAGCTGGCAGAATGAACTTAAGAGGGGATGCGGAGTACAATTGATTATATTCACCTTGCGGATTTGACCTTCGTCTTCACCGTTGCGGGGACGACGTCGGAGCAGTCGATTAGCTTGGAACGCTTTTGACCGAGCACCGCCAGCTTGGCCATAGCCGCCTTGAAGCTCGCCGCCATGTGGTCCTGCTTGTCTGCGGCGAGATAAATAATTGACCCATGAAACAGTGGAAAATGACACTCACTGACGAATCCCTGCCAGTAACATGCCGTGCGGGAATCTCGGGCAATAGCAAAGTCGGACTGTAGGCGGAGCTCGCCTATGTCGTTGCCTTTACTGAGCGGGAGGGGTGATTTAACCTCGCCTGTGTTGTTTCGGCTTCCTGGGAAATCTTCGCCCTTGAGCAGGACTTCCAGGAAAACCTGTGTATCGTAGACAAAGGGCGTAGAGTCAAATGGTGCCGCGTCGATCTTCGGGTCTACATGGTCCGCACGGGCGATTGAGTGCGCGGATAGCAGGGCGACGACTTCGAAGGCAGAGAAGTTGCCCGCATCGGCGAATCGATTGAGAATCTTTGTGACACTGTCTTCTGGTCTCTACCAAACTGGAGGTCAGTGAATTACCGAGAGAAGAGATAACATAGTACGTACAGGAATTAAACCGTCCACGGCGGGGAACGTTTTATTGGGACGGCCTGCCAAAAATTCGAGCCGTGGAGCACCCTATCGAGGGCATAAGGGTTTTGAACACGAAAGCAGAGAATACACATACAGGGCAGTTACTGAGGGCTACAGCACCGGCAAATTGAACGAGATCTCCGGCGCTAACCTTGTCGTGCTTGGCTAAGAATGGCAGCAAGTTGTTAACGCTGTCGTCAATCCCGGCGTTGGCGTCAAAATTGGGCTCTTTCTACGAATGCATGAGTCTCAAAGTTAAACTGACTGCCACTTTCAGAAATGATCTACCTCGGGGAATAGAAGCATGCTTCCATCCGCACCACCACCACTATACAAATGGCACAGATGTTAGTCCGGCAGCGAGATACAAAATATCACCACCTACGCCGAAGGATTCTTTTGGCTGATCGAAATTGCGTCGTCTGGAAGGAGGGATCAGTTACATGTCGGTCAATATAATCGCTAAACTCGCGGAATGTTAGACGGATGACTTCGTGGGCGTCTTCGCCACACTCATTGTCGAAAAGATTGTTCTGAAGATCCTGGGCGAGCTTTATGGTTACGCATTGAGCATGTAAGCAGCGGGGGGACAATGGGAGAACACACAGGAATAAATGGACAACAAGCGGCGTCCCCGACATGGGTGCCATCAGGACAAACCGCACCACCAGCCGGGGCAGCACGTACTGAAGCAGAAAGTGCAACAACAAAAGTGAGCAATGCGGCGAAAACCATCGGAAGAACGGAAAGGAAGGTGTGCGAAAGTACTGGTAAATCACTGAGAGCCTCGAGGGTTTTATACCTTCGACCGAACTCCGTTCAAGCAGGATATAGAGTCAGAAGCGCTCGGAGTCAGCGCTCGGGGCCTTCATGAGCCGGCAGTCGCCTGGGAGGGCAGGTTTGGCCGGAGTCAGCGATGGCAACAACATTGCCTTTGGTGCGACGAGAAGAATGCCGTGTTTGACAGGATACCCTCGACGCGAAAAAGCATACTACGGCGCAAATGGAGCAGATCTGCGGATAGTGCATCCCGAAGCTTCAAACCATTTTGAGACACGGCTGTGACTAATTGATCTCGATGTCCGATGTTCAAGATCAAACCCCAAGATTTCATAGGATGAGAATATACTGGTGGTGTTTAAGATCTCAGGCTTGGCGAAGGCCTGCAGTGCAGAGGGCTGACAGGGGCAACCCTGTAGTTTGTCAGTCCCGGTCGCCGCAGGAGTGGAATTGGGCAAAGCTGATACGGAGATTAGGACAGTCCGTTCATTGATACGAAGATCGTCACTCACAGCATCGTTGAATAGCCTCATGCGGGATCCAGTCAAAGCAAATTTAGTGTATCGCCGCCTTGCTGACCGTTTCAAATTCCTTCCCATGAAGCGGAAGAAGAAGCGGAATGTTGGATGGTGAGGAGTTGTTAATTGTATTGAACAAATTTATTTGCGGAAGCAACCCACTGGAATTGAATACGGACAGACGGGCTGACTGTTGCAAGTTCTGTTTCGGTTCTTGAATCGCGGATCACTGGGAGTGAAGCTCGCAGGTCATTTGGCATGATCTACGCATTCCAGGCCCGGGTGCTACAGTATGCATAGCATCAGCCCATTCGGCCTGATACCGTACACCTCGTCAGCAGTGCTATAATTTCAGACCGGGAGTGTCAGACTGGAGTTATTGCATGAAGGGTCAAACAGATACTAATCACCCGCAAAACGGCTGCGGCAACTGTTCGTTGTACATCATTTCAGAGACGAGTAGAATATGAAAAAATAGCCAGACCCGGATACGGCAAGCGTAAAAGACATGCTCTTCTACTACACGAGTATAGCTTTATGGGGAATAAACGTTAATAAGCCTTCGCATGACCGAAAATATTGGCGACTCACGACATCCGTTGTTTCCTCGGGTCAGTCAGCAAACAAAGACGCCTCAGGCACATTCTGCGCTGTTCCACCCCAGAAAGGATGCTACACAGCGAGCGGCGGCTGTCACCTATTTAAGGCCTTGTCCCCATATTTGAGTGGTGTTTCGCCGATATCAAGAGCCGCAGTTTCACAGTGTGCCAAATTAAGTTTGCATGCCCGTTTTCTTGCTGTTTCGTTCTTTTCAGGCAGAATACTTGGCGCCAGTACAACGCGAATGGTTTTGTCATGGCTTACGCTAGTTGCAAAGTGGGAGATGTGGTGGTGGAATGCAAATGGCAGCCGTCACGTGTACATGTGATGGTAAACTTTGAGGGTTCGCACGATGCTGCTGAAGTGGTTTACGAGATGAGAGAGATCCACAGCCCTCGTAACAAAATGTTAGGGAGCCCCTCCTCTAGATTATTGTTCCACGGTCGTCTAGGGTGCCATTCCCAGCATAGCTCCAGGAAAACTCCCACAAACATGACCCCTTAGTTCAGTGGTAGAGCGTCGCATTCCAGTCGTTTCTCAACTTCGCGAAGGTCGTCCGTTCAATCCGGGCAGGGGTCAGCCTTTTTTGCTTCCACGAACTCTGTCATGTTTTGTCTGACTCACACACTCGGTTAAGCGACACCACCAATGAAACAGGCGAATCCCCATCGGTTATACCGCGTTGCTCATCATGCTCATGCACTTTCACGTTTTTTCTCCTCAGAGTTATTATTTCTCCGCCCTTATCGAATTCTTGAAGTAGTGACCTTGAAGCAACTTTTTGATCGGATTAGTTTTCCGACTTCCGACTTCCCAAGCCTCGAGGTCATCCAATGAGTCAGAAACTGAAGCCGTGTTATCACCTTCACTCAATCAACATCGAACTGAAACGCACTGCCCACCGTCGCTTCGATGGATTCCGATCGCAAATTAAAATGGGATGGCCAATTTATTGGAGCAACTGCAGTCTCCGAGTCGACCCCAAGTCTCCAACTAAGTGAACCTCTAAATGATAAGAGGATGGCGAGTGCGGCACTCCTATTTGTTGCAGTTGCTCGTGGAGTGAGTCCCAACTGCAACTCAAATCTGCTCCCGGACATGTAGCCTTCGCCGTCGTTTGGCGACCGGTCTCAGGCTCCTAATTTAGCACAGAAGTGACTCCACTCACCCTCACCACCCATGAACGGAAACCTGCACTTGGGAGCTATCCCCAAATCTGAATTGAGGACTGAGGGCGGCTCTTCACAGTCCGTGTCCAGTTTCGCCCATATAAACTTCATCTCACCTCACCTGAGTACTAGACTCGGAGCCGGATATTCCCCAGCTTTTTTCCCCAATGCCGAGCACTTTGTGCTTACCGGCGGAGAATTCAACATTACAAATGTCAATCATAGCGCTGTGCCTATCCCCGTTGGTATGACTGAGATTCAGCCTACTCGTGATTAAATTTGACATCAAAAAAAAATAGACTTTCAAATCCTCCCTATGGGGAATCTGGATCTGCGGAACGAATTAAAAGTGGACCGAGGATCCGTTCTGATAAGCCGTAAATGCCTACGGAGTTCTGTCAGACGGATGTATTCTGCCAGGCTTCATGCGTGCAACTCTAGCATGACTGTCGCCATGTATCAAGGGGAAGGCGCTGAAGAGGTGGGTTGACTTCCGTCGCTGGAAAAACGACATTCAACTTCCTGACTACTCTCCGCAGGAATGGCAACGGGATATTGCCCTATATTCGCGGTTTCGGTGAGACAGGATGTTTTTTACGTGTCATAATAATAGATAGCATACCAGTCATCCCAATCTTCTCCAATTCTACGGCACAGCGAGCTTGTCTGGTTTGCACGCTGCGATTTTCCATGACGGTTTGAACGGCTCATTCTTGAAGCGAGTTCTGCGCTGAATATGTTACCTAGAGTTGATATCTCCGCAAATAATCCTCAAAAATTACCGCGATTCACATTTCTCCACGGTATATGTCTGGGGTTATTTTGTATGTGAATGACACACTGCAGACTGACACACGTTTACATTTACCCCAGACAGACGAGTTCAGAGTAGTAACGTTCCAAACATCTCTGGGTCACTGTTTTTCTGACACCATCACAGGATGCCGCCGATTATATGAAGTCCACCTTCGGAATAAATCTGGTGAGCTATCCAAATGACTGAGGCTTGCGACCCCAATTTTCCTTGCAGAGCCCTTTGCAATGCACCAAGTGGATACGATCTTCAACCGGTCGCCTCTGCGTTGACCTTGTGGCTAGTGATGGTGGTCTCGTCCTTTGGAAGTCATTGGACACATCATTTCGGACCACCGTGTCTCTTTTTGAACGGCAACTGGATTCGGCAATCATTGCTGCCACAGCTTTGGAGGATTACTTTAAGATTTGTTTCCTCTATCTCTCAAAGTCTCGTTCGGTCCCCATTTCAACCCGTACTTCGGTGTATCCGGGTTTGATAGTTTCTGCTCGCTCGAGCTCAGAAGTCGCACACATTCCGGATTGTCCTTTGCGATACTCTGGTTGGAAGGCGTGGCGGCCACCAGGGCCCAAGGCGCCCAATGTCTTGATTCTGGACAATGGCTGGACTCGGTACGTTTCCATTAATATTATCCGCCATGCACCGTGCTAATCAATGCATTTCCCGAAGTGTACACTCATGTGAAGTATCGGATGCAAGGATTGTCCAGATTATAGACACTCCGCATCATGCCAAGGTCTGCACTTCGTGGCTCACCCAAGCCAATCATATCTTCAGTCGGAGCAAGATAATCTCAGACTACGAGGATTATTGTGCGTCTGTCTTGCTTGTTTTTCGAACGAAGGGATCATGTTATCCACCAGACTCTGTACAACGCATAATATGCGAAGTCAAGATCCCACCACCTCGAGGAGTAGTCCTACCTCCGGGTTATCTTTTTCTATGCCCTCTGGATAACCTTCAACCGGATTCCCCGGCATTCATTTGCCGACCGGATTGTATGGGCTATTGGTCACTTGACCCCTCTGGCGCTGAACGCCTGAGCTCTGGGACGGCCGAAGATCTGGGATTTCCAACCTTAGAGCCGACCATGGAGATTGAGGGAAAATCATGGGATGGAGATGTTTATAGTGGCCTCCGCCAATTTCTCCAAGGAAAAGGCCTTGAAGCATATAGCCAAGATGCTGCTCGAGAGCTACGCTATCCGCTTTATGAGGTGTCGGGTGGACTGGCTTTGTTTGCTCATGGTGAGCAGATACGCTATGATATTAAATTTGATTGATGTGCGAGAAGATGCCGGCTGGAGCGACGTTCCTATCAAAAACGCATGTTCAAATGAACCAGCTCACCGGGATTCGTGCGGGCGCATTGAGCGTCTTAAACCCAGCGCGCAAAAATTCTCGCTCGATGAAAGCCCGATAATTCGCGGATTCGATACACCCGAACTACCAGCGCCATCAAGATGGTGGAATATAATTATGTCTGTTCAGCTTGCCCTCATTCTTGCGCTAGGTTTCGACTATCTCTATGATTACTAGCTGTTTCTCTGGTACAATTTCACGAGTTACCCATGTATGTTCGATAGTTATTGATACTGAAAGCCGACGCTCGTGTAAGTCAACATGGGTCTGCTCAAGGGCCGAATAGTGGTGAAGGCAGATGCTGCGACGCCGGTCGTCAGAACATGAAACTAGGAGGACGAGATGCCCATATCAGCATAAGCGTTCGAGCACCGCCGTTGATGATGCATCCGACCGATGCAACAAAGTCGGACGGAGTTGCGTTACATCCAGCGCACTATCTTGAGACGACTCGACTTGTATCAAACAATGAGACTCGTGCAAATCGCCATCATGACTCTCCTCAAGCTCAAGTTGGCGCATTCGCCGGCGCAGAGGACAATCTCGTATGCGCCATGGGGCAACGGGTTGAGACGACTGAACATGGGCGCCCAGGGCCCCAGTAGCCGGCACTGGTACTCCAGTTTTTGAGCCACCGTGAATGTGATGTTTTTGCGTCGAGCGCTGGTAATACAGCGACTTCCTGTGGGGGCTAAGGAGTCAAGATCTATGAGAGCTAGACGGATTATGAACTGTCCGTTCAAGGTAGCCGAGAATGAGCACAATCCTTGACTTTTAGTTATGAACGAATCGGTTGCGTATCGCCAACGTTTGTGGGATTCACACCTTCCGGCAAGAGCTGGGCCTGCAATTGAACAGGACGTAATTCAGATACGTGAACCCAGTACTAGTGGCTTGGGGACGAAAAACTCATACAACGATACAAGCTGTGCGGTCTACTTGCTGCATGGAAAAACTGCAGTCGAGGTGTCAGCGGAATCATCTCCCAGCATAAATTTCATACAGACCGCGTGCGATGGTATTAATTTCCCCTGCCAACAAATCAATCGACAATTTAGCGGACTCAGGTAAAGACGCTCCGATTGCTCCGTACCTTGTACAGTATAGGCGCAGTTTGGAGAATCAAGTAGTGAGCGCCCGGGAAAATACGAATAAGAGCTTGGGTTCAGTGGCATTCACGCTTATGTTGTACGTGAGCTGGCGGTCTGGCGCGGCATTAGAAGAGCCGGTCAGAAAGACAGGTTGGATAATAAGGTGCTCGACAAGGTGCTCGACAAGGTTCTCGGCAAGGTGACGTCCAAGTAGTAGGGAGGGACCATGCTGTGGAAAGCAAGATCCCGAACTGGAGACAGCCAGCAATGCAATGAATGCGTCGAAGAGGTTTGTTGAGCACCACTAGCATAGTGAGGAGACATGATGCATGAGGTTTGAAAAGGAATTTTTTTTTTAAAAATTGTGCAGGTACGTACCGCGGACAATGAGAGGGCCATCGACACGTCGCGTGGTAGGAGGGCATGAGCGTTCGAAGGCGCTCCGCGTTTTACAAACAAATTCAAAAGGAGGAGCTTCAACAATACCTTCGATGCGGTGCGGAAGATCGGTGCTGAAATTGGTGTCGGACGGGCAGGACCTCGAACTCTATCATGAGTTTAAGATAAATGTTCACAGCGCAAATAACTTGTCAATCAACACAGAGCGCAGACGTCGCGCCAGAAGTAAATCGGAAAACAGATATATTCGGGTCTTTGATTCAGCTGCCGCTTGTACCGTCCATCGGGTAGTAAGGAAAAGAAACGAAAGGGGCGAAAGTGGGTGTCTGGATACGAATCGGATGCACTGTGTCATTGAGAAGGACTGAGACTGTGTCGGAAGGCCCGTTTTGAGTTGGCAGTTCATGGGTGCAGAGGAGAAGAGGGATATCGGCGACGTCGAAATACCAGTAGCTGATTGATTCCGTGGAGAAGTATTATCTGGGCAGGCGACGATGGCATTTGTCCCAAATTTGTCCGCGAAATAGACATAGACAGCAACTTGAAGGCCGCCCGTGTGCTATCAGATGTCCTAAGATCAACTCGTGCTGCAGGTCCACTGTGAGCTGGAACCATGAAGCGGTCAGAAGCGCCGGAATTCAGAGTCTTGAAGTCGATGTCGCGCTGGGGAGTAAGCAAGTCCAAGTTTGGAGAGTCCCACAGAGGGCCACAGTGACTGGTTCAGGTACTGGGAGTAACTGAGCCATCAAGAAGCCACAGCAAATGTTCAAAAGAGTGACTGAGTGGAATAATTCGTGTAGGATATCGGAGATGGATGTGGTAAGACGGAGGAGTTAGCCGGCCACAGCCACTCATCAACATTCACACGCAGCTTCCTTTTCGACCACGACATCAAACGCGCCATAACGCGCCCTTCGATGGTCCCAATTCGACGCGCCAGTTAATCCCTTCCAGGCCGGCAACCCACCAAGATATTATTCGGAATGAGCGCGTTTGCGGCTCCGGCAGCAAACCTTTCGCGTCTGGTGGCGGTCCACGAGCTTGCGCGTAGGGATTACAGGACGCCGCTCGACTCGACTGAACCCCTTTGTGCGCATCTGCCCTACTCTACCCCCAATGCGCCCAACTCGCGCGCCTCATGCGCCAACACCGCCACTAACAACTTTCGAGTTCGATCACATCCGCGCCTGGCGGCAACGTCAAAGGACGCCTCGAGCTATGCAATGTCAGCGCCGAAAGACTCCAGTTTGCGACAACTCACCTGGCGGGCGTCCTCAAGGCGGGCGAGTTGATCGTTTGCGTCGTTTTATTTTATTTTACTTGGGCGGGATGACGTCGGCAAGTTGCCCTGGTGAGTACCATACCTAATGAACGTCCTTTCTGCTCTTAGATTTTCCCTTCAGCTCACACGGCGCCTCAAAGATGTCCAGGACGGCGCAAATAATCTCCGTCTAGACCTCGCAACCGCCGAGGACTTGCTGCTCGCAGCGAATGCGGTATGTTTCCATTCAATTTTCGTCGTACCATCCGTCTAATCGTGGCACAGCATCGTCAGGAGCTCCTTGGGCAGGTGGCCAGCGCCGAGGAGGCTCACGAAGAGGAGGTCCGTGCCCTCAAAGCCGTGCGTTTTTCATTCTCTTCTTTTGACGCTCTTTGAAGAATTTCATTTTACATAGAACACTCGGCACCTTCGCTCCGCAGCCCCCGCGGCGCCGGCGCAAAGCTCCTCCAATTCCGTCGGAGTAAGTCTTTCGACTCGTCCGCATACTATGCAATTCTCTGAACGACTCACCAGGCGCCGGTCCCGTGTCCTGTCGGCCCATCCGCTTCCCCGTTCACCGCGCCCACTCTCACTCCATCACCGCTGCGCCCCGCGAAACTCATGTCTGCCGGGCAGAGGACGGCCAGGTCCACGCCGTACCCGAGCGACAGGAAGTTGGCACCGAACGCGAAGGGAAAGCACGCGAAGGAGAACGGGGGGAAGGTTAACCTCGCGGCGGCGGCGCTCAAGCGCAAGCGCGACCATGGGGGTGATGGAGAGGGTCGCGAAGGAGGACCGCGCGACGGTACCATGCCGTAGTGCAATTGGGGGTTTTTTCTTTCCGTTTCCTTTACGTTATTTTTCCATCTCTCTCTCCGCGATGTACTTCATCTCTGTATTCCATGACTCGATCCTCAAATCTGCCACTGGACTTGAATCTAATCCATTTCTTTACTGTACTCAGAGAGAACGAACGGATTTACGCATCCGGGAGGATATCTGCCGCAACACTGGGAGGTGGGCGAGTACAATAAATGCAAGGTGTTTTGCATTCGAAGTCTGCTTCTAAACGACTAGAATTAGAGTGCGCGTCTCACATCACGCGCCATTGACCGAGAACACGGTGATACAGCGCGAAATACTATACACGTCCGGTGTGCAATGATACCCTGACCCGGGGAATCAGAATTCATTGAACATATTGAGAGGATTTTACGCATCGACGAGTATTGGAAGGATTTTCCGCACCGACGCCTTGGCAAATATCCCTCCTCACCAGACCGCTGTGACTCGGATAAACGGAACGTCCTGCCAGTGTTCCGCTGACGGTTTATAAAACCCTCCAGTGGATGATGAACATTTAATTTTCCTGGGTGGAAGAAAATAATCAAGAGCCAGTCGTCAACTCAGTCAGGGACGTGGAATATTAACAGACCTCAGGTAGTGATGATTTCGGCCGTCCCAATTAAAGGCCGGAGGTTCAGACACCCGCTTGTCCTGGCGAGATACAGACATTAAGTTCACAATGAACCTCCCGCCGACGCTGATTATATTTTTCGCCATGTACGATCAGGTGTGGCGCGGAATATCGAGGTTGATATTTTGGGTTGAATTCTGTTTCTGGTTAGTTGTCTTGTCTGTGAATACAACTGGCTTTCGTCTTTTCAAACAAACTGGGTACTGGTTTTCGTTTATTAATTTTAATTTGTTTGGGAGGCTAGAGCTCCCTCGGTTCGTCGAAAAGTCTCCGAATAAAAATTGACTTCCAACGACGTGTCGCGGAGCGCATGGACCGAACACCGGACTTTCAACTACTGTATTCCTACCACGCACATAAGGCGGTCCTTGCCATGGCTAGCACCAATTTGGGAAATTTTCAACCTGTCAGAAGCCCGGGAAAGAGCCACAATCTGTGAGATTGAGCTATCCCGTGACTTAGCGTGGGAACGAATTTTGGTAACCTCACACTGCAACATCTATGGAGTCGGACGCCATTGTGAACAACCTGGTCTTTCTCTCAAACTATGTAGAGGAGTCCCGCGCGCGAGTGAGCCAGTTGGAGAACGAACTCGAGACTATGGTCTGTTGACTCCCTACTTTTCTTTCTTCAAACTCAGCTCTACCATTCCAGCGGCGGGACAACTCGACGAAGGTGGTTTCGTATCCAGATACGAGCCCTCAAATTCTTCAGCTGGAGGGAGAGAAGACCGCATTGCTTAGAGAGGTATCGAGGCTTCAGGACGCGCTGAACGCCAAAAACGAGTGTGGCGACACAGTGGAAAATGTCAAGAAGGAGAGTGGCGACGTTGTGAGTCCCCGTTACCTTCCCGAGGGATATCCAACCGCCTTATTCTCCCGCCACCGCAGAAGCTTAAGCTCGAGCCAAACGCGGTCGTCACGGATATGCACCAGATGTACAGGGACGAATGCAGGCTCAACGACGCCTTGCAAGCGGTAGTCCCTCCATCTTCCCTCCGAGAGGATTTGACCAAGTTTCCAGAAGTGTACGGGTCTGGAGGCCCAAGTGAAAGAGAGCGCAGAGCTTGCGGCCAAGGCATTACGCGAAGTATGTACTGCTCTTTCTTGATACCGCGTTTTGTTGTTTATCATACGAACAGCGAGTCGACGCGGAGAAAGTGGGTCCTCCGGCTCTGCCGGCGTTTTCTCAACTGAACCAGCGGGGTTAGGTACTAGAGGGGATGCGCCGTGAATCCAAAGTTCTGACAAAAGAGATGCAGGACCTGCGGACGGTGAGTCTGAGCGTATCTTTCAGGCATTTTAAATTGAGTGGAGTCTCGCCAGATGTACGCCGAACTCCAGACAGCCAATGATGTCCTCATGGCGGAGAAAATTGCGCGTGACGAGGCCAACGATGCGGTAGGTTTATTATTACGTCGGTATGGCTTATACAGCTAATACGGTAGGCCATGACGATCTTGCGAAACAAGTATCAGAGGGTCAAGGAGGAGAGGACGGGGTTGCGCGCGGTTCGTTCTAAACCTCGTGATTGGCATTAATGCTGCTAAACGCACACATGGCAGTCGTCTGAAGAAATGAGTTCCCAACTCGTTGTCCTCGCGGCGGATAAAGAGGAGTTGAAGCAGGTCAGTTCGCTGTATTTCCAACTGGACTTCTAATTAAGTACTTCAGACTCTCCGCGAGATGATTGAGTTGGTCGAGAGTCTGCAGGAAGAAGTGAAAGAGGTGAGTTGGTCGTTACCACCAATTATTTAGGCTTGAGCTGCGTTTAGAACGCCGATTTGGTTGAAGTAAGTCCCCTAACGCGCGTACCGAGGATCACTCACGGGCCCAAGATGGTCAGTAATCTCTCGGAACAATATAAAGAATCAACGGAAGCTCGAGTTGAACTTCATGAGGTACGTCGAACGACTTTCTGGATGTCTGTATTTACATCTTTCCTGTCAGAGATGTGTCTCGCTAGAGTGTATCATTGACCAGCTGATGTACAAAAAGCGGAGGGCTCAAGTCCGGGAGAAATACCTGGATTTCATGAAGAATTTGCCGTCCCCAGAGACCCCGCTGTCTCTCCCGGTCCTTCAGCTAGAGCCGATTTGTTACAGTAAAACAAATCTGCACTTGTACCTCTCTCAGGTATGTTGACAAGTGGTCGTTGGGCGTGCACTGATCCGAAGATCAGGATCCCGGGGCAAAGAGGCAAGCAAACCTTTTTCAGTGGCTCCTCGACTGTGGGGTGCTCAGCTGACCACCGTATACCGATAGCTTTCTGAACCACGTACTCTATCTTCCGAAACGCATCCTGTCTATCTCCGACTCCCATTACATAGCTTACGGACCGACGCACCGCTACGACCGCGCCGCAGCGAGTTGGATGCAAGGCTCGGATCTGACTAGTTTCCACGGTGGGACGCGTGAGTTGTTTGTCAACTACAAAGAGTTCGTCCTATATGCCGGATCTTACAAATGCCACGACCTGCGTGCCTTGCAACCTGAAGGAATTGCGTTGCCTGGGCAAATTGTCGGTACTTTTAGGATACAGCTGAACCTTGCCTCACTGACGGTTCTTTCAGTCCCAATCTGAGATCATGGACGCTGCGGTGGGCGTCCCACGGCCCGCCAATCATGTTCAGATCCTCAACCAACAGTACCCCGACGGTGCGATACAGGTGGAGGCTACAGGGTTGCAACGCGTTGGGTTTAACACGCAGCTCTATGACTCCCTTCGGCGGCGATTTACAGAGGAATGTGCGAATGGGAAACGAAAGGCAGGCAGCGAGGATTTAAGGAAGGACAAGAAGACGAAGGCGCAGAAAAGAGTTTGATGTCTATGCTTTCGGTATACTTTATGACTCGCGTTCGGTACAGGAATTCAGAGGGAAAATTCAACATTTTTTGAGGTGTTCATTCAGACATCATCACGTCGCCAATATGTGCGCAGAATACCCGACCGGATCTCCTCATCAGGCGAAATCCAGAATGGACCCTTGGGCTGCAGATAAGGCTCATGGGCGGGCTTTTTTTTTTTGGATTCACATGCGCCCAAGACAGTGTTATCTCCCTGGGGACGAGCCAAAGAAACGACGAAATCCTGAATTTGGCTGCCGAGGATTTCACCGTCAATACTAGCGGGATGTGATGTACGTAGTTGTTCTCTATCCAACGGGATGGGATAATTCTTCTCCATGCACGGGTGCTCCCAGTTCGCCTGGTTTGATTATAATAATACTTGTGAGTGCCCTTTGCGATTAAAGTATAGAATCTTACTGCGGTTCCGATGTCGTAGCGGGCTGCATGCCGTAGATTGTGGAATGATTGTCCTCGGCAACGATATCACCTACGACAAGGTCCTCTATGCAGTCGCGTCGACGTTATGGCGTGGCTGGCAGCGGGGCCTTGATTATTCATCCAATACTTGGGTTCTCATTTTCGATGATTAAAGTCAACCCAGATTCGATATACTCGAAGGATCATGCAGAAAGAGTCAGAACGTGGTGGTTAGAGTGGATCTTCTATCGTGGGAAAAGATAGCCGAAACTTGCCGTAACACGCATTTCGGCTCCTCTCCCTGTATCCCACGCTAGAATTGAAGTTTTCGCCCCGAAATTCTCGGGCTGTCTCTCTTTGTGTTTCTAGTCTCTCTGACATCCGTCTCGGGGCTCAGCTGCGCACCGTCGCTTTTCATGGGCTGAGATGGCCCTGGATGATGGATCACCGCTCTCCATTAGGTTTGCAGAAGAACATTTCCATTTGACAGAACTCCATGGACATTGTTCGCCGGCTCTGATGATCCTAATATTTTTTACCCTTTTCTCCGTGGACCTGGCCCCATAGCTGGAACTTCACCCATGAAACTTCGTCGATGTCGTCACGGAGTCCAGAACGCCGTGCGTATCTTATCTGAATGTATTCTTCCCATTCGATGCCGCGCCTTGACTGCAGCTTATTCCCACTCTGTGTCCACCAATCGCACTGAGTCGTAGGAATGGAACTCGAAATTTCGAAAGATCGGGAGAACCTCGAATGTTATTGGCATGCCGTTACCCCAGCGATGGCTCCAAGTGGTCATCTCCTCGTATCTTTCCTCCCTCCTTGTCGCTTCACTCTGCTCAATATGCCGACGAACCACCCCCCTTTGACAGGAGACTTTCGGAACGTAAGGCGAGCACATCCCACCGCTCCAAACCAATCCCCGTCGCACCGTTAACTTTGGATCGGCATCGACACAGATTTAGCCCGCGTGAGGACGACCACCTCGCAAATTACATTGCGTCCCACGAAACACTTTCCACGAGTCGTTACAACGCCACATTATACGCCGTCCTGGGCCCGATGGTCTGTCGTTCCTGTTCCTACTTTCCTAGACGACCTTTCTAACCCAGAGTGTACTTGAGGCACCGGAAGAGTTCGCGTGGAGCCGACACCGCCCGTCCGCGTCGTGGATGAACCGATATCGCAACCAGAGGTCAAAATTCGATGCAGAGATCAAGCGATCCAAGCAGGAAAAGACGTACAACGCCAGTGTTTCCCCCTCTGCGTCGTCGGCGGTGAGCATCTTACTTTTATCTTCATATTTCTTACTAATGTTGACCGTGGTAGGTATCTGTGGCGGCCTCCCAACCTCAAACTCCGCAAGCCTCTGCGACTATGGTAAGTCTGTGAAATTTCATATCTGCCCTGAATTCATTCCGGTTCATCCAGCGCTTATCCGAGACTCCTTCGAAGCAGTCGACGATTGCTGGCTTTTCCCAACCAAACGCAAATGACACGGCTCCAGCTTCTCCGATGAGACCGCTATCCTCCCTGATTGATATGTTGTTGACGTCTACATCTAAGCTGGTTGACAAACCAGCTGCGACCGTGACTAGCGCGGCCGTAAAGGTCCGAATCCTCGAATCCCAGCTTGCCCACTGATGTCGTTCCCTTGCAGACGCTACATCGCGGCCAATTAACGCTTCGTCCCGACCGGCCCAAGTTATCCATCCCACCAGTAATGCCCGCTTCCCAACGCCGGCCACTTCCCATGATCAGCAGCCCTGTTCGTCCTCATATGGTGAGTTCATGAAATGAATGTCTCTTATCGACTAGATTGGTTCATTTACCTGTCTCTCCAGCTTGCCTCTGAACACAACTCCGACACCCGCACAACTCAACGTGCCGACGAGGTGGGTTCGTCTTACATCTGAATCCCAATCCCAATTTGACGCTCAAACCAATACAATCCGCAGCCAGGCCCAATCTCAACTCCAACTGCGACGCCAGCAATGCCCTCTCCGGCCTCCACACCCGCAGCCGCCCTGGCCGCCGCCGACGCCGGTGTCGACAAACGGCTCTCGAAGCTTTGCCGGAAAGGCAAATCTACCTTCAGGGCCGACTACGCGCGGGCGGTGTACGACGAGACCCACTCCTTGGAGCGCACGGAGGTAGTGCTGAGCGAGATGGCTGCCGCTGCGGAGGCGAGGGGTGCGGAGGTTTTGGGGGTGGATGGATGGGCACGGGTCGTCGGTATGTTGTATTTTATTCTTTCTTCCGATGCCTGCCGAGAGCGCGTTATCTGAACTGAACGGGCTGGTTCGTAGCGCAATTGAAACGCAAGAGGGAGGTAGATGGAGAGAGAGGTGAGGGTGGGGATGCGGATGCTGTGAAGAAGAGGAAGAAACGTACGTACCACTCCATCTACTCTTTCAGTGCTGGAATCGCTCACTGGCATGAAGGCAAGGATTAGTCCTGCGGTGACTGCCTGACTTGTACCATCAAGTTGACCTTTGTTCTGGCTCTGTTGATCACCCTCTGAATGCACTAATTTTTCTTTTGTCGTCCTCATTAGAGAGCTTGCGCAAAAGCCGCACCAGCCGCATGCGGCTTTTCGGCATTGCGCAAAATTATCGGGTTTTTCCTGGGTTTGCTGCATGATTTCGTGAGTTCATTACACTCTCAGGTCTCTGTGACACTGTATTGTGTTCATCCAAATTACTATCTGGTCCATGCGCGAGCTGGGGAAGCAGTTTGTCCAGCCATCACTCCGGCTCCACTCAGATTTTGCACACTTTTCGCGTCCTGCACAGAGCAGTTGCAGCAGTAATGCAATTTTTTCACTCACCAGGACTTGGCTGTCAACCCAAATATCTCTCCACTGACTTGGTTTCTCAGTAACCTTGGGTCTGATTTCCACATGCGGCTTCGCGCAATCCCCAAAAGCCGCATGCGGCTTGTGCGGCTTTTGCGCAAGCTCTCTATTAACACCAAATTTTGTATCTTCTGTGTCCCTGCTATTATACCTGTCCGTACATTTAGCTACATAGTCTGAATCGCCGTGATTGGTCTTCCGATTATTTCTCTTGAGGTTGGCTTCGTGCAGAGTCTGAGAGACACATTCGAAAAAAACTTAAAGATAATGCGCACCGCATGAGCACTGGCGGGTTTTGTGAAAGTAAAATGCAAGCTCACAGATCTGCGTTTCCACCATCAACACAAAGTAATCTGTATGGGTTGAAACTCGTAGAAGCAGGAAAGTTTGAACCAGGCCGTCGAATTCTATCTAGAACACATACAGTGATGTTAGGGACAACCGGGACCGGCAAAAGCACACGGCAGAAAGTTGGAGTGAGCAAGTAAGCTGGGCAGACGAATATTCGACGCCTTGGTGATTTTCAGTTCGGTGTAATATTCAGTTGGCTCGCATAAGTCCCGAATATCTGAGCGGTCCAACGTTCAAATCGTACCTATGGTATGGATGGCTGACTGAAAGTCACCCGGGGAATAATGGGTGCCTCGAGTCCCATTGTCCAAGTGTTAGCATCGTAACTGGCATGATGTGAGACCAGCTCATCAGAAGTTAGGGCTCGGCTAGAGCGAGGAAAGCTTTAAAACAAGGATGGACAGACCGAGATCCAGAGATGTCACACAATTGCAAGTTATGGATTGGTGAGACCTGAGTGATTGGCCACGGACCCAGTGCCATCCTTTTCGAGGAGGTAAAATTGTCCTAATTGAAAGCCTGGATTTCTCTTGACATAGGCAACGATCCAGTCCTCCTACTTGGTTGGTATTCGACGGGCGGTTTTCGACCTTCCTCCACAAAACCAGTACTGATTCCGAATGCCGTTACTAGTCTATTTTGATTTGCCCGTCTATTTCACTGGAGGGGATAAGGGGCGAGCTTTATTTACGAAGCCTTTCCGCGAAGCCGAATAAAATTGATTACATTCTAACGAACTATCCGCATTGACACCATCAAGCCGAAAAAAAGAACACTCTAGAGTACTGAACGGATGCGGCGGCCGGCGTAAAAGTGCTCGGCGGGAATATCGGTGTTGCCCAGCGCAGCGTAATTATCCACGCGATCCTCCTGCATATCAGATGCGCGCTCGATTGCTGCAGCGATATGATACGCACTGCACGACCGGGTGGATGGACCGGCCTCGGTGTCATCGTCGGAGTCAGACTCGACGTATTGTTTTTTCGGCTTTGAGTTGGATGAGTGCTTCTCTGAAAGGGCTCCGTGAGTCGCGTGAACACCAGATCGCTAGATTGACTCACTGGACGGGGGGACTTTCGCCACGGCTAATGTGCAAGTGAGGTGTTAGCGAGATTGTTAAGGTCATCTGAAAGTCGCGAACCCTTTTTCGCCTTCTTGGACTTTGGCTGCTCTTCCTCGGAAGAGTCGTAATCGTCGCGCCTCCGCTTCGCGGCCTCTGTAGTATGTCAACTCGTAACCTGCAGCTTTTATGGACGAAGGTACTTAGGGCGGGAGCTTTAGCCGCTGTGAAAGGATCGGCGTCAAAAAATACCGAAATTATGGTGATTGAATTTACGTTTCACCCGTGGTTTCTCCACCTTAACTACCACTTCATCCTCTTCCTCGTCGTCGCTATTTGGCTCCCCACAGTCGCTCACATCCCAGTTTGTCAGCCCAGCGGAAACAAGTTCTAAAACCCTGTTTGTTTCGACAATACTCCCTGTTGTAACGACCACGCCCCGAACAAGGTCGGGAGGCAGGCGGGTCCCGTTTGCGATACGCAGAATGTCCCTCTCGACATCAAACTGTCCGGAGACACGATGCAGCAAAGACAAGAGGCGGAAAGATGCAGGGAAACTGACCGCTGCTGATCCTGTCTTCGCGCATGTGGTTGGAGTCTGGGCGGCGGAATTGCATGTAGTTAGTCCCTGCAAAATAATGGACTTACCTCGAATGAGACTTTGTTCTTTTTCTTGTTCACGTTGACTGGGGGAGGGGAGCCTTACAGTCAGAAAGGGTGAGAACACAGACTAATGCGAGAGGGAGGGCCCATGCCTTCGATGTCTTTCTTCTTTCGCGACGATTTCGGTTTAGTGGACGCCTGTAGTTTGTACCTAAGCTGCTCAGAGCGCTCTTGCAAAATCTTCATGTCTAAATCCTCGATTTTGGTAGCGCGGCGGCGCCAGGCGTCTGGCTTTCTGCTGCACGACCATTCGTACCGGGACTAATAGAAGTTAGCAGCAGGTCGCTCAAAACCATGAAACCTTACCCCTGGTCCGAGTTTTGCATACAGATGAGCTACCATCGGATCCTCCGAAAGTTTGGATTCTGTGGCCAGGTAGCGGACGAGGTTATTATCCTCCTCTTCAGTGAATCTGCACCAGAGACACGTCAGGGCAAGTAATACGAGAAAAGCGAGATTCACCTTTTTCCCATGAGTAGAATGGCGGAAGGGAGGAAAGGAGAGAAAGAACGTGGCCTGATTCTGCGGCAAATAAGTATTCGGAGGTTGGAGCTCCATGGGTTTAAATGGCATGGAAGACTCGGAAACGAGTCCGGCGTCTTGTCTTTACTGTCGGGCCGTGCAACAAAACGGGGCAGATATTTCACACCTCCTCCTCCCTGCGGATGTTCAATTTTAATTTGAAAGCTAAGGCACTGGACTAATCCTCGCCCCAGATGCGATTGAAATCCAGTGCCTTGAGAGGACGAGTGTGCGTTCCCAGAGAGAAAGGAATCAAACGCTAACAAACGGGGCACAAGCATCTGACAACTACTTGTGGTCGTGCCATTCAAGTTGTGGCGTGACTTCAGCGGGAGAAGCAATTGAATAATGTGTCCTTCCTGCCGCTCTTTGATTCCGAGTGTTCCGAGGCGGTGCCAACTTCGTAATTCGTAATTGGACCCACAATCCCATCGCGACCTCCTGGTCCGTGCGTGAGGTCTCGGGTACCTTGGCGGGTCACTGTACATGAAAGTAAAGTTAATTCCAAAGAGTTCAAAATACTGTCGACGCGTTCGTATGGATTCAGCCCAATTTTTTGCGGTCTAACTCATTGTTAAGGATCAGGGTACTTTGCGCTGCTAAATACCTGAATATATTTACTATAATTCTACTCGGCTTGCGAGTAGTCCTTGAGAGTTCGAGAAATCTCCGTAAGAGATTCCTAAGGTTCAACTTGACGTATATAATGTCGAGCCCGCAAGACGCTGTTGCTCAACACTAATACGTTGAAGGTTGCAAGACGCGGACCTTCGGTAGATGAGAGGCTGCAAGACGCGGGCCTTGAATGCTTAAAGGCAGCGGAACGCGGGCCTTCGATGCCTAAAGGCTGCGGTACGCGGGGTTTTGACTGGAAAGGTTGCAAGACGCGAGACCTTTGATATAAAGCTGACGTTAGGGCCGACAAACGGCAAGGCCCGGTACCTTTTTTCTTCATAGTTCAAATCATTCTGAAGCTCGCTCGGTCGACGCGTCGACTGGCTCATTGGGCCGTAGTTTATTACTCTGGTCTCCCTAGATCTCGGACACGCAAGAAAAGATGGAGCATATCTTTTGACCCACTCCTCTTGAGACAAATCCGAAGCGATGTATCCTTCTTTTACCCAAGTCTCAGTTTTTAGTTGAGCCAAAACGACCAAATATTGGGCAAACGGCAGCGTTTTTTGTGTTGTGGTTTGTTGTCAGAGTTCTACGGGAATAAAGACTGCACGACGCGCGCCTTCAAGAGAGACTTAGATTCATGCAGAAATGGAAGCAGATGAGAGTTGTATTAAGCGTGGTGTCTTGAGACCCAAGACTGCTACAGAATATATACATTTCTAACTTCTGAGTCATTCACAGCCAACGGAGGCTCCGAGGAGTGGAGGCCGAGTTTCGAATCACTCAACTTTCAAACTTGACTCAAAATCCGAAAGGTGGGAATGATATAACCAAGGTAAGTAGTTGGTATGTACGTAGAAACTATCAGTAAGCAAAACCTTGTATATCCATAACATTCATCCACCGACCATCCACTTCAGAGCCATCGACCCGCTCTAAATACAGGCCCATTCCTGTGGCTATTTGAGTCGTATTTCTTCCAACACTTATTTCCGTTGGATTCAGAAGCCTCACGGACGACAGGCGCGATTAATTCTCACTCACCGCTGGTGCAGAATAAACACCGAATAGGTCTTGCTCCGACCATGAGTATTGTATACTACTGAGATGCAAGTCAGAATGTGGATAAGTGGAATGAGAGTCGGATTACGTAGGGCTGACCCCCGGGCCAAGTAGTCGGTGGACGCATTCACAAAGAGTACTCAGGACAACAGAATTTGGGTTAGCGACGAATTTGAAACAAACTTGGAGCAGAAAAACTCAGTCAGCATACCATGCATATAACAATGGCAAGTTGGTGACGCGAAGACGAAGTAGGGAAGACTTGGACTTGAAGCCCTCCGGTCGAACTCGATCACAAGGTTACTGAATCTGACTCGGTTTAAACGTAAATATACGTGTGTGTGTACTTATGAGGAAGCTCGTAAGGTTCAAAAGAACACTCACCATTCAGCCAGTCAAATTGAACGGAAAATTGACCAAGCAATCCTAAGCATCGGGTCAGCGGAGGTTTAACACAAGGCTACCAATACAAAACTCACCAGATTGCGGTGAGAACCTAAGAGCTTTGTCTTCAGTTGCCGCCTGGCATTATTTCCCAATTGGAAGGACGCACTAAAAATGGATTACTGACCTCAGACGAATATTCAATGACGTTAACTCGCAACGTTTCTTGGATCGAAGCCAAATCTGCGATGCAAGTAGGAGTCAAGTGAACGGAAGATGAATTCGCACAGTTGGCCGATACGTCGAGGTCAGATGGAGTTTCTCCTATGATTCCTCGGCATCTTGGATCACTGAACACGTAAATTTACCACGAAAGAGCAGAGTTAAGAGTCAGCAAGGTGCATTGAATAAAGCACGACTTGATCGAATCGAAGTGCTTGGACTCGAAGCCCGTGAAGAGTACGGTCAAATCTGGCGTACAAAATGCCGTGACGTTGCACACACAGGAATCAGCGCCTCGGGGAATGAATCACGATCGCCATGCATCGAAAGGGCATGCACTCCAAGCAGAGCACCTAAGCGCGGAGACCATCCACAACTCATCGAGATAAGCACCCAACATTTAGTCGTCGTATAGACCAACCGATATGGATGCAAATGACAACGTCCGAGGAATAAGCTCAGGGGTAATATTTCATACCCCGAGCCTGAACCTGGTCTTGCATCAGAGAAACACTGCTTCCCAAGAATTCTAGTGATACTGTTGGGGTGCGAGACACTGAAGAATAGACGTATCCGGCAAGCGCAGAAGAGAACCGAGTAGATTTAGGAGGCAATGACGTGGTGATGCAGCTGGATGTGGTTGGCACGGTTGGAAGTGTTGCATTCCAGCTGGCAGAAGATGAGAGAAATGCAGCGAGTGGACACAATGGATAGAGTGGCAGAGGGTATGGAAGATAGCTCGCTGAGTGCTGGCATCGTCACAGTCTTGGAAACACGCCGACTGAAGTTGTGGTGGCCAAAATACACCGAGATATAACCTCAGGACGAAAATTTCGGAGAGAAACAGGGCTAGAGACAATGCCGTCACTTGTGTTCGAAGGGATTGTCGTGGTGCGGGAGAAGGAGAGGATTACGTGTGGCGGTGCACTCGTGTAAACGACTAGTGATCCGCTTTTACCCAACGCACTTCGACACCTCTAACGAATCCTTAGAACTCGCACCTGAGGGACTATCTCTCCTACTCCTCGCTACATTGGAATGAACCAACGTTCCAGATGATCCCCGGCGTATGTATACCAACTCAAATTTTACAGAGATATTTCGAGAGGGCTTTTCTTGTCTTCACCGTCTTCACGTCCACGGCTGAATAAGAGCGCGAATCAGGCATGGCTGCAGTAGTGAAGAGGAACAGATAATTCGCATCTCATCACACTCTGTGACTTTGTCACGCGTGCCGTCTTGCCTTCGCACCACCATCAAGGCCATAAAAAACACGGTGAACCATTTCTTTTCTGCCTCTCCCTCCCTCGAGACCGTGGCAGCCTCTGTGTGATACAATGGGCCTTACCACAGGCCTTATGGAGGGCCACATTTCTACGTGTTTTTATGGGTGGCAACGGTACTGAAGGTTTCTTAGATACATGTTGGATACATGCCCACATCCCACCGTGGAATAATAGGTCGGACGGCGCTATGTAATGTCCAGCCTGCCTTCGTTGCCCGGTACGTCCCGAATGGCAGTCAAAATGCACTTTTAATCTTCCAACATCTTTTTGGACATTTTTCGATTTTCCGACACTTTTACTGCCAGATTGGCAAGTTTTCGACACTTTTATGGGTTTCGTGAAGGTCAATAAATGTGTCGCAAAGTGGTTGTTATGGGAAGCATCGATGGCGTCCCGGTATTACAGCCGCAAATCGGTCTGCATGGCCACGAGACTTGTTTGGATTTCAAGTTCGAGTGGCTGAAAGATTCCAGTGTTCTATGGCAGGTTGATATATCGCTCCTGAAGTCTTATATTTTCCACGTACCTGCTGCACCAACTGAACATGTTCATCCAAAACTGTAGATAGAATTCCTTGGTTTCATTCTTGGTTCAAAATCACTGTATTCAACCCTGTATTTTTGTGGATGGAATCTGGTATCCTCAAGTTTTGGCTATGACACGAACAAGGTAGAAATTTAACTCTAAAACGGACCAAGTAGTACTTGCCCCACAGATAACTACAAGAATGGGCCCTGCACTCCGTTTTTCAGCACCGCGTGATTGAGGCAATAATTCAAGACGTGGCGACAGTACCATTGACCTTATCATTGGCAGAGCTTCCCGCTTGCGACGCTGGGTCAATTTCCCGCGTCGGAGATATGGACCCGAATTTTCTGCAGCTGCGGCTTCAGGATTGACAACTGAAATAGACTGTTGAGTACTGCACTTGTCCACAGGACTCAAGTGAGAAGTGGAAGATTTTTTCGGTGCGCAGCATACCGGCTCGGCGAAGCCCAACTCAGATTTTACCACTTTGGTTCGAAGTCACTCTCAAATTTCTGCGTACAGCTACAGTCTCAATGAACCATGAGCCAGAATTGAGAAAGAAAGACGAACGATATCGATACATTGACGATACGCTACATAAGAAAAAAGAAAGAAACAGAGAGGATGACGGAAAAAAAGATATTACATTGCACGCCTACGCTTCCTTCATCCTGCCACCACGATCTCCACCTGCACGACCCTCGCCGCCGTCCCTGTTCCCACGCTTGCGCTTGAGGGACGTCGACGTAACGTTCTCGTCGTTTGTATTCGCCTTTGGTCTCCGTTGGCCCGTCCACGACGGGCCCAGGAGAAGGCACCCTCCGCGTTCTACCCATGCTCTCTCTGGCGACCGCATACTGGATTCTCCCGATCGCGTGGTAGTAGTACGCCCGACGGTATTCTTGAGGATCGTGCTGGCCGGTGGGTGAGTCGCTTGGATGCGCAACACCGCAGTGCAATATCCGGTATTTTATTCATATTCCACCCTCTCTCTTGCGGATTTCATGGCAGACTGGCCCCAAAATGTCCTTGCGCGGGAGCCAGGATCATCGTAAAAATAAGTAACATTTACTTGGACCTCATGCGGTAGAGCTGGTATTTTAATTTACCGTCCATCGCCTGTCGGCGTGGATCTGCCTGTCCATACTCTACGACCAGCGACAATAATATCTAGCCGCACATTCATCCTGATGTTCTCATCAATAATGTTTCTGGATCATGTACATGTGGCAAAACAACTTGGTCTCCTTAGCCTTGGGCCCGATCCGCAGCTGGCTGAACTTCTCGATTTGGGATTCAGTTGAATTGTGCCCGGCGCCTGGGGATCCTCCCAGGTCTCATGCTACTCCCGATTTGGGCCAGGCTTTTTTGACTCTATGTCCGGCCTAGTTATAAGAAAAAGCAAAACTATTTCTCTCCCTCTCTCTTTCTGGATCCCGGCAACGATGAGACGGAAAATGGTCTCTATGTTTTCTGTGGCCTTCCTCGGCAGCCGACGAACTTTATGTAGATCGTTGTATCCGAGCGACTCCCGGCCCTAGATTCGATGGTTTTTTGCACAGGATGTACTTCGTACATTTTAATATCAACTTTGAAACGCTCCACCGGCGTACTAGGGATGGACGCCGTCGCCGTCTTTACGGCTCGGACGGGGCCCGTAAACGGGGTGCCGTCCCGTCCCGTCAAGCCTCTGGCCAAATTCATGAACGGGACGGGTACGGGCGGCCGTATACGGCCGCAGACGGTTTTCGCGCGCTTGCCGAGCTTTTCCGGTGTAAATACTATCCAATTTGACAAGAAATACCTTTCTGACACTCATTGAAGGTTTAGCAACTGCCAATCCCTCCATGGTGCCCTTTACTGAGGTTGAAAACACACTTTTGACCTATAACTGCTCACGTGCACCTGATCAAGCTTTTTTCAACCATGGTTGAAACCCTTTCGGAAGCCAAAGTGAGTACTTGGAAATTCATTTGGTTAATTGTGGCACACTCACCAGATGACATACACTTGCTGCAACCTTTATTTCAGGCTCGGAGGGGAGATTTGATCCCGCCGCCGCCGCCCCGTCAATTTGCGATTGACGACCGGCTTTTTGCGGGACCGTCCCGCTTCGGTTCGAAAACGATACGGTAGACGGCCGTATTTTTGACGGCCGTGCCCGCTTACGGGACGGTGTTCATCCCTACGGCGTACAATCCAACACAATATCGCTCACATCGGCCACTCTGATTCCGCCCCCACTTATAAAACCGAATCCACGGGATCCACCAATATTAGGGTCAGTCAGAGTAGAATCGAGAGGCGTTTCTGAGGCCGTTTCTGAGGTCGTTTCTGACAGTCGTTTCTGATTTAATTAATCGTGGGAGAAACGCCATTAATCAGAAACGACTCGAAATGCAGAAACTCCTCTGGAGGAGTTTCTGCAGTCGTTTCTGCAGTCGTTTCTGCACATTTAATTCGATGATCGTCTAACTGACTTGGCCTACGACAATATAATTAATTATTCTCGATGATCGCGGCTGACCAAAATGAAGGACTTCAAGAACTTCTTTGCACACTCACTGCGTCGGGTGGCAGCAGGCATGACAAGGTCTGGACAGTCACAAGTGATCGGAATGAAAGGTGTATATTTAAATAGTAACAGTATAATTGAACGGCACTAGCCTGGCCAGCTGCGCTTGTATTTTACTTGCAGAAACGACTCCAGAAACGACTCCAGAAACGGGTCGGTCAGAGTAGAGGTCGTTTCTCTCACGTTTATGATGCCAACAATTTACAGAAACGCTTCCAGAAACGACCTCAGAAACGACCTCAGAAACGCCGTAAAATAGTTACTCTGACTGACCCTATTCCTTCATTTGTTCAAACCACCAAACTCTTTTGGTGATCCTGCAATGCCAAGCCAGACACCGCGTGCTGGGAACTGAGTTCTGTATATACTGCCTGGATTGTCGCCGACAAGTCCACGCGGAAATATCTCAAAAAAGCAGCTGGCTCAGTAAAACGGTGAGCTCTCTTTCCTGCCGGCCGATAAGTTACAATGAGAGAAATGCTTACCAGAGCGATTCAGAATTATTTGGGGTTATTATGAGCTCGGGGTGAGGTTCGCTTTCCATGACTCTACCGCCTGAAATACAGCTTTTACACCCGAAGGACCTATTGCAGCACCAGGCTATAGTAGTTCTGCATACGGAAGGACCGGCCCGCGGCTAAAGCTCAATGTGTTTTCGGTTTCGGAAATTCTCGACTTTGCTTGTAAAGCGCCGTAGATTGAAATTTGAGACAACGCTTCCTGATTGAGACAACTTGAATGTCAATGATGACAGGTCAAGCGGATCGCCCGGTCGAATCTTGGGCCGAATACTTAGCTGATGCGCGATCCAGGATGCATTGCCACAGCTCCCATCGCCTTTCCCATCGTACGACTTGAAAGCTGAAACCTCGGGCGTCTACGGCGAGTGAACCGAAGGAGCGGGTGCAAGACTCGGAGACGTGAGTGGGAATTGAAGTGCCTATGTTCTTTGTTTCGTCCACGAGATAATGTGACAAAAGAGGGGATCCACGCATCTCCCTGTTCTCGTTCTCGTTTCACCGTTTTGAAAGAAGAGCCTGAGTAGTGAAGGTGGAGCCACGTGAAGCAGTGGGTCCGAGTCCGGTAGCTAAAGGTATAAATATAAATCTCGGACAGTGTATCCGAGTACTGCATTTTAGCAAGCAGTATGAGTAACCCGAAAAGATGACCGGCCAGACTTTGGAGAAAGACGGCAAATGCTGGGACAAACCGGCGCCAATTCTACATCTGCTTTCCATGACAAGTTCCTGAAGTTAAGGCAAACAATGCCTGTTTGACTCAGGCACAAGCCATGAGTCTTTCTCTCTGAACTTATTTTATTTTATTTCATCCCCTGGCAGCTGTATTCCAACAAACCACACAAGAAATCTCATCCTTCTAAATTTCAACTCGCAAATTCAGCCAGAAAAGAAAGATTGAACTAAGTAAATAGGAACTTAGTCTAAAGTTCGCCTAGGAAAGCTGTCCCATTGGTTCGGGGTTGGAACACAGAGAGGAAGGCTGTAGCAGAGGGTCTGCAGCTGCCTTCCATGACCTGCTCTTTGATGCAATGCAGACAATGCCTGTTCGACTCAGGCCCGAGCCATGAGAATCTGATTTTCACTTCTTTTTTCTTTCTTTTTTTGCCAATGTGGCCATATGCCCCAGAAAATTCCACAGCAGAATATGGATGAAAAGGGAGGTAGAAAGGACTGGTGGAGGATCTGCATCTGCTTCTAAGAAATTATTTTCCATGAACTATGCAGACAACGCCTGTTCGACTCAGGCCCGAACCATACCGTCGCTGTTTGGACTTCTTTTTTTTTGCCATTCCTCAGAAAATTCCACAATGAAATGAGGGTGAATTGGAGGATCTGCATCTGCATCTAAGAAACTGTCTTCCATAAATTGTGCAGACAACGCCTGTTCAACTCAGCCGAGTCATGCGCGCCGTCGCCGAGTTACTTATTTCCTTTTTATTTCTGCCATTCCCCCAGAAAATTCCACAATAAAATGAGGGTGGGATGGAGGGGGGGACGGCTTGGTGGAGGGTTGCTGTTCGGCGCAAGTTCGGCGCAGAGTAAGCAAGTACGAAGATGTGGCGATGCACCCTTGACTTGCGCATCAGCCAAACATTCGGCCCGGTCGATCCGCCCGACCTCTTTGCTTTCTTCTATCGTTAGTCTCGATCGGAAAGCATAAACGAGCTGTGGAATAAAGCGTATCCCTCTGCGGATGGAATAAATCACCGTATATATTTCTACGGCTGCGGGAATTGAATATGGCAATGGGCGGGACAGTTGGAATGGTCATACCATATCCTCGGGCAGAGCTAATTTCGGAGTGGGGTACCCCGGACCTGAAAATAACCACTGACATGGGAAGTGAGTACCGGTACCAATCCAAGCGCTGTCACAACTCGAGGCACAAGAGGGCAGAAAACCGTAAACGTGGACCGTGGTTGGGAAAAATGGTTCGAATCGAGGTGATAGGCGCAATCTGATTCGAATTTTAGAGGCATTGTGGCACTTTGTGGGCGGAGTTCTCGCACAGAGACGAAGTGCAAGCCCGCCCTACGTTGCAGTCGGTATTGTGCGGACGATATATTAAATTGCCCCAAACTTTCATATGTGCGTAATGGCCGGCTGTGAGCGAACCGACGAACGTTTGTTATTTTTTCCAATTCAATTCTCCGTTCCCATGTGCTCCTTTAAGTGTCAAACTTCACGTCCGCTCGAAACTTGAAGCGCACCACACCCCCGGACACTGAAGTTTCCATTTCACTTGTCCTCTGAAGGTTGAAATGAAAGTTCGTTCCGACATGCAGATGAGCGACATTTGAGCGAAATGAAAATCGGCATCTTCGGCATCTTAGCAACCAAAACAAAGCAGCCCACTTAAAAACACACCTTTCCGACTTTGACCCATATACTCCCGTGCCTTGGGACGGGAGCCGGAGTCAGGGACTGACTTGAACGTTCATCCGGGACGTTTTATATACGGCCGGTATCCGGGGGCCTAGTGCGCCTCATGGACTCGGCTATATCTGTCCATTGCGCCATGTGGTGCCGTAAGTACAGCCTCAGCGGCTTTCCTTCTTCCCCCGTCCTCAACTCGCAATGGTCCTCACCCTCGCCGACGCATTCGACGACAGCCGCCTCAGCGCGGTCGAGCGGGAAAACCAGTCCCGCTGGAAGCTCACATGGCCCGAGTTGAAGCTCCTCTTCATTGCGTCCAGTGCGTGCGGTCGTGTGTCTCACTCGATAACCTTGACTGACGACGATTTGCAGCTGGTTTCTTCATCGATGCATACGATCTGTTCAACATTAACCTGGTGGTCGTGATCCTCAAGTAAGTAAAGACCGTTTGCATCCTTTTGTAGCACTCACAACTTGTGTAGCTACGTCGTGAACGGCAAGCTCTCAGGGACGATTGCGAACGCGCCGCTACAGGGGGGTGTGCTGAAAGCTGCGGCGAACATCGGGTGTGTGGTGGGGCAGATCGGGTTCGGACTCGCAGGGGACGTGTTTGGGCGCAAGTCGATCTACGGGTTTGAGATGATGGTCACCACGCTCGCGACCGTCCTCATTATCGCCGCCCCGCTCTCGCTCGGCAAGAATCTCTTCACCTACATCACCGTCTTCCGTACCCTCATGGGCATCGGCATCGGCGGCGACTACCCCATGTCAGCCTCCGTCGTCGCAGACCGCGCCAATCTTCGTCGTCGAGGCACCATGGTCACCTTCGTCTTTGCGATGCAGGGCTGGGGCTCGCTCATCGGCGGCGTCGTCTTTATCATCCTCCTTGCCATCTACAAGCCCGGCGTCGGCGAGCACCACCACACTGGCCAGCTCAACTCCGTCTGGCGCATCTACACCGGCGTCATCATCGTCCCCGCTATTATTACTATCATCCAGCGCCGCCTCATGACCGAGTCGAGCCGCATGAAGGGCGTGCAGGCCGTCCGTGGGGACCCGAGCCTCATAAACAAAGGCCAGGGCATCGGCGTCAAGCTCGATGGGAGCGCCGAGAAGGTCGGGGAGGGCGAGGGCTCGGATGCGGGCAACAGCACCAGCCATGAAGCCGAGAATGCCGCCGCCTTGGCCAGCGCGCTCGCAGCGACCAAAGCCGCCAAAGCCGCCGCATGGCGCGACGCGCGCGACTACTTCTCCGAGTGGCGCCACCTCAAGATCCTCATCGGCACCACCGCCTCGTGGTTCCTCCTCGACGTCATCTTCTACGGCATCTCGCTCAACCAGTCCATCTTCATCTCCGCGCTCGGGCTCGCGAACAGCAAGGACCCGTGGGAGTTCCTCTGGCAGCAGGGTGTCGCGAACGTCATCATCGCCGTCGGCGGGTTCCTCCCCGGGTACTACTTTACGCTGTTCACGATCGAGTATTTGGGCCGCAAGCCGATACAGATTATGGGCCTCACGATGAACGCGATTATTTTTGCTGTGATGGCGGGGAAATATGCGACGCTCAAGGCGAACCCGAGCGCGTTGATTGCGTGCTTTATCTTTTTGCAGTTCTTCTTCAACTTTGGCGCGAATGCGACTACGTTTGTCGGTGCGTCCTTTCCTCCTTCCCTTTCTCCCCTTCCCTCTTCGCCTTCGCCTTCCCTATCCTCCGTCCCCTTCCTTCCTCGCTAACCCACCACACACAGTCCCCGCCGAAGTCTTCCCCACGCGCGTCCGCGGCTTCGCCCACGGCCTCTCCGCCGCCTGCGGCAAATGCGGTGCCATCATCGCCTCCCTCGCCGTCTCCATCATGAGCACCAATGTCGGCGCGCAGAACGTGCTCTGGCTCTTCTGCGGCGTCGCGGTCGTTTGTGTGCCGTTTACATTTTTGATTCCGGAGACGAAGGATCGGGATGCGGATGTTATTGATTTGGAGGAGAGGAGGGAGAGAGCGAGGGCGGAGGGGGAGAAGATTTGAGGTGAGATGCAAGATGGGGAGGGGAAGGCGAAGTACGACCAGCACCGGGCTATGAGCTATGACGCACTAACGAGTTTCACGCTGTATCCGTGACTAAAAATCTGACTCTCAAAATACTCTTTAAACCTCGGATTCCTCTCAGTTTAGCCTTTCAGTCATTGCAGTGGGTATTCGGCGCTTGCTTGCTCTCGACACCGAGGCGCGAGACGCTGATGTTAGGCTCTGGGTGTGTGCTTATCATATGGATGTTTGAAAAACTGGTTACTGTTACCGTAACTTACGCCCGGGAACTAACTAACTATACAACAGCTATGCAGCGCTCGCGGTGAGTCTAGATCTGAATCCGATTCGGTTCGTTTCTGATTACAATCTTCCTGTTCAGATAATCTCGTGTTCGTCAAACCACTCCTCGAACTCGAAGCCGCTCTTCTACGGACCGTACATTCTGTGGATACTTTAGATGCCCGTGTCCGTGTCGAACGAATATCTGTGTCGAGAAGAGCTGACTCGAATTATGGTCGACATTGATCCCGACGTGGCTTGCGACGTTTTTCTGGCAGTAATCACCGCGGACTGAGACTGGGTATCAAACAAACGTGACTAGAGGGGAAGAAAATCCAGCTCGACTCGACGTTCAAACTGGCTAATGTACTCACCCAGGAAGTATACTACTATACCGCTATACAGCGCTCGCGGTGCATCTGACTCGGCTCCTTCAAGTGCAACCTCATGATTAATCTGACAATCCGCCTGTTCAGATACCTTCGTCACCCGGGATCACTCCGGTCCTCCAGGGACTGCAACACGATCTTCAATTCTCTGGATACTTCCAATTTCCATGTCTCGAATTATCGTTACACCGCGGATTGAGGAAATGTGGATCAGACTACGAGGGAGAAAATTAGACACTTGTTCGAACAAGTTATCCACGTTCCAAACAATGTTGCCGCGGGCGGGATAAGTCGGGACTTCGTAAGTTCTTGAATTCTTTCGCTCATTCGGACTCGTGGCAGGTTTCTTATCGTATTCTGTATTTCGACCGCGTGCACATCCTGCCTGGCGCAGACTTGTCCTGATTTGCGATCCCTGATTCCTGAGTTGGTTTACTCCTTATTCAAAGTCCAAGTTGGCGCGACGGCTCGTTCTTGGTCAATCAATCAGGTCATTGTATCCTCGCGGCGGGTATTTCTCTTCGCCCGTGAAAGCTGGAACCATTTGAAACCTCATATTCCATTGAGCCCAGTGGGTGTTCAGAACTTCTCTCGACGCGGGGAAACGCTGATTTTATTTAGGATCAGCTGGGTCTGAGTGGATGTCTATCGTATTTATGGGTGAGCGAGTTTCATGTTTGAAGACTGGTTCCTGCACTTACCTTGAATCCACCCGGGAGCTATACAGCGCTACCGAGGTGCGTCTAGATCTGAATCGGCTCTGAAGTGAAATCTGATTAATAATAAATAAAGCGTTTGCGCAGAGCCATTTGAGCCATCAGATGGCTTCCGGTTTTGCTCCATGCCCCCGATCCAGGGTCCGGCCTTGACATGGATAGGCCTCCCCCAGCATCAATTTGGTGTACCTAAAGCGGGTGTCGTCATTCCTCGAACTTGAAGTCGCTGGACCAGGGAACGCAACATGACCGTACATTCCGTGGATACTTTCAATGTCTGTGTTGGACATTACTTCTAGAAGAGCTCGGAGTCGAATTATCGTCGACATAATTCGTATTCTTCGGATGCGGAGATATCTCTGTCTCTAGCGATAATCGATAACCGCTGTACTTAGGAAGCGTGTATCAGATATGGCTACAAGCCTGGAAGAAATTTAGCCCTGACTCGCTTGTTCTTTCCACGTACCAAACAATATTGGCCCGGGGGCGATAAATCTGGGCATCATAAGGTATGAGTTCCCTGGACCTGTCCCTACGCATTCGGACTCATTCAAGATCCATCGTAGGTTTATCCAAAGTTCAAGTTGGCGTGAGTGTCTCGTTCTTCGTTGCCGTAATGAATCGTTTCCTCCTCATTGTCGGGAAGAGGATTGAACGGTATCTTGCGGCGCGCATTTCTCCTCACCTCACCCAATTCCCATCCTCCCACCACCAAGTTGAACAATGCCACCGTACCCATGCGTCTCCGAGGCGCCCAAACTGCACGCGCGCGGACCACAACGGAATACGAACGTACATTCCGTGAATACTCCCAATGTCGATGTTGAACATCTGCTTCTAGAAACCAGCTCCACACTCCCGAAAATCGTCGAGGCTGCTTCGCAAGTCACCAAGTCTCTCGGTCAGTCCCTCCGCATTTGAATTCCGACCCATGCCGGCTGGTTTCTTAAACTTATTCTGCATTTCATTTCGATTGAGTCACAGAAACCCATCCACGGTCTGATTCCAGCTGGTCTGATCTAACCTTAATTCAAGGTTCGAGTTGGCGAGAGCGTCTCGTTCTTTGTCGCTGAGTTTCCTCGTGATATCGGCTGAGGGGATGCCCCGCGGATCCGACCACCACAGAGAGCGTTGAGGGGGTACGTCAATTGTTGCGGTATACCAATGACGACGCCGAGGTGGAGGCCACGACTATTTATACGGTCGGGAAGGAGGGGTTCGACGGGTTTCTGTGCGTTATTCGGAAGTATGTTAGTAACCTCTAGGTATAGAAGTACCAAATAATACTCTTTAGGTGCCATCATATCCTCGAAGTTCAAGTTGATCTATATGCCGATTCTGCTCGAATTGTATTTGAACAAAACCAAACCACACAGGCAGCAGCCTACTTGCATCATGTGGGGTAATTCTAAATGAGGACGCTTGAGTACTGGGCGGCTCCAGTGAGGTGCATGGTCCACGGACCGGGTGCTCTATGAGACAAAGAGAAGAGGTAAGGTGCAAAAAATCCCGCAGAGGACGACGAGCTGCGAGCAAAAGCTATAACCACTTCGGCCCGCTGATCCGGGACCCCACAACTTGAAGGCGCTGCAGCCAAATACGACCAACCTGTGCTTCTTCCTTGCGCCTCATCTCAATTTCGACAAATGCAGCTTGCCACCCGTCTTATCGTACCTAAAAAATGCCACAATCTCTTTTCGAAGCTCTGCTACGCTGTTTTGTCCCGCAATCGCGTCTGGTCGTAGGCCGTTGTGTGACTCCCGGCTCCGACGCCGTAGTTTTCGTCAGGAGTCATCTGTCCTTGGGGTTTCTCGATCCTTCTTAAGAATGTGCGAAGAGGCCCTCGGTATTAAAGCTGCTTAATATCCTTGTGCCCGTTCAGATTTCTCCCTCTCGGTGTGACAAGTCTCGCTTGAGCCCGACTGCTTGCCTTCCGCAATCTCGAACTGTCGAGCCGAGATCTGCTCCTGCTCAAATGCTGTAACCACCCATACTCTCCTTACTCTGACAAACCTTACCCGCCACAGAACTCTACCCCCAACGTTGAGGTCACGGCTTCATATCACGACCGTATGTATCCGACACCTGCTGCGCATAACCTCATGCATCTCGGGGATCGTACCGTTCACTGGACCCATATACTGCCCATCTTGTATAGCCTTATTTCCTCCCCTGTGTTCCGCGAGGAACGCTTTTCCTGAAATCATCTGCACTGAGACTTGGACGGTGACACCATGATGATATGTACCCTCAGCGGCACGTTTCTAGCAGGAGCTTTGAATCAATGATCCTAAAGCATCATCTCCGATCTGCAAACTAGGTCATTACATTCCGTCTCGGCGATGACACGCGCTACTCACGGTGTCTCATCCATTTTCTTGGTCTGCCGGTATACTGTCTTGTCTGAATTCAGCATTTGCTGCATAGATTTAGATTTGCTTCGGGAACAGTCCATACAAGTATTACAAATTCCCAGAGCTAGAAGAGAAGTTATTGAATATGTAAGTCCTCAGTCTAATTTACTTGTCCGACAAAAGATCCTTGATCATCGGTAAATACTTGGGGTGAATGAATTCGCCTTGGCGCCCAAGGAAATAATACCAAGGCATTTGGAACCTCACACCCTTGGTCGGATCGTCGTCCCGTATCCGCGGCGTCACCCATTCCATCCAGGCGGTCCATAGCTCCTGATGCCGCTTGCTCTCGACGAGTAGTCGATGGCACTCCCCCAGATCCACCTCATACTCGCGCTCCAGCTGCCACACGTAGTCCCCGCCGGTGTACACATCCGTGGGGTAGATGGAGAGAAGGAGCAGCCTCTCCATTAACGCGATGCTCGCGAGGTTGTGCTCCTCCATCGCCTCCTTGCGCATCTGGAGGAAGAGCACGCCGCCCTGGCCCTGGATCTGGTGCGCGACGTACCTGCCGTTTGGGCGCGCGAAGCCGTAATGTGCCATGTTGTTGCGCTCCAGGAACTCCACCTGCGCCTGGAGCGCCGTTGTCGGGGTCTTTGTGTAAAAGCGCAGAGCGCCCGCGTGCAAGGTGCCATCAACGACTCTGAGAGATTCCTCGATGGGGTCCACGTGTGTCTTGCCGCAGGAGGCCTTGTGCGGGGGGCGGCTCGGGGGCTTCCCCTGCCTGTAGTCGACCTTCTGGCAGTCTCTGGCAAAGTTTCGGTTAGTCCAACAGAACATGAAGGTGATTGATTTGTATCCCACCTTGAGCAATAGAGCACTCGGACACCGTTCTTTACGCAGACATTGCAGCACATGAGCAC
This sequence comes from Mycena leptocephala, assembly GCA_029378395.1. Taxonomy (NCBI): domain Eukaryota; kingdom Fungi; phylum Basidiomycota; class Agaricomycetes; order Agaricales; family Mycenaceae; genus Mycena; species Mycena leptocephala. The sequence goes on from JARJLF010000904.1 coordinate 75,566, forward strand.
GGCGGGAGGCGTCTGTATCTTAAGTTCCCTCGCTTCATCAATAGTCAGCTACATGCAGGGACCGATGCTGTTATTGAAATGCACCTGTCTTTCCACAGGTCCTGCATTCGTCTGCTTCGCCCTTGTCGGCTTTCTGGGCAATGAGATTGATCCTAGCCCCGTAGCGGGGTTGACATATCGGGTGATGGAGACTTTGCCTTTTCCTTTGTTCATGGTGGTAGTGGGAGAGAGAGTTATTTGAAGATCAAAACTGGTGAGACTCAGGAGAGGAGTCCAGAGAGACAACGGTTGATCAGTCTGAGCTCCTCTTTTCAAAATGTAGATCTGATGAATACGTTCGACTCAGTCAAGATAGGAGTCTAACATGTCTACGATACTTGTGGGGTTCTCGAAAGCCCCTCCAATAAATCTGAATCTCTGGTATAATTTCCGAAGTGGAAAAATCTTCCGAGTCGAACTTCAACTTGTTCCCATTCACGTCTGAACACATCCTATGCGGGTTTAAATCGGGTTGAAAGATTTCACGACATTGATCCGCATAGCATATATATGCATTATGATCAAGCTCGCCCCTGTAAAGGCCAGAGATTCCAGCTGAACCGAAGCCATCGTGGGTTCGTGCTCATAGCGCTAGGATACGGTACCATCTCTTGAGTACTGCCAGGAGTGTGAAAACCAGCGAGGCACATGGGGTCTGTGACAGACCAGAATTTTCCCTCAGCAGTACTGTTCTCGCCTCCGATTGGCTTCAATGCAGTGAACGATCGTGAGGAGACAAAACGAAATAAAACCCACCCCTACGATTCTGATGGCAAATCTGAGAGATGATCTCCCATTGTAGACAGCGGTAAATCACTTGGACGGCAAGCGGACTGGATTTCTTACTGCCGAGATCGATGAGCGTCCAACTTGGGCTTCCAAGGGGGGATGCTAGAGCCACGCTGGATAGTCATGTTACTCCCGTCGGCCCGAAGATAGGTGGTGCTGATAGCCTCAATGATCCATCCACCGCTGATTTTTATTTGTATGATGGGATGCTAGCTGTATATGGTGTGTTCTTAGACTGGATTGGTGGTGTACAAGAAATTTCAGACTGAAATCAAGGTAAATATTGACCAGTCACAAAATGAAGGCGACGGATTCAACACGAACCATCATGGATATCGTTGAACACGGTCCCCGTTGTACCCCCGAAATTTGATGTTTAGATAATGAAAGGGCTTGGCTTGTTTGAAACATGGGCTGCAGATGGTGATTGGGGAGTGAAACGATTTTGAAGAGCATTCTTTCAGACTGGTAACCACAATTAACACGCCGCGGTAGCATCGCCAAATTCAAATGTATTGGGCCACCCAAAGGGCGGCCTTCAATTGGGGTGCATCCAGGGGAAAGGAATCCGGATTTTACTTTATAGCGTACTTTTTTTTTTGCGTTGCGGTTCAGTTTTTGTGAAATTTTCCTAATCCGATCTCAACTTGATTTCCACCCAAAGCTGACAAAGTTGAGCCACTCAAATGATCGTTGATCAGATGGACAGAGTTTCCTCTCTACGGTACCACAGCACCCGTTCCCCGTCTACCTCTCTTTGCACGTCCTCCTGATGCTCTTTACACCTCACACTTCACATCCGGGTAGTAGTCACCCTCGTCACTTCGCTTAAACTCGCGAAAGTTCGTCACTTTGATGGCAACCTCTGAAACCTCGTCAGTTTGGTGAATTCCCAGGAAAGTTCGTGAGGTGAACAAACCACACAAATCAGACGCATCAATCTGGCCATCATTTCCTTCTCCCCCGTTTTTTTATATTGATACCCTGGCCTAACACTAACCTCTAACCCTAACCTCTAACCACTAACCTCTAACCGTAACCCCCTAACCCAAACCTCTAACCTCCAACCCCTAACCAGCTAACCGGAACCTAACCGGCCAACCTCGGCAAGCTGTTGATGCACATCACTCCGTGATGTGCCGAGGAGTCGCCGTTTGAAAAGGTTGGAATACCAACTCACGAACTTTCACAGAAAGCCATCAAACTCACGAACTTTCACGAATTCCCATCAAAGTTACGAACTTTCGCAGCGCTAAGCGAAGTAACGAAGTGACGAGAATGGCGCGGACTCTTCACATCTTTATCGTTCACCGAAGTTGAAGGTTCACGTAGTTTAGTTGGGAGTCTGCAAGGGGCACCAGCGTCTTCTAGCGTCCATAAACATGTCAGTGATTCCAATTAGCTTCCCCAGGAACATCTAATCTGGGCACATGGCGATGGCAGTATCGATGCCATGGTTCTCACTTCAAGCTGTGGATAGATAAACAACCGACGTACACCATCGTGGCGAGCTTCAGATTTGAATGCAGTCAATGTTGTGGGCTTGTGGCCTTTTGGCAATTATTTCCTTGAGGACAAAGGCAACGAGCGAAGGGTTTTGAAATCCACGGATCAATGGATCACCACTTTGGGTAGACCTGAAGCAAGGCTTGTCTGAGAGGATTTACGATACACCTTGCACCTCGCCCATTTTTGATACCTACTAGAGCAGATCCAGAGTGAGTGAAAATTACCACAATTTCCGATCCAATACCTATTATTGCACATGGGGGAGTTGAAATTCACTCGCATTTATTGGTTTTCGAACGCAAAAAAACAATCAATTCGAAATACACCTATTCCGACCATGCCAAGAAGAAGAAACAGGAAGAAGAAGAAAAAGGAGGATATCCTACACTGATGCCGGGAACAAAGGCGAGTAGCTTGGAGCAAACGTGTACCCTACACTTTGAGCAATATGTTCAGGGGTTACATTTGGTTCCCGGCTATCCACGAAATAAAACACGCACGCATGGCAGGGGTTCTGAGGCAAGTATTTATCATACGGCGTCTATGAAAAATGAACGTCCGCTGTTGGTTAAGTGGTCTGATTATAGCACAGATAGCTTTGTGCCTCTATCAATAGGAACGTCCAGGGTCCGCCGAGATTTTGCCTAACCGCAACGGGGCGCTCTCGGGCGCGGACAGAGTCTCTAGCTTTTCCAGGCTCGCCTGTACCGCAGCTGTATCGCTGTCGAAGCATTTGAGAACACCCGACACAGACTCCATTGATTCATCAACAACTCCATCCCGCATCGCCAGGAGTGAGTGTGAATTGACCTGTTGAGATAGTTTGTCCAGTCGTTTCTTGACTGATGCAGCATCTTTCAACCGCGATGAACGGACAAAGAGAGGGTGGGCAGTCTCCCACATTTCCTTCGCTTGAGTTGAGTTGTTGCGGCGTTGCATAATATCGCCAATTCCAACCATACACTCCGCTCTGAGACGGTGTATGTCCATCCTTGTCCCTCCTTCAAGAACAGCGTGAAAGAGTTGAAGAGCGGTCTCCTCATCTTCCAAGGACATGTGTATATCTGCAAGGCGCCGAAGAGCCCCTAACGTGGCTACAGCGTTTTTCGCCTTTTGCACAAACGCGAGATAAACCACTGCCCAGCGGAAGGTATCCATTCTCCCATGCATTTTGTGTGCTGGTTCAGCCAGAGCCGCGAGACAAAATCGTGGAATGTCTGGGTAAATGGTTCGACTCTTTGAGAGACACTCCAAAAATACTGTACGGGCGTCCTCGGTTTCTCCTTCATAAATCTTGAGTTCGGCATGCAACCAGGAGCACAATAATATTCTTGGAGAGCCAAGCACCTTGTACACAGCTTCTGCAGCATTCAGATGGGAGATGATGTCAGTTCTCTCGCGCCCAGTGAGAATATCCAGCTCCGCAATCCGGCAGTGGGCATGAGCATGGTACCAAGGCAGGCAGGTCGGAGACGTCTTCCCAATCGTCTGTGCGAAAAGCTGGCGTGCTTCCAGATATTCACTTTTGGCCCAGAGGATATCTGCCTGTGAATCGACAATCTGTAAGTACTCATCGGAGCCCTCCATTCCGACCGCTATCACTCCGTCTTCGGCTTTCAGCAAAAGCTCAAGTGCTCGGGATAGATTTCCCATCCAATTGTAAGCCCAGGCCTCACGTCTAAGCCATGTGTGCTCCAGTGAACCCATTGATATAAACCCCACAATCTCCCGAGCTTTGTGTACCACTTTGAGTGCCCAATACGGATCCCGGTAAGTGAAGGCGATATTGTGTGCTGTTTCTAGACATTTCAATTGAAGCTCAATATCATCTGCTTGCTGAGCTAATGTAAAGGCACGTTTATTGAATTCTGGGGCCTTGGAGAGGTTCCTGTATCCGCGATTGGTATAATACTTCGCCACGGAATTGTAGAAAGAAACGGCTGTGTTCCGAGTGATTAGTGTGGGGCAGTTTCTCGCGGGAATAATCTTACCTTCTCTCACAGGATGAGTTCCTCCATTGAAGTACTGAACCCCCTCTTCGATCAAACTGTCTGGATCCGGGATCAAGTGATAATCTTCATTCGCCAGAATTCTGCCCACATATTTCCATCGCAACGTTGAATCGCCCGTTACTTCGATCAAATGAGGAAGTCTCTGGAAAAGTGGACTGTTACCCTTCAGCATGAGTTCTGAGAAAAAGTCCAGTGTGATAATGCTCTCCCCCATTTCGATCCACACAGATTTTTCTTCTGACAATAAACCTTCCAGGATGAGTTGGTTCATATTTCCAAGGTGGTTAACCAAGTCTGGGGCAAGATTCCCAGAGGGTATCTCCCGCTTGGATCTCCAGACCTCAAGCAGGTCCTGGAAATATGTCCGAAGCAGCTTCGCCATGGAGGGTGATGGTGGGTAGGCTCGCTTGATATATTCACGAATGGGGCTTAATGCTTTCAGATGTCCTTTGATGTCTACGTATGCCAGCGACGTGCTGAGCAACACTGATTGACATTGACGAACATTTGGAATGGGAACCTTGCTCGCGATGATGTCCTCTGGCCTGATTCCGTCCGGGAGGAGAGAAAGGAGAGAGATGAGATTTTTCGCATGGGGGGACGAAGAAATGCGCGGACTGTTAATTGAGAGGGAAATGGATTTCTCGAGATTGGAACGTTTATCGTGTCCATCCGAAAGAAGGGCAGTGTTTTCCGTCTGCCACCGAACCAAAGTCCGTGAATACCCTTCGAATGAGGCGATGTTGGCCATCAGGATGACAGCCAGAGGAAGGCTGCCCGACAGATCGAGCAAGTTATTGAGAGCTAAATTTTCTCTGCTGTGAGGCTCATCGGCAACTTCAACAAATATTTTCCGCGAGGCGGAATCTGAGAGAGGCTTCAAGGGCGGGAGGAATGGTTGATTCCATTTCACTTTCCCGGGCCTTCAGCTCCGCGCATTGTAACCTAAGAACATCAAATCAGTGTCCGTAACAATACAGTATAATTAGGGAGACTTACTAACAATGCAAGGCTGGAATATCTGCCAACCGGGACAGAAATTCTTCAACTTGTGCTCGAGATTCTAAAGGTTCCCACGGTGTTTCAAAATTATCGAGCACAATAAGACACGGCCCACTCTGTTCAAGGTGCCGGATAATTGCCCTCGAGAGCTGACTCGAGGTTTCCAGTCCCAAATGTAAACCAATATTGGTCACCAAGTCTGTACAAGTGGTGGCCGATTCTGACGAGATAAAATGCATGACGTTGTATTTTTCCACTATGGCAGGATGGTGCAGTGCGGCCATGGCTAAAGTCGTCTTCCCCATTCCGCCGGGTCCCAGTATGGCCGCGCGAGCAGGCTCACAGAGAAGGATGTCGATGAGATCTTTGAGTTCAGACTCCCGTCCATGGAAGATTTTTGGGGAAGCGGGGAGTAAAGAAAGGGAACCGGAGCTGTGGCATAGAATCAGTGCTGATGACAAGCCTGTGTTATTCACCTGGTGTTCACGGAACTCCTTCCTAGCTGTCAGGTCACATCAGAACACCTGGGGAAAGCTCATAAATGACACCCACCAAAGATGCATTGTCACTTGAACCACTCAGGGATGAAATCAGTTCAAGGAGTTCTTGATGCCGATTCTCGGTATCAATTATGAACTCGGTAAGAGTACTTGCGATTTCAACTCCAGATTCCATCTGTCAAAGATGGGGTCAACCTTGGTATCGTCACCATCGCAACCTACGGCAAAAATCTGCAGGCTGTTTTTTATCTCAGCCTCGCAGCGATTCAACCCGGCTGTGATTTCGTTCTGTTTGAAAAGACGCTTGATTGTGCCCAACTCTCTCTGCGCTCTCAAACAAGCATGAAATTTTTGAAGTGTGCTGTGACCAGTCGGAAGATCTAAGCACAAACCAATCAACGATGTGTAAGACTTACATGGTACATTGTGCAATTTGGTCGAGCAACCTCGGAGATCGGATCATGATCTCAATTGAGTGTACGCACAAGCTCGTGAATGCGTAGAGCAACTGATAAATCTCCTCCATTATCCGGAGGCATCGGTCTTTTTGATACTTCAAGGCCTGCAATCTCATTGAGGGACGACGAGCATTCACTAGCTAACTGCCATACCTGCACCATGGGAATGATCGTCAGAGAGAGCGTACAGAAACTGTCGAGGAAGGGTATATGGGTGGCAGCTGCAACATCGTGGAGGGCATACGCTGCTACGGCAGTGTACTGCAGAACTTCCTCGGCTGCATTGAGGGCGGTGGGGAGCATCGCGGAGAGCGTGAATGTCTTTTGCAGGGGCGCGCTTGACATTGTACATGTTTGTGTCCTTCCGTTCTTCCCATTCTCTGACCGGCGACTCAAGAATGCACATCCCATTTCCTGTTTTATTTTTGGGGCTTGCTAAGTTTCCAGATGACTGATTCATCACATGTTCACCATCTTTATAAAATTACGCCTGTCTGTCCGCCTTTTCAAACTCCGCTCGACTTCTTTATATCCGCCGTTATTCCGAGTCAGCACCGTTGATCGTTTCACCAAACAACTTTCCAAGTCCGTCCTGTCCTTTTGTGCAGTGTCCGGCCTGGCTGTCAAACAAACTTGAACGTGTGAATGAGCCGCAGATTCTATCTGCGCCTTTTGTCCGACGGGGAGTAAACATTCCGGGACTTATTCTCTCAAGTCGATATAATTCTCAATGTAAACCTTCACAGTTGAATGTCGTGCCCAACAGAAGGGGATGCTTGTAACTTTCAAAATTGTTCCAGGAAGTTGGCTTTTCGCTCTTCTATCATGCCATATTTCGACCTCGCCGATCACACTACATTTTTTGACTGGGTGGGCATTTTTATCTACAACGGGGAACCAACGCACTGTTGAACCGAACGAGGTAAATAGGTATTTGTTCCTACTTTATTTCAGTAGACGGAATTAACGTGCAGGGAATGGACTGAACATTTGTATTGATTTCAGTAGAACTTCCGACCAAGTCGCTGGGATTTCAATACGCATCAAACGGGACACTCGAATCAGATTTCAGCGCTGATCTCACTGACACGTCCCAGGAGATAGACAAAAAAAGGACGACTTGGTACGAGTGAGGTGTGGTGCTCACCTCGAGGTTCGATTTCCGACTCGAGCTCTGAACTCCCCCACAGATTTTCACTCACCCGCGAGCAAGTGTCCACGTTATTTGAACAAACCTGAATAATTAATTTAAGCACAAGGGCAAGCAAGGAAGCGACCAATGGAGGCGACGTAAGGTTTTATTTTTATTTTTTATCTTCACCACTCGCTGTTCGCTGGTGACCATTGCATGAGTACGCTGAATCCACCCATAGATTCTGCACTTACCCGCGAGCCAGTGTCAGTATTTAAGCAGGAACACCGTCAGGTCTATTATCAGAAGCATCACCACGAATATCTTCTGTTCACCACTCAACTCCCCGCTCAAGTCGAGGATGTTTGGCGATCATCATGCTGCTCACCTCGCATTCATCCTAACCGCTTGTTTTCTCGCTGTCAGGACCCTCAATGGCCATGCTTTCCCCAATTGTTGGTAACCGGTGACGCGTCGCAGTCTATCCGATTCGTTTGATGGCGTTCAACTGCGGCTACACTTTTTTCACTCCCATGGCTGTCAGCGACGTGCTCCAGTATTGCGCGTGTCAAACATTTTACACTACCCTGCTGACTCCTTGCTTGCCGTTTATCCGAGCCCAGTTTCTCGTGCATCCTCACTACCTGTCCGACTCTTCTCCCGTTATTTCAATTTAATGTATTGAAAGTCCACTGGATCGAGGCGGAGGAGCCACGGACTCACAAATGCTTCATAAGTTGAGAGCGTTGCGGCGGAAATATTGAATAATCCCAACCCCAATCTCTGAGAGTTCACTTTTCGGCTTGCCAAATGGGCTTGCGCCCGCGCCAACGGGCTTTTTCGGGCTTGGGCTTGGATTTATCAAAGCCCAAGCCCGGCAGATCGGCTTGCAAGCCCGTTTGTCGGCTTGGCAAGCCCGTTTGCTCGCTTAGCCGAGAAACGGGCTTGTGTGTATTTCTCATCCCCGTCGGACTAGTTTCTTAATCTGAGTGCATAGACTATGTGCAGTAAGTCTATACTTCTAGGGCTTGCAATTTTTTATGGTATTTTGCTCACTGATGTGATGATATGCTGTCACCGCCGTGGACAACAAAGGGCAACATTGTCAATTCACTTCCAAACCACGGGCTTGTCACACTCAGTGTAGTCTCATTGTCTTTATACATCCCTTGCAAGCAGAGGGTTTCTCACAACTCGAATTCCCGGTCTACTGGATCCAATTTTTCTGTGACATGTTAATATAAGTTGTTGAAATGACTCAAAATTATTCTATCATGTCAATGCCGACTCCTAATACAAACATCATCGAGGCTCTACCATACTATCATCTAGAGATATCCTTGTGCTCCATTTCAGCAGAGGAAACACGGACTGAACACAGAACATATTGCAGTTCCAAACTCTTTCTGAGAAATCTTTGAGCAGGAATACTCAGTGTAGGCAATAAATTCTTGAGTTGACAAACGCGCAAGCCCGACTGTGTGATGCCAGTTGAACACAAGCCCGTTTGTCTGATGTCATCAGACAAACGGGCTTGGGCTTGATCTTAGCCGCGATAATGTTCATACCAAGAACGAGCGTCAGGAGCATAATTTACTACTCAAAATCGATGCTTTGGTTGACTCAAAGAGATCTGATACAGAATTTCGGTACATAGACTTGAAAATCTTGTTGATATTGACTGACAGTTGAACACAAGCCGGTTTGTCTGATGCCATCAGACAAACGGGCTTGTGGATAGTTTAGTCGTTTTTGAAGGAATGCTGGTGTTTTTCAATTGTATTAATGCATGTGACCTTTTGTATTGTATTTTGGTTCAGTTTCGCAAGAGAGCGACATTTCCCACTTGCAAAACGTGCTTGTTCGGGCTTGTGGATTTGGGCAAAGCGGTTACCGAGCATGAATCGAATGAAAAGCAACGCAAGGATCTGCTGCTAATCCAAAGATAGTGCCCAGACATACCCATAAGGTCAGGTTGGACATTATCCAGCGGTGGAGACTATTCCATTCATTACTTGCCCGTTTAAACAGCCTTATCATGGATCAAACACAATGTTTCTTCGCTCCGCATCCTTTAAGAGTACCGGGGTTGAAGTAAGGCAATGCCATTCTATTCATTGCAGAGGAAATGAAAATCAACTCAACCGAATGAACGGAGAATCTGACTGAGCGGCTAGTGTGTTTGGGTTTCGCGCGTTGCAAGTCACGTCGGCGGGTATTTTGTTGGTCTGTACATTAAGAAACAGTTTTCATCGGTGGTGGCGGCGGGAATCAGCTGGGAGGCCTAGGGCACTAGGTTTCAATGACGTCCAAGCCAGCACAGCAGTCTTCAACTTTGTTGGCGTCGGAGATGCCATCAATCACGTCGGCGATAACGGCCGAGATGTTCTGACAACGGCAAGGCATGTTAGGTGTTAAGCCAGGGCGAGAGAGGACGGAAATAGAGATATTTACCACAGGGGGATGTATAGTGTAGCCGAGGACCAAGCCCGCACAAGCCCAAACCGCACAAGCCCGCACAGCCAATTTTAAACACCGCTAAGCGGGCAAGCCGTTTTGCCAAGCCTGTCAGACAAGTCTGCTGTGAGATCTGTGAATTTAACATATTTTGAGATTGCCTAACACATGCTGCCGTCGCATTTTCTGGTGGTGGCGCGGTGAAGGGGTGTGATGTTGAGGTGGTAGGGGTAAGGGTAGATGATGCGGAGGCATCAGTCAAAAGATATCAATGGATTACTTACCAGTGTATATACTTGGTGTAAACGAGGACAAGCCCAAGCCCGTGCAAGCCCAAGCCATCAAAGCCCGTACAGCCAAATTTAAACTCCGACATGCGGGGCAAGCCCGTTTTGCAAGCCCATCCGACAAGTCTGCCCAATCTCTGGCACCGAGGCGACCGTGGCTTTATTCCATGAGTCAGAAGAAGATTGAAGCACAGCTGTATTCGTTTGAAGGAGATCTCCAGTTCCAGTGAGACAAGACGGATGCTGACGCCTCGCGATCGTGCTCCATCGAATACGAATACGAAGTTCAAGGTTCAGATTCAAGCTTTAACACTAAATTGCAAATTCTGACTTCACCTCATGTTCAATTTCTACACTGACTCACCGCCGAGTTGAACGTCACCCGGACGCACCCACCTCCAAATAAATTCACCTTCAATCGTCCTGGTGTTTTATCCGAGTCTAAGATTGATCCAAGGACCAGAACGAGCAAATGCATTTGGCAATTGTAATTTACTCAGGTCGGATCTGTCAGGCCCAGGATCTAGGCTTGGGGATTGGGACTGGGACGAGCAAGGCTGGGGAAATGAGCAGGGCCGGGGACGAAACGAACACGAAGGGTTAACGCGGAAAAAATACTGACTTGTGCCGAGGCGCTGAGGCTGAGGCTGGGACTACTGGCATGTGTCATTATTCTGCCAATCTCCGATTCCATCCAACTTCGCCTTGTTCCAGCTCCGGCTCAACCTCCTTTACCTCGACGCAGGTTTACAGACGGCATCTGTCTCTCAACCAAGACCAAATTTTGATAGCGCAATGGTACGGCTAACTTACTGGGATAAGCCCAGACTCTCATGGCAGGGTTCCCTTTGGATGCCATGCGAGTTTGGTCCGAGACTAGATTGAATCATACATACGACAGCGGCTTAAGTTTTTCCCAGTTCAACAACTATTGGCAATGCCGTGGTCCGCCGGCAGGAGATTTCCGCGTGTGGGTCAATGTATGCTTCCCAAGAACTGTTTTTTTTTTTTTTTTTTTTTTTTTTCCATTTGTTTTTAACTGTGATTTACATGGCGTGCGCGCACTTGCCCGGCGCCCGAACACTAGTCCCATGGGTCCCGGCGCCCTCCGTTTGGTTGTGGAAACGGATTCGGAGGCGGAGGTAGGTGGATCACGGATCCGGAGGCGGGCGTCTCGAAGCCAGGTGGGTCATACATGAATACAGAGTGGTCTGAACTCCGAGTCTGGATTGCGGTCGGAGTCTCTATTGATGTCGTTAGTCCGTGGTGCACATATATATTCTGGCACACCGCACCTCAATCTTGCGACCCTGGTTTCGGCGTCTCTCTGTCTGTCTCACTCGCTAATGAAGTTGAGAGCTAATAAATGGGTTCGGCATACTCTCGCCTCTCGGCCATAGGCGTCCAGTGTCCACTAATATTAACGGCATAGACCTCGGCCTTCACTACTCGGCCCCGACGCCGATTTCACGACTGCCAGGCCTAGTTGCAAGTTTAGTACGGCATCTGTTTATTCTATCTCTTATCTTACGTTCTTATCAAACACAATGATAGTCGTTCGCTTTCCAAACGGCGGGGGGCGCCCGGATGCCCAAATGTAGGCCGCGCGCTCGTGTGTACTTGCTGTAATTACTGCGTACAACGTAGCCAGGCCGACCGATAGAGGCTGTCAATGATAGTGCGGTGGGTCTCGATAGTGCGTTGAACCAGGGCTAGCGAAGGATGGTGGTCAATACGTGGTGACTATAACCAAGCTTCGGCACGCACCTGCATACCTGATTTCTCATTTAATATTGATGTTCGATTTAAGTTGCCTGAATTTTATCCGGGGTCCTGGTTGTTAGTGTTGTGTTTTAATTGAGCGGTCCTATTTTTATTGAGCGCGACTTATATCAAGCGATGTGTAGACCTACGTAGACCCATACATATTCTGGTTGGCTGCCGCATTCGGTTGTGTTCCAGCCGTGGCGGCGATTATAAAAAAGCCGGAGGCAGTTAAACCATACTGAGTCTAACCCCAACCGCTGCTAAGTTGTTATTTTTATCATGCTCATTGTACAGGCAAGCGGCAGCTATTATTCTTGGTGCTGGTTTCCCAAGTGCTGGTCATCATCTCCTCATGGAGTATATGGCAATGGCCCTCAACGTCAAGATTTGTGGCTGAACATCAAAATCAAACGTTCCAAGAAATTTTGCGGCGACGGCACACTCTCAAGCACTGGGCACCAACACGGACATTAACGGTGGAATGACACATCTCCGGCGGGCCATACTGGTCGTATGTATAGCCATAGATCCGGATCTTCTGAACGGGTCCCGGCATACGCGGTCGGTCCGCGGGACTCGGGAGGTCAAGCGGCGGCAGAGGAAGGGTGGAGGAATGGGGATTGGCGGGGACACATTTCATATCTTCGGTTATTCTTACTACATACGGTTGGTTCGTCCCCTTGCCCTTATACCGGCACCACTGCAGTGAAAAAATTGTCCATTCATTTATGTAGCAGTCCGACAGCTCGTATACAACCAACTCCGATAGCGCGTGCCGGCGGCATCATGGAGGAAAAACAAAGACGTGGTCTCGCGCACCGATCATTTGGTGTGGGAGCCTTCACGAAACAGCGGGGAATCCCAGATGTTTAAGATTACTGGAATAAGGTCTCGAAGACATACGTGGCGACCATTCAGCAATTTCCGTGACGATAGCGGGCTCAACTTGAAAAAACCTTTTGGGTGTGCCTGGAGCAAAATAACCACGCGTTCCCGAGACAGCACGAGCAGGGCATCCAAGCAGTTCCAACCTAAGTTTCTTGTTTTTTAAGGGGCAAATCATAACCTTCCTATACAGCGACCAGGACAAGATATACTAGCATGGCGGAACGAGACAGCACCCAAGCCACAGTCGGCATAATAGGAGGCAAAAGCAGCATGTATGGGGGACTCCAAGTACAGCAGGGAAAACGACGCGTTTGCAGCCAGGCTTCCGGGCTTGTGCGAACACGACTTCATAGCCTCCAAACGTCGTCTTCGCGAAAGACGTGACCCACTCGCGAGCAGCACATCCAGAGCGGCGCGTCCTCTAGACCGAAGGCGTCACTTTGCGCTTCCGGTGAGCTCAAGGGCGATGTTCCGTGCCCCGAGCCCGTAAATATCGCAGGCCGTTTGGTGTATACAGGTTAAATGTGGAGGCGCGATCCAGCAATTGGGGCGTGGTGGTTAAAGGAAAGGAAGTTGATTTTTTTTTTTGATGGCGGCTGCTTTCCCGATGTTTGTCACCGGATCAATTGGGCCGCTCGCGGCCCCGCGTGGTCCGGATGTTCCTTCTTTTCTTCTGCACGAAGTGTAGCTCTCTTTGATTTCCATCGCTGTTACAGTGCTGCGCGATACAGCTGTAGTTCGGGGCCTGTGCTAGACGGAGCGTGCTCTCCGCTCTTCAACGTTGACAAAGAAGGAATACTAGATAGTGTGAAAACGAGAATGGGGGCAGGAATGTACGCATAAGGTTGCTGGAAATAAAGTGCACAGTACGTCTTTAGCCCACCTTCCGGCATGGAGCATCCGTGGCTTGGTGAAATATTTTACGCACTATCGTGTTTGAAAGATGTTTCAGCCGGTCTAACAGGTTGATCATGAACGGAGTTTACGGTGTTTGACCACTACTAACTGTTGCTTGACTATCAACTCAACCTGAAGCGGCTTGACGCGCCAAACGGCTTAAGCCATCGATTGTAATACACATACATATTCGACCATGCGTGCATGACAATTGAGTCAATCCAGAGCTAAACCATAGCGCACTGCATCGCGTCTGTAGAGACAATGTGCGAAGCATCTAGAGAAGAGTAAAACTAGAGGGGATCCAGCCAATAACATGAATCTAATCAATTCACGTGTCAGCGATTCGCAGGTGGGAGCACAAACAAATAGCTGAACCAGAGATCTCTCCCCTCCGCTTCCGAGCAATAAAGCCGTCCGCCGCCGTCCAAAAATCCATACCACCTTCCGCCCCCGCCCTCCACTCTCTCCAAAGGTCTGTGCAAGCGGTCACAACGAAGCGAGTATCAGAAAATGGGGCTTTCTCGGAAAACTCTCTTCCCCTGAACGAGCGGAACATAGGCCACAAATTGACAAGGACCGCGAGCTTCTTGCAGCCATAGAGGACTCTTCGGAGCGCATCCCACAGCACGGTTTGATTCAACGCCAGGTGAGTGAGTGCGGGGAGGCCGGTCAAACCTGGGTAGATCTCGTTCTCCATCTCGATGCGGTTGAGAATGTGGAGATGGGTGATGGAGATGAAGAGGGGATGAGCGAAATCGATGCCAGTAGCAAGAGATTCAGCTCCGAACAGATTTGGGAGCCATACACTGAGCTCACGTATATGCATTCCTCCCAGGACGGTGACCAGCTGTGGCTCGGCGGAAGAGCTACTGGGAGACAGAAATAATTTGACAACATTGGGGCAGAGCCGCAGAAGGGAGCGCCCTTTCTCCGCTGGCCCGCCAGAGGAACACTTCAGAAATAGATTTCTGACCTCCCTGAACACACTCGTGGCTTTGGATTCCATGGCGGCCAGAACAGCGTTGGTTTCCGCGATCTGTCTCGGGTCATCTGGGGGGTGATCGAACCATATTAATCTGTATAGCAGTGGTTCAATCCTGTGTCATAATAAGATACAACTCGCAAACGACAAAGAAATGGTACCAAATTTGAACGCGGCGTGCGACGCGCAAAAGCGTTGGGACCATGCCTGGATGTACCAGAGCGGAAATCTCGAATATTTTGTGCTCCAACTCAGGTGGGAGTCTCGGATCCATGAGATGTATTCGGTGTATGAAGGTTGGGGAGCTTTGAAGAGCCCTGCAACAAGGATGCTGGAATGCTGTGGTGGCAGGAATCAAGAACCGGTTATGAAAGTAAACCCCGCGCCTGATGGCTCGCACAGCCATGGATCCCTTTTGACTCTGACTTCGATGTCTTGGCCACTACACCCCAGGAAGTACCCCTGAGCCAGTCTCTGTTCGAAGTAATTTAATCAGTGGGAAGTGCTGCACCCCTGCTGAGTTCTTTACTGGTGGAATACCGCACCATTCCGACCCATACTGACGCATCTCTGGACCACGCCAGTACGTCAAACAAACCGACCTCTATCATCTTGAAGGCTCTATGCGAAACGCACCTGTCGCGTGACTCCGGCATCATGCCCACTCCCTCCTCGTTACTAACGAATTGGTTGGCAAGGAAAGTGCGCGGGCAATAAGGCAACGTTTATTTCAAATGTTCTAGCGGGGTTTATTATCTGGGAGCTTTCTATTGTTTCTCTGTATTAACAACTTGGTTAATTCAGCCGTTGGTGATTTCTTGGTCGGAGGCCAAGTACAGTTCTCGGTCGGTGTGGCGGTATCCCTATTTCTATGCCTCTACAAATCTCACTGACAACGGTGCACTCCTCCTAGTTGTAACCAATTTGACCAACTGAATAATGCACTGTAAGACCTGTCATGGATTGCACTGGCTGCGAACGACTCAGAACCAGGTTCAATGAGTAAGGTAGGCGCCATCCGCATTCATCGAGTCACGTGAATGTGACTGATGCGTGACAGTAACGTGGGAAAGCGCGAAATTTCGATTTTAAAACAAAAAAAGTCCAATTTCTGTGTGTTTAGCTCTAGAGAACACTTTTCCTCCTCCTACAGGCCCCTTTACTCATTTACCTCCCTATCCCCCTCCATGGTGACAAACCACGCGTCAAAATGGGGGCTATTATATGGCCTGTGATTTTGTTTCATTTGCTGTAGAGTTATAAGTGCACACTTGGGACCTGAGATAGTGTATATTAGCAAGTCTGAAAGGTCCAATACATTTATGTACACAACCAGAACTGCAAACTTCAAGATACTATCTGCACCCCAGTAGAAATCATGGATTTAAACCATTTTGTCAGTGAAATGGAGCCAATTTTTATTACCGTGAGGTAGATTTTGTCTCTAGACATCTATATTTTGTTGAATCTAACTAATTACACACCAAACACATTTGAAAGCTCGATACCAACGCGAAAATTAATAGAACACGGTCCGCTGATGGTCGGCACGTGACCGTGGAATTTCCTTATATGGAAACGCGAAATTTTTTGGGAAAAAATCCAACGCCGTGCCACCAAATGGGAAAAGAGCTTTGCAACACTTTTCAAAAAATGTCTGTAAAACTTTTTATTGAGGCTAGATATTGAGAATCTGCACCACAGGATTGTTCCTTTAGTAAAACTAAGCCTTTTTGTGGTTTTACTTTGTACCTCAGACACGGCGGGATGGCGGAGTAGGGGCGGGAAGGTGCTGTCACGCTGTTGATCACGTGACTCGATGGATGCGGATAGCGCCTACCTTATTCCAATCCATCCCAAGTCGCGAATACAATGCGGAACCTCGTCGGAGGTTCCTTCGTAGTCATTTTTCATCAACACGCATCGTTAGGTTCCGTTCCCAACGTCTGCATTCTCTCGGTGTTCTGCTCTTGAAACAGCTACTAGGCGAAATCGACGGATTTAAATGCTAACGAGCAGATGGCATACGTCTCATTCAATTATATCTCGCTCTACACCATCACCCCCGCCAAGATGTCGCGAACACGTGCCTCCAATGAACCGTCCTTTTGTTTGGGGACGGGTTCCAAAACCATGATATGGACCTCCTGTACTCGCGTTCGGAGGATGTCCGAATATTCACGCCTGGCATATAATGTGCTATAAAATCCAGAAGAATCCACCCCAGTCCTTCTTGAACATCTGAGGTGGTATGGACCCTTTGAGGAATGATAGGAGCACCCAGGCTGCATGAAATGGGGAAGGGGAGCCAAAAAGGGCGCTAAAAAGGGTGGAAAGGGGAGCCCCAGCCGGGGTTTCACAGTAGCCCTTTTTTGCACCCTTTTTCTGACCCTTTTTTTGATGTTTCCAGCAGAATTGCATGTAGGACTCCGTTTTTTGTCGGTTTTTTTTACCCTTTTTGTACTTCTAATTGAAAAACGAAGAGAATGGCAAAAAGAGCGGCAAAGGGGCAAAGTCTCAGACCCAACTGTCCATCTGAGTGAACGCGAGGCTAAAAGAGCTAAGGTGGCTGGATAGGCGGTCTCAGATAGTACTTACTAATAGTAATCTCACCACATTACTTGAAATACGCAACTTGTCCTCGCGTGCAACTTGAGCGAAACTTACTTCTTTTCAGGCGGAACAGACATATGAAAAAGTAGGTGCCCAACAAGAAAAGCGAGGTAGGTTTGACCCACTCCGATTCAACAAAGAGCGGACAAAAAAACACTAAACTTCGCACCCCAGTACCATTGATCGGATCAACCTCTTCAAAACCGCCGGCTGGGCAAATGTATGATTTTCTACTAATCCGGTCGAGAATGCTACTGTATCCACAAATGCACCCAGTGCTCTGATTTTTTTCTTCCTTGCCACGGAAATATACTCGATATTCTCTCGCAACGGTCTACGATCTTCGTGCAAAAGCATTTATAGACTATAACCAGCCAGATGTGTGGGTCTGTTGGTTGTCTGTCAGATCTGTCGAGGAGGGAAGCGAAGTGAACAAGTGAGAATAGCTCCCGCCGGCGGGCAGTGAAAAAGTAAATATACCGACCGATCGCGCCTCAAAATCCAGGCTAACCAAACCTGTCTCGCTGTGGTCTGCTGCGGAATATTGACACCCAGACAAAACAGGCGAGCGTCAGTCGTGCATTTTAGCACCAGGAATAGGCAGGGACAGATGTCGCAACAGACACAGATTAGATTTCTGACACTCTTGCATTCGCGCAGCAGGAATAGGCCCCGCCGCTTCCAGCAGGGAGCGGGATATATATAAAAGATCATTCTGGCACTCTTACAGTCGCGCAGGAATAAAGTAGAAATGGCCGCCGCTTCCAAGGCTGAAGCAGGGAGCGGGATAAAAATAGGAACTACGAACTGGTACTCGGTGAGGTGTCAAAACGTGATAACGCAACGTACGCAAACTGCCGTTGGGCGTCGATTTGTCCTTGTTAAGAGATGTCACAGACGCGGCGATCTCAAAACCAGGGTTGTTAATAGATACATAGACTTCAGCTATTGAGAGAAATAGCCGCGGGACTTGGGGACTTACTGCGGAATATTCACACACCCAGACAAACAAGCGAGCGTCAATCGCGCATTTTAGCAGCAGGAATAGGCAGGAATAGACAGAAATCAGGAACAGATGTCGCAACAGAAATAGAATAGATTTCTGACACTTTTACATTTGGGCAGCAGGAATAGAATAGAATAGTACAGATCCCGCCCTATCCCGCCGCTTCCAAGGTTGGAAATCCGGGACAAAAATAGCAACTAGTACTCACAAGCGGGGGTGAGTTGTTGAAACATAATAACGCAACGTGCGCGCTGCCGTTGGACGTATATATGAGAGACAGATCACAGACGCCGTCCCAAAACCAGGGCCGTTAATATAAGACCCAAGACTTGGAACTACTAGTAGTCTATAGTAGAGGTCTAGACCAGACCGATGACATTGGCGCCAAGTAAACCAGGGTTCAGTCGTCGTGAATAGTTAACCACTTGGGACCGACTTGGAATAACAGAACACGAGAGTCCAAGGTAGACCAGACCGATGCATTGAGCGCCAAGTAAAACCAAGTGGATGTGTAGATGACACGGTTGGAGCCATGGAGAGATGATACCGTAGAGTTGGACTTGCTTGGAAATTGGAAGAACAGCAGAGTCCGAGCCCGACCTTTCCTTGTTGGAAGGAACTCCAGGACCTGGGCGGTGACAAAAATATTCGCCCACGGTTGCTGGAAGGGAAACTGTGCCTGAGATTGAAATTCGCGCCCCCGTGACGGAGCTGGGATTCTAATCCTGTGGGAAGTCGTAAATAGGCCAGGGAGAGTCTACCATTGACAAGCGTAAGCTTAGACTGATGACGACAAAGCGTAAGATAGACCGAGTTGAGTCTGGAATCCGAATCCAATCCAATCGGAGAAGTTGTTGGAACGCATGTGTTAGACCGCCGGATTTTCTCGTTGGGTGGGAAGACGATCACAGTCCGTGGGCGTCAATACTTAAGTAGAGTTTAGGCTGGGCAGCGGGGACAAAGATTAGAAGCGTAAGATAAAGATAGAGAGCCGATTTACGTCAAGCGAATCGGAGGGACCTGAGAGTCTCATTCTAGGGTGAGTTACTTAACAGCAGAGACTCAGATGTCGAGGGAGCAGGAATAAAATAGAATAGAAATGGGTCCCATGACGTGGGCCGCTTCCAAGGATAGAAAGCAGGGAGCGGGATAAAAATAGGAACTAGGAATTAGACTCGCAAGTGGGGGGGAGTCGTAAAAATATGATAGCGGAACGCAACAAAAATAACGCAACGCGCGCGCGTTGAGGGTCCTAAAGCCAGGGCCGTTGATAAATAACACCCTAGACTTGGGACTAGTACTCGGAACTTATTTGGAATAACACAACAGCAGAGTCCAGACCTGACCCGACCTGATGGCGCCAAGAGTGATAAGCTGAGCTGCGCTCCGTCGTGGATATATAGACTACACGGCACCCAAGAGTTGAGACTTGGACTTACTTGAACAACAATAGGAGAGTGCAGAGTAGACCAGAGCAGTGTGATGCACACGCATTGGCCAATGAACGACGAGTAAACTAAGTGGATATGCAGATGACACGACACCCGACTCGGAGCCGTGTACTTGCTTGGGATTACAGGACACCAAAGTCCGAGTCCGTACCAGACCTTGTTGGAAGGCGATCCGTTGACATTTAATTAAAATTATTCCGTCATAGAGTGGCGGTGGAAAGACGTTGGGAATAGCGTCTGCCTACGGAGAGTTGAAGGTCTGGAGCAGGAGCAGTCTGCGGATGAAGATGGATGTTCAAACCGAGGGGCGGTTAATCAAGGAGAGCGAAGGAGAGAAGAGAAATCGAGCGTGAACCAAGGGGATGAACGAATCGAGTGTGAAAGCAAACAAGCACTTAAGAGGGACGAAGGGGGCGGGCGGGCGAGTGGGGGGTGGGGGGTCCGGGCTAACTGAGGTTGGGAGATGAATGCTCGCGTGAGATACTAAAAAAATACCAAGCGAGCGCGAGCCGTTAGTTTATTCGGATGCATCGCCGCGGCTTGATTTTATCAGTGCTTTGTCTTTGTCGATGTCTTTATCTTAATTGAGAGACGCGGTGGTCCTGAAACCAGGGCGAGGGTTGTGGTTACTTAGTAGATAAAAACCGGGTATATACATAAAAACCGGGACCCGAGACTTGGCAGACTTGGCCAATGGCATTGGCGCCAAGTAAACCAGGGCTAAGCGTACGGCACCAGAGCCCTGAGACTTGGGACTACTTGGGACGTACTTTGAACGACAGAACAGCAGAGTCCAGAGTCCAGAGCAGAGCAGACCGATGGACATCCATTGGCCATCCATTGGTTATTGAACGCCAAGTGAACCAAGTGGATAGATGACACGCTCGGCGCCCGGGGAGATGGAGGCATGAATCAACAAGTGTGAATCAAGCAAACGTGAAAACGACGGGCGGAATGAGACAAGCATGAAAGCGAGACGAGGGACGAAATCAAGTCAACGTTGGGAGAAATTCACAAATGCTCTCGCGGCTCCGAGTCGGCGGCCGCGCTGTGGCGCGGCAAAACCTGGGAGTGACAGAGACAGACGGCGAGCCGCCTGCACGCGGCGCCATGTGCCATAACACAGAGTCGAGAACGGTGGAGAGTGTAAAATGCAGAGCCCAGACCGGCAGCGCGAAAGCAGATCCAGGGCGATGTCTCTGTGGCGGAGATAACAATACACGGGGGATTTTCGTCATTGGCGGCGAGCCGTAAATAGGCCGGGGAGAGTACCTGTAATTCCTAGGTCCGTACACCGCGAATGGCATCGTCAACAGGAACGGGGGAAATGGACAAGAAACAGGGAACAGGGAATAGAGCACGGTACTAGTGAAAACAAACTCGCTTGCGAGATCATATAATTCCGCGGGTGAGTTCTGAACTTAAAAAAAAAGTTGGTTTTATCTCTTCCAAGCCAAGAACAGGTTCGAGGGCAAAGCAGGGATTTGAGGGTATCCCCCCCCCCCTCGTTAACTTGAAGCACGACTCGGAGATGCGTAACATGTTGGTCTGTTGAAGTGAGCAACGGGAACTTCCTTGCGAGAAGAATAGCTTCCGGATCCGGTATAAACATAATACAAATGACAGTGGGCCGTTAACGTTGTGGGTCTGTCACGGAGTGCAATTCAGACTAACCAGAACAATCCGCGCTAATCTTGGCCTGCGGACACCGCTAGGACATAAGCGAGCGCGGCGCGTATGGGCATCGGAGCAGCAGGAATAGAATGACTTGCGCGGAGTCGCGGGACAGTGAGCGAGATAAAAAAAATACCGAGCGAGCGCGAGCGGTTATACCGTTATTTTGATTTTTTGGATACAGTATTTACATCACTGCAGCTTGCAGTGGCAATTATCGGCGTTTGATCTTTGACTTTGTGTTTGTGTTTGCTGAGACACAGATCATAGACGCGGCGGTCCTAGAACTAGAGCCGCTAATAGATAACACCCGAGACTTTGGACTTGGAACGTACTGTGAACAACAGCAGAGGTCCAGAGCAGACCAGACCGATTGACGTTGAGCGTCAAGTAAACCAAGCGAGAGTTGGGACTCGGAGCCGTGAATAGATACCGTAGAACTGGGACTTATTTGGAATAACAGCAGAGTCCAGACAAGAGGAGGGTCCAGACCAGACTAGACCGATGGCCATGCTGGCCAGGGCCCTGCGGAGAGTTGACACGCTGAGGACGAAGATATACACCAAACCGAGGGGCGGTGAATGAAATGAAATTGGTGAATCAGGCTGAGCCAAGGAGAGAGGAGGTGCGAATCGAACGTGAAAGCAAGAGAACGGAACAGGTAAGCATGAAAGCAAGAGAAGGGACGAATCGACCGTGAAATGAAGGGCGGAACGAAACAAACAAGTGAGGGATGAGACACTCACTCACTGATGTTGGGAAATGGTTTGAATTCAGCAATGCTCTCGGCGGCCGGCGGCCGTGCCGTGCAGCGGCAAGACCCAGGAGTGACAGACAGACAGATAGACAGACGGCGAGCTGCCTGCACAGCGGCGCCGTGTGCCATAACAGAGAGTCGAGAACGGTGGAGGGTGTAGAATACAGAGCCCAGACCGGCGGCGCGAAAGCAGATCCAGGGCGATGTCTCTGTGGCGGAGATTACACGCAATACACGGAGGATTTTCGTCATAAACCTAATCCTGTGTGAGCCGTAAATAGGCCAAACCAGGTCTAGACTGATGAGGACAAAGATAGATAGACATCCGAGTCGAATCTGCAGCCAATCGAATCAGTGCAAGGTGTCGTTAGCGCAGTTTACACTGTCGGATTTTCGTTCATTGGGGGAAGACGATCAGAGTCTGAGATGTCAATAGAGTGTCTAGTAATAGGCGGGGACGGAGATAAAGATAGAGAGCGAATGGGAGGGAATCAAAGTAAGGCCAGAGGAACGTTAGCATGATGAGAACCAATCCGAGAGAGAGTTGAGAAGGTGTAAAAATAGGAAGTAGTACTAGTACTCACAGGTGAGTTGTTGAAATCTGACAAACGCTGTTATCGGACGTATTATCATCTTTGTTGAGAGGCAGATCACAGACGCGGCGGTCTTGAAACCAGGGCCGTTAATACTAGGATAGACTTGGACTTACTAGTGACTTGCTTGAACAGCAGAGTCCAGAGCAGACCAGAGTTGGCCATTGAACGCCAAGTAAACCGGAGATTGGAGTCCCCACCACGGAGCTGGTATTTTCGTCATAGAGCTAATCCTGGCGGCGTGGAGGGTCTACAAGGTCTAGGCCAAAGATAGACATCCGAGCCGACCAATGGAATCGAATGAAGCATGCAATTGACGAGAGGTTGTCGTTAGACGGCCGGCTTTTCGTCATTGGGCGGGAAGACGATCAGAGTCCGGTGAATAAATAGAGAGTCTAGGCCGGGGCATGCGCAAGGACGAAGATAGACATCCAATCTGCGTCGGAGCGAACTGAGGCGAATCAGGGGGTCTTGGTAACGACATGATGAGGAACGAGAGACTTGGATTGAGGCGACGAAGATAGAACTTGATGTCGCGGAGGGAAAAGTAGGGCGAGAGGAACGTTAGTAACGAGACCGAGATGATGAGAAATGTCGAGGGGTGTCGTATGTGTATATGTCGGAGGAGATCGGAATACGCCGCATCTGAGATCCCCGCGGACGGGGATCACTGAGACGTCGCCCGTGGGAGAGCATGTCTGCAACGAGAGGTGCCGTAACGTGAGAGCAGAGACGGCCAAGTGCTTTGTACGTACGGTGAGAGGGGACACGACACGACGAGCAAAACGATACAAAAGGCGGCGGTCACTGGCAAGCCGCCAGCCAAGTCCCAGCCGCAACCAACGCCGAGCTCAAGACAAGCATGGACGCAGCACCAAGACACGTGATGCATCGAGTTGATAGGCGATACAAAATGGATGACCAAGCAACACGGCGCTCACCTCTCCTCCTCCTCCCGCCTGAACTCCTTGAACTCATCGCCCTCTACCTCGCCACCGGCCCGCCCAACCTCGGCCCGCCCGCCGCGCTCCTCCCGCTCTTATCCACTTGTCGGGCCGTTCACGACCGCCTCGGCTGGGGTGCGGGACGGTGGACCTTCTGGGCGCGCATCGCAAATGCAAAGTTCACCTCGTGCACGGACGCAGACGCTCCTTATGTTCCGTACGACGGGTATCCGTATGCCCCGCTTGACCCCGCATATGGTCATGCGACGCACGGAAACAGTGCGCTCGAGTACCGCGCGCACACCCTCCGCACGCGCTGCCTCGCGCTGGCGCTCCTCCGGCGCGGGGACCCGCATGCACCTGGCGCGGGCCGCGCGCTCCGCGTCGCTTATGGGATGTTGGTGGAAGAGGGCGGTCTCGGTGAACGACTCGATTTCAGCCAAGTGGATATAGTTTTGGGGAGAGGTGCGTTACGCTCTCTTTGTTTTGCTCCGCTTTGCCAACGTCCGTGTAGCGACTACTTCGACAACCGCTTCAACGTCACCTGAAAACGCAAATGAAGGAGAGTGGAGATCGAAAACCAAGAACCGCCGTCAACTCACCTGGGCCAACACCCGCGCCTTTGCGTGGCGGTATATAAGGGAGAGGATGTATGTCGGGCGATTTGGCAAGGGTCAGACCGGAGAGGTGTGTGCAATTATTTATTTATGCTCGTGCTCTGTGCGAATCTCCTTTGACCTGCGTCTCGTTATTTGTTTCGTACTCTTTCTGTATTTCTTACTCTCTATTTTTGCCACTCCCCTGCACATTTGCATTCCTAACTGACCACTCTCTTTCCAGGGCAGAAACTTCTCAAATAGTAATATCAACGCCCAACCTTCGGCTCCTCGCGCCAACGCCGACTCCGACCCAGAAGACCGACACTGGCAGGACTCCCCTGCCTGGCGCGCAGGCTGGCCGCGCCCTACGCAAGCCTTGGCAGCCGCGCTGTGGGTCGCGTGGTTTTTCGAGGGGGAGGGTGCGTTCTTTTCTATTTGTTTTTATTCCCATTGCGTATATATTTTTGACTTCGCGCTATTCTTGTGCGGCACGCCGTTCGTTTTTTTTCTTCACTCGCGTCTGCGTTTTTCTTGGGGTTGATTTGTTTCCCTCGCGTCTGCGTCGTGCCGAGTTCGCGCCTCGAGTGTCGAGCATCGAGGAGCTCAGAGCTCAGATGTCCGTACTCGTTACTCTACTCGGTAGATCGTGTCTTTGACGTTTTCTTATTATTTCTTTCCCTTCTTCCTTTCTGCTTCTCTTTCCCTTCACTTTCACCTTAATTTAATTTATTCTCGTTTCGTCTTTAAATTTCGAGTGCGAACTAAATCTCCCCTGCAGACGCCCTCCGCGCTGAGCCCGAGCCCCTCCGGCGGCACCACATGAGTCTGCTGTTGCCGATGGTCGTGGCGCCGTTTCGGGTGAGCATTTCTTTTTTTTTTTTTTTTCATTTCGTTCCGCATTCGGAAATTCCTATTTCCTCTCATCTGTCGTCTCACACGCCGTCGATCTTTCATTGCCTCGCACTATTATATATCGATGTGCACCCTGCTCCCGTCCCCCTCCCCTGCAAACAAATAAACAAACAAACTACTAACCCTCCCCTCGTAGTACGCATCCGCCCTCGCCCCGCCGCACCACTACTCTGTCCCCCTCCTGCCCGAGGTGTACACCTCCGCGCGCGAACGGGAGGGTGCGGGTGCGATTACGGTGCCGACGAATCATGGCGCGTATCCGATATACGCGTTGGGGGCGGGGGCTCCGCCGTCACCGTCATCTTCAGCGCGCGGGGCTTCCAATTCCGTTGGGACTGGCGCGCGGCATGCGGGACGGGGACGACGAGATCGGGTCGACGACGCGGGTACGTATTGTCTTCTCATCCTCGTCCTCATCCTCGTCCCTGACCTCCCTCTTTCACTACAGCACCTTCTACTTCTCGGGCGCACCCTCGACACCCGCCTTCTCGGACGCGCAGTCGACCGCCGCCTTCTCGGTCCCAAACTCGACACTCGCCAGCAGGACACCGACCCACGTCAAAATCGAGATCAATCCTCCTCGCCGCCCCGCCCGCGCGCCTGCTCTTCTTCGCGCGCTTCCAGGTGGGCTCGCGCATGGGGGTGGTGCTGGATTTGCCGCGGGACAGGGAAGAGGCGATTAGGCGGTTTCGGGAGGCTGGTAAGTGGTGTTTTTCGCTTTCTTTTGGGGCTTTTGCTTTGGGGCTTTGTTTTTGCGAGGGAGATGCACGTACGGCGCGGCCTTTTTTTTTTTTGTTGTTTTTTGGCAATTTTTTTTTTTACGGGGAGACGGGGAGTAGTGGGATGGATGATAGCGCTGAATGCGAGCACGAGCGCTCGAGCGGAGCTGCGTCCGGGATGTGGGAGCACTTCTCCTCTCTGCATCTGCATATCTCTTTCTTTTCATATCTCCGGTCTTCCTTGCCGCCATCCCTCTTACCTCCCTCCCCCTCTGTTTCCGCTCGCTAACCCCCTCACGCAGGTGGATTCGGACCCCTGCCCATCCGTCCCACGCAGGAGGACATACACGAGAAGAACGCACGCCCGGTGGTCAGGTTCGAGCGGCAGTTGCCCGCTCTGGATGTTTCCTCCGCAGGCACGAGCATCGCTTCCACTTTGACGCTCAGCACGACGACCCCGCCCACCGCGCCAGGGACAAGTGACGCGTCCATTAACGCCCGCCTCGCGGTCGACCCCGAACTCGACGTCCTCGATCGAGAGAGGAACGACACCACGCCCACGCGCGGAAGAGGCGGGCGGTGGGCGACGCATCGGTGGAGGGCGAGGTTGTGTACGGGGTACGGGTACGGTACCTCGAAGACCAAGACGAGGCGCACGCGGCGGAGACCTTCGGGTTCGCGGTTTGCTGCGAGGGCTGGTGCGGGTAGAGCTGGTACAAGTGCAGGCGGCGCTCCCCCCGGGCGCATCGGGCGCGTGTACGAGCTGGGGAGCTTTGCGGGGCTGTGGGCGGGGACGATGTTGGTGCGTTGTCGTTTCGTCGATTATCTTGCTCTCCACCCTCCCCGTCTCTCATCTCCTCTCCCCCTCCTCCTCCCTCTGGTCTATCGCCCGCTGCATTCTTTCCCTCCCTCTCCCCTCCCCCTCTGCTCTCCTCCTTTTTTTTTTTTTACTCTTCTCATTTTTTCGGTTATTTTATCTGCTTCTCGTACTCACCCGCCTCCCAGATGCCCTCCGAACCCCCGTACACCGCGCTCGTCGCCGCTCCTGGCGGCGCGTTCCCCGAGGGCGGGCTCGCGCGGGACGACTTTGTCGCGGCTGCGAGGCCGGTGTATATGCGGATTAGGGAGCATTGGAGGTGCGTTATTTTTTGTCTTGTTTCGATCCTCTTTCTACCGGGGGACGTTCCCTCGTACTGCGAGGATGGGTCCGATGATGCAGAAGGGGATCAAGGCGCGCTCTCTGCGCCCTACGTGTCGTGGGCGGATATCGACGTCGCCGACGGTTTCCCCTTTACCCTCTCCCTTTCGTAGTCTCGATCCAGCGCTTACTCCTTTTCTCTAGCTTCCACCCAGACACCCCCGCGCCCCCTCCCGCGCCGGACAGCACCACCGCTGACGAAGGCCTGCGCGAAGGCTGGCTGCCCCCGGGGACGCGCGTCGTGGGCGTCGGCGGCGGGGAGGTCGAGGTGCGGGTGCCTGCCGCCTCCCACCCTGTCTGGCACTCTGGTGCTTCCGTCGGCCCTAACTCCTCCTTCTCCACATCGACCTCCGCTGCGGGACATTCGGGCATGAGTGGCCGAAGAAGAGGCGAGGAAACGCCCTACACCTACCACACCCCGCTCGACCCGCGCATCCCGAATGCCGCGAGGGAGCACCCCGCGCATGATCGGGAGGGGTGTCTGGGGTGTGTGCGGGTGAGGGAGAGGGAGAGGTGGGAGCGGGGGCGGGCGTTGCTCGGCGCGCACGAGGGTAGTGAGAGCGGGAGCGAGGAAGGGAGCGAGGGAGAGGGTGAAGGGAAAGACGACGCGGAGATGGAGGGTGGGGGGAGCTCCGGGTCGGATTTGTCGCAGGCGCACACGCGCTCGTCGGGATCCTTTGCTGCACGTGCCTCGACCTCTGAAGAGCGCTCTGCATCGCCGTCGTCTGCCTCCGCAGCGTCCGCTTATCGAGGATACTCGCCCTCAAGCTCCCCGCGTTCCCAAGCCCCGTCTCAGCACTCTTCTCCTTCCCAAGACTCCACCGCCGCCCCCTGGCCCGAATGGTCCGCACCCGCGTGGGCGGCGCACCGCTTCGACGAGGACGAGGGGTGGGAGGGTGCGTGCGACGGCGTCCAGGACGTGGTGTTTACTGGGGAGGTGAGTCGCTTTTCCGCGATTATTTCTCATTCCTTCTTTTGCCAATTCTTTTTCTTTCACCCGTCCTTGATCTCCCTTCATTCGTCCTTGCACCTATCCTTCGTTCCATATTCACTGCTGTCGTTCCCGCTGTCTCCACCTGTTGCCGCTCTATGCGTTCCTACCTTGGCGGACGCCTATCTTGTCTTAATTTGGCAATTGGGTGTCTTGGAAGATAGCGGCTACTCTACCCTTACTGCTCTTAACTCTCAGCCTTCTCGTGTCGTACACTTTCTATGCGCCCTTTTTATTTTATTCTATTTTGATATGATGGCGAGACCGAAACTGACGCCTCACACAGACGGACCCGCGACATGGTGCTTCCTGGCACCACTATGAGTATTCCGGGCGCGTGCGGCCCTGGGATGGGTTGATTGGACTTGTGATGCGGCCGGTAAGTGCTTGTTTCGAATTTATTTTCTTGATTCTCCATTGTCTTTCCCTTTCTGTCCCACCCTCACTCACCCTCCACTCTTACTCTCACTCTCCTTCAACTTCGTCTTGGCCCTCGGCATTTATTCTTCTTTGTCCCTCCGCCGCATTCACTGTCGTTCTCCTTTCTCTCTCAACTCCAGTCTTCATACACCTGCTAACTCTTTCTCCCAGCTCGACCGCACCCTCGGCCTCGGGACATACTTCATCTCGGGACACCTTGTCGGGCGGGACACGTTTGAGGGGACGTGGCAGATGGCCGCGCAGGACGTACTCGCGCCGAGCTGGGGCGGGAGCATTTGCCTGGCGCGGGCGGAGGACTAGACGTGCCCGTCGTTCCTCCTTTTCCCAGTCGTGCCCCGTCCTCGAACCATCGACACAAAACACCGCAATCTTCCCACACAAAATCTACTGACTACCCTGGTCAACGACTCGCCCAAAATGTACATCACATCCCACCTCACACCCCCGCGCGCACCGCATCATCTTCTCCAATCCAAAATGTACATCACACCATGCACCCCGTGCCGCGTGTCCGCTCTTGCATGCATTGTTTGGGCTTTGGTTTCCGTTTCGCTTTTTGGATCTCGGACTACATCAGACTGGACCTTGCTTACCCGCACCCATCTGTCGCTGTATCTCATATATCCATCCACATAGACGGCTGTTGTCTTGCTTACATTATTTTTTCCTCTTTTCTCATGGCACATTCTGCTTTCTTTCCCGCTCGCATACATATCATTCTTCATTACCACTACATGCTTTTCCTCTTTCTGTTTGCTCTGTCTGCACACTCACACACTTGCCATCTCACGCACTCACACGCACATACTTATATATTGATACTGATACGATACTGGTTGGTGGATTGGATTGGATTGGATTCTGGATTGAACTGGCAGATGGTTGGCTGGATTGGAGATGGAGGAGGGCATCTTGTTGTGTACGGTTGAACGAATGGAATGAAAACTGTATTCTTGATGTATTTTCGACTGGTGTGAATTATCTGGACTAGAAAAGCTGAATAACGCCGACCATCGGCCGATGGATCAGGACCACTCTTTGGCCATGCCGAATGGCAAAACTCACTGCGTACAAAGATAGATCTCCCCAACGTTTCTGCTCAGAAAGACTCTGGCTGTGTGTTACGGTAAGCTTCTGCCGAAGGTTAGGTGGTACTAATCTGTGCGTCGTAATCCCTCCTCCGACGGACACTCTCATTACAATTGAATGAGCTCTACACATTCAAATTTCGGGATCCGCCGTGCACTATGCTCTGACTCTCGTAATGATAAGAAACAATTGCTAGTCTATAATTATTTTTGCACAACGTAGGTAACTTTCTGCAGCCACGTTCCTCAGATGCAAAATAACTTGTACCACCTTGCGAATTCGACAAATCACCACCTGCCTGGAAGTTACTGGCACAATCCTACCTACCCACCAGAAAGTTGAATCTCCATTCATCATAATTTTTCAACAGGAGACGGCCGCCGGCTCTGACAGTTGATTTTGTCTTTTGACAGCGAAGTTGAGGCGGGTGCGGACGCGGAGGTCGGGTCTTCTTCCCATCGATTCCATACGCGCCAGTTGTGATTAATATAGGCGACGTTCGGAGTACATAGACGCGTTAATGTACCTGTCCATGTGAGATAGGTGTCTCATGGTGTACCGGAAAGGCTCATATTTTTCTGAGTGCACCAACGCTTTTGTTCCTTGGTCTTCTTCGTCTCCGTAAATCTGATTCGCCCTCCAGATAGTGGTAATATATACGGCCCTAGTGAAGGATGGAGAAGTAAGTTAGGCTGCTTTCTCCAGCCAACTTGAATTGACAACAATGGCCTGCTCCCATCTCGGGCGCGCGATTAAATCTCAGTAGGCGGCCGCCTGCCAGTGTACCTGACAACTAATATTCGTTGACGTCAACAGTGATCAGAGGTTGAGAGGTGCAGATGTGGGGACCGGTTGTTGCCGGTTCAGCAGCTGTCTTCTCGACCTGGCGTGCCCCATGAATTGACGGTATCATTACTCGCACTTGAACCAAAGCCGAACCAGATCTTTTGTGTGCCTCGCCCGGTGAATCGAATGAAGTTGTGATTGAACATTTGGTTCCAAAAAGTTGGGCAGATAGCTGAGCGCGTTTAGACTTGGGATGTCACCAAACAAAGCCCTGGAGTACAGCGGCGAACTATAGGTGTGGTTAGCTACTATTTCAGTGGCAGCTGAGAACTTCAAGCTCTCAGGGATCAACATTACCCGTGCGAGCGCCGCTGACGCACGTTCATCGTTCGTTGCCGTGTGAGGGGCAGGGAAGTCAATCTTGAAAACATGCACTTGAACTTTTCATTGAACATGATAATACAGCTCGTGCTCCCTGGCCAAAACCTCCAGACAAGACGATATCGGTGTGCGTGTAAAGTTCATCATTTATGACCACTTAAAACGCACCTGGACCTGGCAATCATGATCCCAGGGAAGTAGGTCTGCTCTGTTCTGGTTAATTGATTTCGGGCTTCCGACGGATACACGGTAGGCGGAATGCCGTGTATTGTGAAATCTATCCGCAGGAAGAGACGTGAGAATGGCGGTGATTTCTGAGTGGCAGTTAAACATACTTCGGCACTTCTGTGCGGCCACAAAAATATACCACCGGGGTAGAGTTACCCAGGTGTAGAGGCTCGTACTGGAACAGCTCAGTGCTGCACTGTACCCACGTACGAAATCTCGGCTGAGTGGCAATAGTACATGTGGACTCACGCCCCGGCGAACATAAGCGCACAAGTGAAACATCGGAGGACGCACCTATCGGCGAATTCGAAGATGTAAAGAGAAGCAAGTGGCTTATGTACTGTATCACTCGCAAATTCAGAAAACGTACCTCCGGCCTGCGAACAACGATCGCCGACAGCGGGACACCCGGGGTGTAAATAAAAATTAACACCCTACGTGCGCAGCAGATGGGAACAGATACTCGTCAGTGGAAGGAAGAATTTGGGGAATATAACCACCTTCGGATATATGCGAACGAACGGGAGGCGACGGGAGGAGTTCCAGTCCCCACTATGTATAATAGATTCAGTGTGTTCTTTGATCAAAAGAAATTACAACTCAACTGTGAACAAATGAGGATCGCCTGAAGAGGTGTCAGGGTAATAGATGTGTTTCCACACGACGGTTCAGTTGAGTGAATATAGGTAGAAGGACATGTATGAGACCATCCATCTAGGGGCTTGTAAAATCACGCAGGTCAAGGGTAATCCAATCGCCATTATCTATCCTGTTACCAACATCTTCTTGCTTTATTTTTATTGCCACAGAGCGGCGGATGCAAGGATAATAAGTATCACCGGCGAGCGGAGGTAGGGGATGCGCATAGTAGTGATGGATGCCGGACTTCTGCGCGAAGAGCTGTAGCAGGTCCCCGCTGTCGAGATCCTCTAAAGTCCGGGAGGTGGACACCGACGCCACCGCAGAAGACCTCATGCTGCCAGCTAGCACAAGGTCCACGTCACCTCGCATATCCGCGTGGCGTAAAGACTCCCAAGCCCAACCCGACACCCCGTCTCTTTCATTTTGCCTGTCAATGTGCTTTGCCGGCAGGTGATTGAGCGGAAATCACCATTTGCGTTGCTTTAGTAATGTCCAATTGCATGCTGTCGATGCGGTAGTTTGGCGGAGTGAACTTGACACTTGGTCGCCGCCGCAGAGCCGTGTAGACTGTACGAGAGGCGCAAGTTCTGTCGGCGGCGGTAAATTCGACCACAAGAGAATACTTGATCGGCAACTCTACCGTGAGTGCGTGGTTAAAATTTAGGCGCATGGTTTTAGGGCGGGATCGCGCTTACCAAGGACAGACTCTCCCTTTCCCTGAATAGCCTTCCAGACCATCCAGCAGACTATATACCAGGTAATTTGCACGAGTAGACTTTGTGCTGCAGAGCACCGGATTGCATACGGCCCCACTTTGCATACGGCCCCACTTTGCATCGAGAACAGAATCTGTGTTGCCTGAAGAACGCCAGCAGCTCGGTTCCATCAGAGGCACCGGAGCCGTATATCCGCAAATTATGTGCTTCGCATCCGAGAACGGAGTGGAGTTTCGTTGTTGTAATAGTTAGACTCGACGCCACGCGGCGAGGTGCAGCTCATTACCGGATTCATGAGGATACTTTGCGCAGAAACACCAATCGCCACGCGGTGCGGTGGATGGGAGCACGCTTGCTTCCAACACGGGATAGAAACCGGATTGCCGAGTAAGTGCCGGAGACTTGCAACGAGATAAACAAGACAGACAGACCATCGCTCGCAGCGAAAAGTATTATCTTGAGGATGGAGAGCGTTACACCAGTGTTGAGACCAAAAGAAAAAGAGACAATATTGAGGTTCTCGAGTATATCACGGATTTCAAACTGCCAGTGGTGGCAAAATGAGTTGGTGGCACAAGACAAGGGGCTATGAGTTGATCCCCGAGAATGATGGCTTGCACAGCCACTTCCTGGCAGTTTGAAATCCGTGATGTACTCGAGAACCTCCTCCCTCCTTTGTCTCAAGCCAATCTCAAGCTTTCAGCGATCTGGTGCAATTTTTTATTGCAGCTCAGCCGCTTGCGGTCTATTGCCATCGTGTTTCCTGATACTTACTGCAAACTTACGTTCCATTAATAATATTTAGCAGGATTCAATGTTCTATCAATTCGAGGCTTCGCAACTTGATTGACGTTGAACATTTCGTTCTTCGCAGGACGTCTTCGCACAGCTGGCTATGCGGTGACCAATTTTCTCACCATGAGACTGGCCGACACCCGATAACCCCATCCCAACCAAAAGTACATAAAATGCCTTGCTTGTTACAGTATTAGATTATTGCCCCGGCACTATCCTGCACTCTCTCCATCCCGGATCTGACTCTGCTGCTATCCTACCAGCTGAGCTATTTTACCATGACTCATAATTCAGAATTTACTCTCGAGAACGTTACTTCCGATATCGCACCCCCGGATCAATTCGAATCAACTTATTAATCCTACTCCTACTGAATCTCAGACCCTGATAAGTTCCCAGAGAGCTACTTTTTCTTCCGTTTCCTGGCTCAAGTGCATTAAAATTTCCGGATCGCGTTGTGCTTTCTTCCCGCAAAAAGAATTCTGGTCCATTTCCAAGACCATTCCATTCTTCAGTCTCGGCAGTCGCCATAATCTGCACCTACGTTATCAACTTCAAACCGGTGGGAGGTGGGAGGCTCGATAGCTGCCTGCCTTATTTGAATTGAACATGTCCCGTTCACGATAGACGCAGGAAGTTCGCTAATTTGTTACGAATGTTGTCCGGCTAGTATCAGAAGGCGAATCCGGTTGCTCTCTCTGCGGCCACCATCTGCCTCAAGGCTCTCCGTGGATAGAGCTGCGCGGTCTCTGTGGCTCACTCCCCCACAGACTTGGTACACATACTTGGACACAGATCACCGGATACTCTTTTGGCCGATGCCTTGGAGGACCTCGCATGTGCAGTCTAAAGCCATCCATGCATATTTGGACATGTCTTCGAATAAGCTCACTCCCTTCCTAACCTTAGTGACCGACCCCGACCCCGAACTTGACTTATTGGCCATTTTCTCCGTCTCTGCCGGTTAAGAATATAACCCTTCTCTATGTGGAAACAACCTGCCTTTGCCGACGCAACCCGAATTCAAGCTCTCACACCTCGGGAATTCCCAATCTCAAATTAAAGGAGCGAACATGCCGAAGCTGCAATATTCCGCCGTGAAATTGGCATCCGCTCTACGCTGCTCTCATGCCAGTTCATCCCCTGAAGCTGCGATGCTGATGTCCCTAAACTCTACTACATAGGTTTCCAGCCACTAGCCGGTCAGTTGGATATCTTTCGTAGTATGTAAGCTCATTTTATTTTCATGTATCCCAATCTAAAAAACAGTTCAGTAGCGCCTCAGGGCTGTTCAATTCGGATAATTCTATTTGGCAGCCCGGCTGCCAGCTGGTTTGGGGTTGTCAAATAACATTTTTCTATTTAGCAGCCCCCACGTGCGTAAACTTGCGGGCCGGTGTATCCAGCCTATCTAATCTCTTTGACCATGTCGGCTTCCTCCTGCTTGCATCACCTTGTTGCCGTCAGAGGCATGCATTTATCAATAAGGGATCCAGGAAGTCCAGACCAACCTGTATAAGTAATCTTTCAATGGTATTAAAATTACCTCTGCTACCAAATGAACCCGTTGGACTTCTGGATTATTATGGCGCATCGTATCAAAGGGCGAGGAGACGATGCGTAATATTTTCCATTTGTTCAAGTATTGTTTCACTGATATATTTTATTCTGTTTCAGGACCCTGTACTATAAACGTGCCCGTGCGTGTCCGAGTTTCATTATCGTCGGCAGTGGGCTCCCGCTGTTGCAACGGCGAAGTTGAAATTCCGGAGGGAAAAAAGAAAGAGCTGGCAGCGAAGACCCTCACAGCTGCTAGCAGCAAGGTAGTGAGGTACCAGAAATGGTCGAGTCGATGGTGGAGAAGAAGAATGTCAGAGCATCGAAAATCGGGGGTTCACGGGAGAAAAGGCACTCGGATCGGAATATGGTGCAGGCGGGGTTGAATTTATCTTCCAGAAGGCGATCAATATTCACTTTAATCCTAACCTAGTGCATACAGCCTACCAGAGGGCGGAGGATCTTATCGAGAATTAGCAAATCGTGGGGCTGCCAGATTCTGTTTGGCAACCCGTCTCGAAAACGGGGGTTGCTAAAGAAGCCGGGCTGCCAAATAGAATTATCCGTTCAATTCAGACCCAAGTAAACCAAATTGTTCTCTCCGTCGTTGTTTGCGGAATGATTCTATTTGGCAACCCTCCCTCTTTGGCAACCCCACTGGAAATTGAGGGGTTGCCAAATAGAAGCCGGAAGATTTGTCAGATCTCTCTGATGGCGGTTGATGGCGGGAGAGACGGAACGGGGCGGAAAGTGTCCCAGTCCCTTGTCGCAGGGAAAAAACAGCAAAATAAATGCCCAAAAAATCCATTCGCACAGACATTCATCTTAGGCGACTATCAAGCGGCTATTGAACTTTTTCTGGGGCTTTGTTTGGTAAAGTGCCGAAGATTTCCAGGTGTTTTGTGCCGCGACTCGCTTCGGCAGGTGAGAAGGCTTCAAAAAGGGGCCCGAAAAATCGGGGGGGGAGGGAAAAAACTGAGGGTGACAACGATTCAAGAGCCATCACATTCGTCCCCGTGCCGGGGTTGGATCCTCCTCATTGACTCTCAGAGCAGCAGGGGCCGGTTTAAAGTCTTTTCTGCCTTATCTCTAATCTGAGGGGTTGCTAAATAGAAGATTTCTATTTGCAACCCAGGGTTCGCCAGCAAGGGAGGTTGCCAAATAGAATTATCCTTGTTTGCGGGGCCACTGTTAGGATCCACTTGATTCACATCCCAGACAAGATGGATCTCAATACGGAAGGCAATGTTGATAGGTGGGTCTGGAATACCTGGTCCACTCCATGACTTAGTCTCTCGTAGCCAGACGCCTCAACAAAAGAAAGCTCGTACCTCGTATCCATGGCTTTGATCCAAGACTAAATAAATAGCCCAGTACATCTGATTTTCGGACGACTTCTACTTACACAGCACTCTAACTATCGGCGAATGCATCTGGGTCTGTTCATAAGTTTCTGACTCCTCATCATCATCGCAAGGTCGCTGACGATTCTGGAGGACTCAGATCAGTATGATTAATCTGTGTTTCCGCACTGAGGCTATTTCCTTTACCGGACATCCGAGCTAACCACCGCGTACCCAGTCTCGCTTTAACTGTTGGATCTCGTGTCCACTGACTGATCAGGGGCCCATAGCATGTGTTGATTACAAAGCCTGACTTGTCACGACTGATGTGTATGCTTGCTATTCTCTCAGTGGCTGGCAAGCTTCGAATATTCAGAACCAGCATTGAAATTCTTATACAATCCCGGCGTTCGAGACTTTTCTTTTAATTCAATCAGCCTGCGATAGGCTTGATTAGTTCTTGTATGCTCTTCCTCTTTGCTTCGCGCGGCCCCCAACAATATTTCCTCGGTTGTATGGTGGATCTCTGGATCTCTGTCGTTCATTCTGGATATGTGCGACCGCCTCTAAGCTGAGCGATATATCCCTGATTACAGCACGACTCGCAGTTGGATTTGCGCCCGGCATTGCGTTGGCCTCATAGTCTGCAACACCTCTAGCTGAAGTGAAGTTCTTTCCGTGCGCCGAACAGAAATCGCAGTATGCCAATCACGGCTCTCCATCCAACGGACCTCCGGTTCTGTCTTCGTGAATCTTTCTGCTTGTGTCTGATGGGTTGAAATCACTTGATCTCGGCTTGCATCATGATCTTGTTCACGTACCGGTGAGGGTTGATTTCGAAATATACTGTATCGTATCCGGAACTCGTTAGCTGGAAAAGTATGGCTCGGTGGTGAGGTGTCATTATATCACGCCGTCCAGATGACAGACGAGTTCAGTAGGTCGAATTCAGTTTTTTTTCTGGCGATCTTTCGCATTCATAACTGGACTTGCACTGGTTCGAATTCGTTCTTCAAAATTCATTTCTACGTCTTTTATCCGCGTGTGAACTCGCACCAAGAGCTTCATGCTCCAAGTCTTTGTCCCACACTTCCGGACTTACATCCTCGTGCATAAATTCTCGGTAATAATTTCAAGCTTGGGTGTGTTCTTCCGGTTACTCTATGGTGCAGGTCACCTAGTCACCGCATGCTAATGTTTGATATTTTGCGGCTTCAAAATTGATCCGATTTCTTATCCCTCTTACAAATGTGCTCCGTTTCAATGTCCAAGAAGATCTGCAAGAGGGATTTTTATTTGCTGCAAAACTGAGTGAGCAAAAAAAAAGTTGCCTACCAACTTGGCCACATGCACGTATTATATTGAAAAAAGCTCTGTCAGAGCCGTAAATAGGTGCAAAATGACGCTACAGATTTCTACTCATCCACCGGCCTCTCGGGGCACGATGGTGAGATTTGGAAGTAGTAGAGCTGAAAGTCCGGACCATCCTATAAGTCCATAATACATTCAAAAGTACGCCTAAAATCCCTCCAGAGGTACACTTGATTCAAAATTTTTTCTGCGGCCGATTTGGCCACTAAATTTTGGTAGCGGTGACTAGGTGACCTGCACCATATGCAGAGGAATGCGGTTGGATTTCGACAGAATGGTATTTTCTGATCACCTGTGTTGAATGAGAAAGTTGTGGTGAATCACAAACATTGATTGCAAAGGCTATGTCTGATCCTCGTCGAGGATTGGCCGGATATCTCCGCCGCCTGTTACGTGTGTATCAAGGGTCGATGCAACCGGGTGCCATTAAGCCGAGTTCCCACCATCCTTTCTCCTCTTTCTTCTGCATCGGGATGGAGCCAGACGCCATTGTGGACAACCTTGTATTTCTCTCGACGTATCTGGAGGAGTCGCGTAGGCGAGTCAGTGAACTCGAGGAGGAGCTTGAGAATATGGTCTGTCCCTGGGTCCGTTTTTGTCTGTTCTCGAATTCAGAGGCGTGGTCTAGCGGCGAGAGGCCTCGATGAGAGTGCAGTCGGATCCCGGTGCGAGCACTCGGATTTCGCAGCTCGAGGCTGAGAAAGCGGCCTTGCGCAAAGAGTTGTCGAATCTTCAAGACACGCTGAAGGTCCAAATGAAGACTGGCGATATGAAGCATATGAGGAAGGAGAGTCTCGACGTGGTGAGCCCAGATTACATGCTCGGGAGATATCCTGCCGCCTGATCCCCGCCCTTGCAGAAGCTTGAAGCCGGCACGGATGACCAACTTATTCAGACGTTGCAGGCGGTAGGACCTCATCCTCTTTCTGGAATCCGATGCCAACCATGTTGCTAGAAATGTACGTGTCTGGAGGCTCAAGTGAAGCATAGTGCCGACCTTGCGGCCAAGACGTTACGGGAGGTATGTTCCGTTCCATCGTGCCAAAGGCGCTGTGTTGTTGATCATGTAAATAGCGGGTCGAAGGGGAGAAGGTGGGTCCTCCTCCGAAATTTACATCTCGGCTGATTCAATACCTCATAGACGATAGAAATACTGCGTCGTGAGTGGAGAGGTCTGACAAAACAGATGCAGGACCTGCAAAAGGTGAGTGTGAAGACGTCTTTCTGAGTATCGTACATTGAACGGAGTCTCGGTAGATATGCACCGAGCTCCAGGCGAGCAACAGTACCCTTGTTGTGGAAGGAACTGAGCGTGATCTCGCCAACGCGGCAGTAGGTTAATCAGACCTTTCGGGATCATCGTACAATGACTATCATGATCATAGACGATGGCAACCTTGCGAAATAAGTACGACAAACTCAAAGAAGAGAAAACCAGTCTATGCGCTGTTCGTTCTATTCTTCCTTCATTGGCAACACGCTGATAACCCCACGCATTCCAGTCGTCCGAAGACCTGGGGTCCGAGGTCGATACCCTCAGGGAAAAACTCTCGGAACTCAAGGTCAAATATAAAGCCGTCAAGACCGAGAAGGAAGAAATACAACAGGTCAGTTTGCGGCCTTTTAAGGAGCCGATCGTCGCATTCAGTTCTTCAGACTCTCCGTGAAATGATCAACTCGGTCGAGGGCCTGCAAGAAGACGTGAAAGAGGTGAGTTCGTGGTAGCCTCCGCGGTATTTCCCTTACCGTATGTTCAGAACACCAATGTGAAAGAGGTAAGTAATCTATTCTTGGTGACCACAGTATCGTACATTAAACGGAGTCTCGGTAGATGTGCACCGAACTTCAGGTGACCAACAGTACCCTCGTTGCGGAAGGAACTGAGCGTGATCTCGCCAACGGGGCGGTAGGTTAATCAGACTCTTCGGGATCATCGTACAATGACTATGTTGATCATAGAGGATGGCAACCCTGCGAGACAAGTACGACAAACTCAAAGAGGAGAAAACCAGGTTACGCGCCGTTCGTTCTGTGCTTCCATCATCGGAAATATGTTGATAACCCACACATTCCAGGCGTCCGAAGACCTGGAGTCTGAGGTCGGTACCCTCAGGGAAAAACTCTCGGAACTCAAGGCCAAATATAAAGCCGTCAAGAACCAGAAGGAAGAAATACAGCAGGTCAGTTTGCGGTCTTTCAAGGAGCAGATCGTTGCATTCAGTTCTTCAGACTCTCCGTGAAATGATCAACTTGGTCGAGAACCTGCAAGAAGACGTGAAAGAGGTGAGTTCGTGGTAGCCTCCGTGGTATTTCCCTTACCGTATGTTCAGAACGCCGGCGTGCTAAAAGTGAGTTAATCTATGTTTGGTAACGGGCATTATACAGAAACAGTCCAAGGCGGCAGAGGAAGCTCGGGCTGAACTCCACGAGGCAAGCTGAATCATATTTTGGAATCCATATCTTACACCGTTGTTATCAGAGATGTGTCTCGCTGGAGTGTATAATTGCCCAGTTGGGAAACAAGAAGCAGGTGGAAGACATCCAGGAGAAGTACCGGGATTACATGAAGGAGTTTCCCTTCCCAAAACTCGCGCCATCCAGGTCGGTTCTACAGCTAGAACCAGTTTGCTCTAGCAAAATTAATCTACATTCATATCTGGCTCAGGTATGTCCACAATTGATACTTGGGCGTCAACTAACTCAATGACTAGGTTCCCAGTGCAAAGAGGCAAGACAGTCTGCAATGCGTAGAGTGTGAAAACTGAACCCTAGGCTGACAGCTTTCTAAACCATGTGCTGTACCTCCCCGAGCGCATCGTGTCAGTCCTCGATTTCCACTACGTTGCTTACGGACCAGCACACCGTTATGAACGTGCTACAGATAGGTGGATCGATGGTTCGGACCTCACCGATTTCCACGGTGGAACGCGTGAGCTATTTGTTACCTGCAAAGAGTTCATCCTATATGCCGGCTCGTACAAATGTCACGACCTCCGTGCCTTACAACCAGAGGGAAGCGCATTACCCTCCCAAATTGTCAGTATTCATGGTGCGGATCTAGCTCAAGTTTGCCAAATTGACCATTGTTTGACAGTCACCATCTGAGATTATGGATGCGGCGTTTGGTGTTCCTTGGCCCCCAAATTATGATCTGATCCTCAAACAACGCTACCCAGATGGTGCGATCTGCGTGGAGGCTACAGGCTTGCAGCGCGTAGGGTTTAACACCCAGCTCTATGATTCACTCCGGCGGAGATTTGCAGACGATCGTGCTGAGCGCAAACGCAAGGCAGACAGCGAGGATTTAAAGAGCGGGGGAAAGGTGAAGGTTCAAAAAAAGATCTGAGACGATTCCAATGTGCACGTATTCCTTCGTTAAAGTATTAGACAACTTTTTGACTTGACGCCCGAATATCGGGAGGATGCGATGCGAGTAAACATATTCTTGTCCGAGAAGCAGCAAGCTGTTTCCTGTCTTGTTTCCCAGCTTATAACATTCCCCTCAACTCCTTGCATAGCAGCAGAAACTCGATAATGTTACTAGTAGCAGCAAAAGTAAAAGCTTGATTCCTACGTCGCTCGTGAACGCATGCCGTGAGACAGTGCACTCCAGTTTATTTTTGGGAAATATTACAACACATCGATGCAACACCTCAGTATGAACACCTGTAAATAGAGAAAAGAAATTTAGCTTGATTCCTACGTCGCTCGTGAACGCATACTGTGAGACAGTGCACTCCAGTTTATTTTTGGGAAATATTACAACACACTGATGCAACACCTCAGTATGAACACCTGTAGATAGAGAAAAGAAATTGAAATTACAATGGCTTGGGCTCGAATCGAATGAATGAGCGACGCCTGATGATATCTACGCATATTTGGCGCCACTGAATGCATCGGTCCACCCATCGCAGAGCCGTAGCTTGCTTGTGGGTATACAGTGATATATCGAGACGAAAGGGCCTCTCACAAATTTTCCACACCCGAGCCCCCGATGGAACTGGGTTGTGTTATCCTGTATGAGTGCAAGAACTTGAAAAAAATGCTCCTAGAGGCACGCCGCCTGAAGTGAGATGCGACGGGTCCAGGTACCCAGCCTGTATATCAGGCCACCACCCTCCGAAAGTGCCAGTGTCTGCCCCTGGTGTGAGAGCTGGTTATGCTGGCGTGTTGTGTTTCTTGAACTTCAACTTTCTGGCATTCTCGAATTGATTTGGACTTTAACTTATCTAATGTTCACTTGGTACTTATGAGTGATATAAATCTGACTGCAGTATGCCAACTCATACTACTATAATTTGGATAGTTTCTTTTTTCGTCAAGGATCCGCATAACCTTTGGAGCATGGTCGGATCTCGGCAGATCTCGGTGATGCCCCGGGCCGGATTAGAGAGCTTTCACACCGTGACCTCGAAGTCACAGTGGCATTTGATCACACACCAGCACTACATAAATGTCGGTTTCACTGGCCGCACTCCCTGTGGAACTCATCGATTCCATATCAAGATGCGCTGCTAACCGGGATCTACTTGCTCTTTCTCGAACCAACCATAGACTAAACGATGTCTGTCTCCGCTGGATTTATCGCATTGTCATGCTGGACCATCGCGTTCGCGCTGTGGTCTGTTTTAAAACCTTGATTTCGAATATCCACGCAGCTCGTCATGTTAGGTCTCTCCTCATGTGTGTTGAATCTATCGTCGCTTTGTCCCGCTGATTTCAATCCAGCGAATTTGACTCCCCATTGATTCTCAAAGCCTTTGGCCGCATAATGAAGGCGGCCCTCCAGAACCTCACATATTTAAACACCATCGACCTCCCCACCTCCCCTGAACTATTTTCTGTTCTTTCCGACATCCATTTTCCGCGCCTTCGTCAATGTACGATTCCATTTTCTGCCGATACCTTCCGCTTTCTTGAACTGCACCTTGACCTCGTCCATCTGTCGATAGACCCTGTGCCTCATGACTCGGCTCCATTCCCCCGATATTCAGACCGCTGTCCCTCGCACATCTCGAAATATTCAGTGGGCCGACGTCGTGGCACTCTCCGTCATCCCCGGCTCCCGCGCTGCGCATGTCATCGTCTTCTGGGATCCCAGACTTGAAACTCATTCAGACGATCTCTTCGCGGCCATCGCGAACTCTGGGACTCAGTTGTGTGAAGTCCACAACGTGATGGCCGCTTGGGATCCCACTTTACTTGCGGCGATCACTAAAAATATCCCCACCCTTCGCTCGCTTGCTATTCGCAACGTTTCTTCCGTACCGGCGCCCATTCAATTCGAGGTATTCTTTCCCTTCATTTGTACGCCGTATGTCTCATCTCATCCACCAGGAATTCATCTCGTGCATGGACGACACGATCAAGAGTATTCCGAGCCTCACCTCGCTCTGTATTGTTCGCGGCACCCGCCTGCGTCCGACCCTCTCCCCCGGCGATCTTGATTGGGAATTTGAGACCGTGCGCAGGTGGGGCAACATCTCTCCCGCTTTCCATTGCTGCATCCTTCCGAGCGACACGATGTGGGTACGCACCTCCACAAATGTGTGGTACCCTCGCAACCAAAGCGAGAGTTTGGCCGACCTCCTGACGCGTTTCCGCTGGTTTTTCACCACAGTAATTAGCTCCACTTCGCTTCCACCTGCGTACGGCGCGATGTTGGAAGTCATAGGTGGGAAGGACATGGTTGCCACTCTCAGGGAAGTGTTCGAGGAGGAGGGGGAACTTCCGCGGTTTGAGCTGGCCCAGCTTCCTACCGGTATTTCGATGACGATTGTGCCTTCCAGCGGGTGAGTTTGTGCGGCGGTTTGGTAGTCATTCCAATAAATGCCATGTTGTTGTCAAGTTCGTTTTTGTACTGCATGCCCAACCACTGAGATCAACTGACCCAAGATCTGCTCCTGTTCGTATCAGATGAAAAATTCCAGCCCCAAGAAGAGGTGCCGTAACTGGCGTCCGA
Organism: Mycena leptocephala; assembly: GCA_029378395.1. Taxonomy (NCBI): domain Eukaryota; kingdom Fungi; phylum Basidiomycota; class Agaricomycetes; order Agaricales; family Mycenaceae; genus Mycena; species Mycena leptocephala. The sequence goes on from JARJLF010000904.1 coordinate 119,059, forward strand.
GTCCGAAATAAAGTCAGGAAAATCATCGACGATATGGTAGACGCCCAGGGTCGCGTTGTCGCGCCTATTTGAATCGGGTACATCGAGACTTCACTTCGTGAACCGCATCAATTCCTCTCCCTGTTCTGGTCGTTGAAACTGATTTGAATGCACCCAGGCTTCGAGTTATAAGTACTTGTAGTAAGTCGAATACACTCTCCTGGCTGTTTCTTGAGCGCCCAAATCTTGCTGAATACTGTTCAGTGCTCGGATGAAAATCTAAACAGCTTCCGTGAAATTGTTGTGTGTGACTTCGGAAGGCTGCATTTCAGAAGCATATCCCAACTGAACTCGGACTCGTCCTGTGGCCGTGTGAAATATTGTAAATACTCATGTTC
>JARJLF010000905.1:0-119376 GCA_029378395.1 Mycena leptocephala
CCTCCGTAGTGCTGTGTATTTGCCTATAGTTAATATGTAGTTCTGCGTAGTCCTAGTAGTTTGGCAACTACGGAGCAAAATCAGGTTTTGCTGATGGGTTGCATTGACAGTAAGCGCCAGTTAAACCTGGATTTTCACCCTTTTCTTCGTGTTTCTCCGACCAGCCCCTCAGTCCCGCACTGACAACTTCCGGATGTTGAAATCAGAACATACTCTATGTGTATCAAGCCATGTATTTAATTAATTTTAAGTACCCTCAGGTGCGACATGAGCATTTCGCGTTTCTCCGACACGACCCAGAGAACTCGGGAACTGATGACAGTGAAATGAACGTGCGTGAGTGTGGCGCTATTGAATTTCGGCGCGCCAGACTCCAGGCTCTATTCATTCGATCAATCTTACCTATTCTTTGCGGCGTGCGTGAGATTATTCCCATTTTTTTTCGTTGGCGCTTAACTAGTTATTTAAAACAACAAACCAGCGGTTCAGTAATCGGAGCTACACGTACACGTGACCTAACGCGTCCAAAACCCTCCACTAACAGGGACAAATAGCCCTTCAACTTTCCCACTTCCTCAACATTCACAAGTCAATTCACTCGCGCCAAGTCCAGCACAACAAATACTTCGCAAGAACTCAAAAGCACTCAAACGTACTTCCAACTTATACTCAGACAACTCAAAAACGCATACTGGAATCGAGAACGACTCAGATAATCACACAAAAGATGTATGAACGTTCTTCGTTCCAGTATGCAACTACATAGATGAATGAATAAACAAGGTCAGAGTCAGGGTGTATGGTGGGATGTCTACAGTACGGTTGGGGCTAAAGATACAGTTGGGTAGGTACGTAGGTTAGAGTCGTCGTAACAATATATGTATGGTGTATTCGTACGGATACGGATATGGGGAAAGGAAGGAAGGAAAAGGAGGATCAAAAAATATCAGCCGCGTCAACGACCGGAATCGGCACATCAGCGGATGCCCTCCGGACGCGAGCTAACTCCAATGGGGACAGCGTGGTGGGGACGTGCACGCCCACACTCGCGCGGTGCAAAGATGACACCTCGATCTCGCCTTCCTCCCACCGAATCCGACCTGCTCGAGACCGAGGCAGACGACGGGGCAGACGAGGACTAGTCACTCTCCTTATAATCCAGCAACATCCCGCTCACGTCTCCCAGCGTCAGTGTCTCCGCCTTCTCCTTATCCTCGTATTCGAGCGGCGAGATCCCCCCCATACGACGCGGACATGTCCGAGAAGGAGGCGAACGAGTCGCCTTTCTGCGTGGTGTCTTTGCGGATGGAGACGGGGAGGGTAGCGGAGGCGCCGCCGCGGGAGGAGGAGGAGGGGGAATTTGGATGTTGCGGGAGGGGAAGGGAGGGTTAGTAAAGGAAAGGAGGAGATATAGCAAAGAAGAGGGAGACGCACCCCGTAGAACTGAGCACCCCTGACGCCGAGCGCCCGCACTCGTGTATCCCACCACCGAATTGAAAGCCCCACGGTAGTTTTGATAGCGTCGTCCGCAAACCAAAAGTAAGCAAAGAACAGCAGTGCACCCACCATTGCCCACCTTAGCGTCTCGATGCTCGTTGCGCTATACGGGTCCGCGCGCCAATAAATCCCCGGCTCCTGCACCACCCGCGAAAAGTTGGAATGCGTATCCGCTCACGAAACCCACGGGTTGAGGCCGATGACGGCGACGTTAGAGTATAGGACGAAGGAGGCGAGGGGGACGGTGAGGAAGAGGTCAGTGGACGCGAGCGCCATAAGGCGGACGTAGCAGTTTAGGTTGAGATTGGCGGAGGCGGAAGCGGAGAGGAGCCGGAATTGGGAGCGGGAGTTGTGGAAGGATTTGATGCTGAGGACTGAAAGGTGGGTTAGCGGGGTGTAAAGAGGGAGGAGGGAAAGGGACGCACCACCTTAGATGGCGGAGACGGCGTCGATGAGGATGGGGGTTCCGTACGTTTTGCCGAGGCAGCCGATAGCTTCGAAGAGGTTGTAGCGGTGGCCTTGGACCATGTATTATTTATAAAGTATATACTAGCTTCAAGATGGGCGAGCCGGAAAAAGGTGACGCGCGCAAAGGGATCTGCAGAAGCAGGATGCCGAGACCGATGGCGAGGTCGATGAGGATCGCGCGGCGCTTCTCAGTGCGGGTCTTGGTGACAGTGCGCACGGACGCGATCTGGTAGAGCTGCCTGTACAAGTCGTGTTTCCAGAGTCCCGCGACAGAGAGAAGCCGCTTTTTTTAAAAGAGTGCGTGCGGGAGGAAGCAGAGACGGAGCTGTGGCAGTGATGCACAGCCGCTGATCGCTGCCTTCTCTCAACGTCAACTCGACGCTTTTCTCGACATCGCCGGTGCGCGAATGGTTGGGTTCAACTGAGTCTACGTCATTCATATTCGCATCCCCTCTCGAATAACAGCCCCTGCTTCAATGGATTGGTGATTCGCCACTGTGGGATATTAGCCCGAAGTAGCATCTCGCTGTCCTTTGTCGTTCTCCGTGACCTTCGTTCCAAGCGTGAAAACCTTGGATGTCTCGTTGCCTCTTCACGATAGACCGCGCCCTCCCGTCTAATTGGTTTCGTTCACTTGTTGGGTGTGGAATGACCCTGCCGACGCGATATCTGTGCGTCTCTCTTCGTCTCTTCTCTTACTTTGCGCTTACCTACCAATTGCAATCCACGACAGCGATTTCACGCGTCCCGGGATCGTTATCTTGATCCCTGCCGTCTTGCTGTGCATCAACCACTCAGACTGTCGAAGATCGCACTGTGCAGCGCAGTTGCCGTGTCCAAGCCCCAGAAAGAGCACTCAGTTCTGGTTGTCTGGCCATCGTCACTCAGATGCCATTTAGTGCGTTGACTGCCTTTCTCCTCCCCTTCTATAGCCCTTACCGGCTTGTTTTGCAGCTCCAAATGCTACCGGTGTAACATCCGTGAGAATGTCGAATGCTGCCCGGGGCTTTACAGTCTACAATGTCCCATTACACCCCAGCTCCTGCGAGCTCACTAAACCGCCTCGCTCCGCGTTCTCGGTCATCTGCACCGCACCTCTCTGCGCCATGCACCCAATTACATCTCCCTGCCTCATCCTCTCTGCATCCACACCGCTGGTCGCGCCGAATACCTACTGTGCTCGCGTCACTGGAGCTCTCCTCAATCTCCCCACACATCTACCTCCCCGCAATGTCCTCCCCAGTGTCGTGTCAATCAAATATTGGATCTCATAGGCCTATCGATACAGCCCACGTCTACACGCTCTCCTGGAATTCGCGCGGACAGGTACACGCAGAGCTGTCTGAGTCGCCGTGGGCCTCCTCTGCGCGCATGGGTTCTGGCTTCTCAAGTGTTCGCTAAAGCACGCACCTCCATTTTACATTTTGGTGGAGGCGATGCATGTCCCCGCGCACTCCTCCTAATCGTTTGCTATACTGCAGCTTGTTCCTGCGCCCCACTGGGACCTTCAGCATCCTTCCCCGCCCCGCTTGCGGACAGCTGCAGGGCCCGACGACGACGCCTTGTGGAGCGCGACCACAGGCAGGGCGTGCACCCCGCGTTATCTATTTCCGACGCTGATGCCAATGCGCACTTGTCCATCTTGCGCGCATCTCGAAAGAGCTGGAGTTGGGATGGAGGTGGAGACCGAGATGAAGATGGAGATGGGCACCGCGCACTCGTGGATCTCGGTGGAGATGTTGACGCCGTCAGAGATTGGATAAAGAAGCCCAGGTGCGTCTACAGTACCGATACCGTCCTGCGTACGAGAGGGAGAGGGAGGTGGAGACGTCGCCGCCGCTCCCCCAGGTGCTTCTCGATGAGTCTTGCGCATGCGCATGGAGATGGGCCTGGCCATATGTTCTTCCCATCGCCCTCGCCCTCGCTCTCGGCCCCGTCCTCCCCGTCGTCCAGGCGGCTAGTTTTGGTTTCATCTTCAAGACACCGCGTACCGCATGCGCATGCGGGCGCGCGCGTGCAATGCAACGGAAGTGAAGGTGGGCACCTGTACGCGCGCAAGGAACACGAGCACCCTTCCTCGCTGATGCGTGCGCAATCGCCTTCCTCGTGCATCGCGGCTTACGGATGCAGAGAAACTCATGTCATGCGCACATGCACACCCGGATCTGGATAGGACTCGGGTGGGCGTCCTCGCGGGTGCGGTGTTTGCACAGCCGCCGCTGTACGCATATGTGCACACCAAACCGAGGAACGGCGAGGCGGGGATGTGGTCCTTCCACTTGCAGGGACCTGTCCCTAAGCTCGCAATGCCCATTCTGCCTCACCTCTCATCCTCTCTTTCTATCGCTCTGATGTTTGCCTCGTACCCGGATACGTACCCTCCTCCGCATCCTGCGCTATGGTACCCCTTCCCGGCCTACTTATCTATACCTTACCGCGTCCCGTCCCCGTCCCATCCGCGAGCACGACCGCCGAGGCTGGATTATGTAGACTACATACCTTCTTTCGTGCGTAGTTTGCGTAATACTTACCTAGTTCACGTTTGTACTCAATCGGTGAAATCAAATTGATAGAACCCATCGCTGACTATCGCTGGAGGCTGCATCAATTGAAAGAAGTTCAGCTGAGGGGAGCGAGAAAAGGAGACGCGAGGTATATGTCTTTTCCCCTTCTCCTGTCTTGTGGTTTCCTACATCAGCTCATTCTTTTGTGTGTTCCTTCGGAAGCGCGGAGTTCATTTAGACCTGCTGTACTTGATTCGACCTCTGTGGGCAGGTACTACTGCTTGCTCTTTCTTTCCTCCGGCCCTCCGACTCGGAATCTACAGCTGTTTCCTTCGTCCGAGTGATTCTTGCCTGGGCACCTCTGAGACGATGAGCTCTCTCAAATTTCTCGTCAAACTCTTGACCTGGTGTTTCTTGTACCCTCCATTGGACCTGAATAGTACGAAACCGCGCCGAGTGCCGCTCAAATCATTGACGCTATCCTAATATGGGAAGAAGAATGACGGCTGTTTTGCCGCTTTTTAACATGCTGCATGTCCGAACTCGAACCTCGAGGATCTATGCTAGCTTCAGGAATCTTAGGCCATCGAAGACTTGGAAAATTTCTGAAACACATTGTGAAGCAAAATACGCGTTTCGGTCCTCGAGAACACTTCCAAATTTCGCTTTTCCTTCCCGGGTGTAGCTTGAGATAACTTGATTCCATGTATTTCTTTTGAGATGTGGTTTGTTATACCAGCTCTCAAACGCGCAGATGCGTAATCGCGGCATTTTGCGGGGGGGGGCGGGTGCGGGGGGGTGCGGGGGTGGGGTATATTGCGGAATCACTACTCATCATCACCAAAAGTAAATACCAATCGGTCGTTACAGGCCACAAAATGTAGTATTTTTTTAGATAAAGTACATGATCATGTTCAGTAGGATGTATGGCCGGCCTTTGCATGGACCACCGCTGTGCCAAGATCCGGCATGGTGCCGATAAATTGATCGATTTGCTGATCTGTGATTTTGGTCGAAATGTCCAAATTCAAGGGTCACAACATTGCCTCCTTGGATGGATAGGACTTGGAATGATGTCTATGCATCCTGAGAACATCTCAGACAAATTTAATGTGCCAAATGTTTGCAAATATGTGGGAACAAGGCCGATATGTTTGTTGTCTGGCCAGGCAACATCCTGCTGATGATTGATCAACTTCGTCTGGGTGCATTCATCGCCGCTTTGGAGCCAAATTTGTTGAGTGGTTTCCTGAGAGCGAAGTACATTATTTGCAACTTTTTTGGACACTGTACTCATCCCAAACTCGTCGTATTGCACTGATTTTCACACGCCATGTGGTTTTGATGCCGAGGGCTCCAGATGACCATTCAGTGGTGCAGTGGACAGCATGAACCTTGTCAAGGGTAGAGAGGGAAGGTGAGTGGCTACTACCAGGTTATTTTGTCATTGGAAGTGTTTCCTGCATTCTTTACCAGCGTTTTTGAGCGGTCAATTGATGTACGCTGTAATATGGAGGCAAACAGCTGATATTGTGATGCCTCTATACTACCCCTTAGCCTGATTCTTGCCCGGAAAGTTTTGTAAGTCGTAATCAGGACCCCAAGGAATATGGTGGTGACTGGCAGTTGAGATTGGTCCATAGCTTACAAAGTAATGCGGCCATTAGTATTTACTTTTGGTGACGATGAGTAGGTTGAGACTCGCCTTACAGTGCCTCGTCGTGTATTGTTACCTGGGTCGAATTTGGCTGTACGCTGTGAGATAAAACCTAAGCAACACTGGTTGGGATGTGCCACTGAATTAGCGTTCAAGCATATCCACTACCTGTCTACAATGGCTATATCTGCTCAAGTATGTTTCATTTAATAGCTAGGATGGACATCGATGTAGGTTACATCAGATATTTTCATCTCCTCGACCTCGACCTCGACAGTATGACCTTAAATAAGAGATGGAAGAAGCATTACGACGGAATCATTTAATTCTTTCCCATACTACGCTTCTCAGAAAACACAAAATTAGAGGGTTCCAAGCGAGTTGCGGGGGAAGACTGAGGAAATATAGTTGCTGATTCTTTCTCCGCACGAAAATCTTTCTGGCTGCGCCGCAGGGCAACACATTAGTTGTCCTACAGCCATGCAGTGCGCTCCTGCTGAAGATTTAATTGGGCTTGACAGTTGCTTGACAGCTGTTGAAGTATGTGACCTGTTTATTGATATCCATCATGCCAACCGGTGCAACATCACACGACACAGCTATCTCAGGTCAGCAAAAATAAGCATTCGGTGTGAATTATTACTTCTGACCGGTAAGCAGACATTTCAAAGTTGTGTGCTTAGATTATATGCGATTCTGAACAAAAGAAGTTAAAAGATCCGGTCAAATAGGCGCCATATTTGGCGCGGAGCTCGGCAGCAGTAGAGCACTGCCCTACAACATCTTCTCACCGCCCCTACAACAGCTTCTCACCGTGTGACATGTCTCCCACTCTCTTCTGCTTCCCCCATGCCACTCTTCACCTCTGCCTCTGGGTTCCAAATCAACGGCGGGACTTTCATTGACAATGCAGGGGACATGACTATCATTCATACTGCACAAGCTATCCCAGTGCAGAACATCAGTTCACTGGAGTTTGTGATGGAAGGGCCAAGTCGTGAGTTATCAGGGGTCGAAAGGAATGACCGAGGATTTAGAGCCACCAGGATGGTACCATATGGTATGTTGCCTGCCCAATGTAATCAACAAATCTGATGAAGTCGAAAAGATGTTTCGCAGCGCCCACAGATTCTGAATCAGACACAAAGCTCATCCCTGCTTGTTTGCAGATGAAGGCCCTTGGGCCACCTTTGTTGCATCTGGTCCATCATTCTCGAACTCTCCGCTATTTACATCCCCCCTACAGGAACCTGAGTTCAATTCTCAACACTTCTTGGGTCATTTAGTGCCACACAAACCTCGCAAGATTTCACTGCGGGATATCATGAACTGTTTCAAGACTCAATGAATTCTACGGGTTCTGAACATCCCTTGTCCGGCTTTGTACCTGTCGCAGGCACTTCCGGGGGTTTCAGCGGGATTTCACCCTCTGATAATCAATTTGGGTTCATGTCGACCATGCTTGTTCTAAATTCAGAGGAAATGCAACCCCAATGCATACCATCGTCCAACTGGCAGCTTTTGACAGAGCCATTTGGTGAACCTACATTGCCAGGCATAGGTTCTGTTGCTGGGACCAGTCACCAATCTTGGGATGACCGATCCCAGGAGCAGAGAGTAATTAATGGCGGGACATTCATTGGTGGAAATTTGAATTATGTTGTGATGCCACCCAGTAGGATTCCCATTCCAATAGTGTTGCTCTATTTACATGGGTTTTGCAGATATTTCTACATGTCAAGCCACTCGACAGACTAACAATTGCCCACCACCTTCGAGAATTTTCCACGGCAGACAGGCAATCCTGGACAAGATGCATGAATTTTTTGACCAGGACATTGGCAAGCAACATATCTATGTTCTGCATGGACTAGGTGGTGCAGGAAAAACACAAATTGCGCTGAAGTTTATCAATGACTCCTCACTGTAAGTTGAAATTTGAGAAGTAATGACTGACTTATATGAATCATCATGGGTTTAGCTTTGCAGACATTTTCTTCCTAGATGCCAGCACAACAGCAACAATTGATACAGGGTTGAAGAGCATAGCAACCTTGAAAAATATTGGCAGCTCTTCTCAGGATGCATTGAAGTGGCTCGTGACCAACCAGGAAGACTGGCTGCTGTTCTATGATAATGCCGATGATCCCAAGATTGACCTGAATAGATTTATACCCCAGTGCAATCATGGGAATATTATCATCACAACCCGTAACCCCGCCCTCCGTAGTTATGCTGGAGCACACTTTGCTGTGTCTGATATGGAGGAGAGTGATGCTGTGGAATTGTTACTCAAAAGTGCTTCTCAAGAGATTGTTCTAGCAAACCAAGAAATTGCAGCCAAGATTGTGAAGGTGAGTGGAGCTTCATTTCTTTCCAATTTCATTAGCACTGATATTTCAAAGGAATTGTGTTGCCTTCCTCTTGCAATTGTACAGGCTGGAGCATTTATCTTACAATCTGGAGCCCTGGGTAGTTATTTGGACATCTATATGAAAAATCGGGCCCAACTGCTGAGGGAAAAGCCAGCTCAGAGCCACGACAGCTATGGCTGGACAGTGTACACAACATGGCAAATGAGTTTTGACAAGCTCAGTCCACTGGCTGCAATGTTCCTGCAGCTTTGTTCATTTCTCCATTGGGATGGAATTTCGGAGGAGATTTTCAGCAGGGCTGTGAGATATGAATTCCAACTGGCCATTCCATCCAGAGAAGAACTGCAACGACCACTGGAGTTCCTTGCACAGTTCTTAGAGCCTGCCAGTGAATGGGACACCTTTTGCTTCCTGAAAGTGACCAATGAAATCAAGGCCTATTCTCTAATGACATTTGATCCAAACAGAAAAATGTTTTCAATTCATCCACTGGTGCATAGCTGGAGTCAAACAACAATCACAGACCTACAGTCATGTCATTTCATCATGGCAGCTATAATGGGCATGTCCATTGCAGAAATCCCTTCTGAGCATCAACAACTTACTAGTCTGAGATTAATTTCTCATATTGACTCCTTGAGGCATGGCAACCAGCAGGTGGTTGTGGATTTCGGTGCACAATATGGCATGATATATTTCCATGCAGGAAGGTCTGAGGAAGCCAAGGAACTTGATCTTGCAGTGCTAGAGTGGCGAAAACAGGTCCTTGGTGATGCCCATCCAGACACTCTTCAAGCTATGGGGAATCTGGCATCAACATATAACAGTCTAGGAGAGTTCCACAAGGCTGAGGAGCTTGAAGTTGTAGTGCTGGAGAAGCGAAAACAGGTTCTTGGTGATGACCATCCAGATAGTCTTCGAGCTATGGGGAATCTGGCATCAACATACAGCTGTCTAGGTGAATTCCCCAAGGCTGAAGAGCTGGAAGTTGTTGTGCTAGAGAAGCAAAAACAGGTTCTTGGTGATGCCCATCCAGACACTCTTCGAGCTATGGGGAATTTGGCTGTGACATACCACTGTCTAGGCAATTTCCAGCAGGCAGAGGAGCTGGAAGTTGTTGTGCTAGAGAAGCGAAAACAGGTTCTTGGGGATGACCATCCTGCCACCTTGTGGACTATGGGTAATCTGGCATCAACATTCAACTGTCTAGGAAAATTCCAGCAGGCAGAGAAGCTTGAGGTTGTAGTGCTGGAGAAGCGGAAACAGGCTTTTGGTGACAGTCATCCAGACACCCTCCGAGCTCTGGGGAATCTAGGATGGACCTACCATCAACTTGGGCAATTCCAGAAGGCAGAAGAGCTCAAAGTTGTTGTGCTAGAGAAGAGGAAGAAGTTGCTGGGTGACAATCATCCAGACACCTTGCACACTATGTGGCATTTAGCATCAACGTACCGCTGTCTTGGCAAACTGTCCGAAGCTGATGAGCTTGAGACCTTTGCTCACAACTAGGATGAAGCATCGGAAGGTTCAGAAGGTTCAGATGAGGAGGGATCTGAGGACTTGACTCAATTGTAGTGCTTCCTATGTATGCTTTGAAATTTTTTAGTTGTACTACATAGATAAATCTGAGTAAGTCAGATCAAGATTTACTTACCAATTGCGATGTAGGGATTTTGGCTACCAGCAAACTTGGACTTTGGTCGTGGGCATGTGTATGTAGGGCAAGAAAAAAAAAATACCAACATCTGCATGGAAAAGAAACCCCGAGAGCTAAGGAGATCAGAATTTAGTTTTCCCTGGGTGAATAAATTGCGAAGATGATGGCACACCATGAATTGGATAGAGACTGGAAGTGGAGAGGGCATGAGTGAAGGGTGTTCTTATTTGAGAAATCTTCACCAATAGGGCGAGGAAAGAAGATATTAGGGCTCATCTTTTTTTTAACAGCTGAATCCCTGCAAGCAAGCCAGGGCGACAACGAGCGTGTTTTCATCTCGTTGCAGCCCAAGTCTGGGAGGATGAGGCTTTCGAGTGGCCGCACTGGAGCTGCGGCTGGAACCCTCCCATGACTTCCCTGAAGTTTGACCCCTGCTGAATCCTGTGAGTGTGCGAGGGTGACAACGAGCATGCGCAGCCTCAACGTGGCAACTACCCGATGAGGTCCGTTAAACGTGGTGTGTCTCTAACCATTAAGGTGTTTAACTGGTTTAACAGGTTGACCCCTGTGCTGGGGAGGTGTATTAGTGACAGAAGCAACCCAACTCCCCGTTTAACCATTCCAGGATGCTGCGCTAGAAGGGAAGCCTGCGCAGAAAGTACTGGGAACGACCACAAAGACCAACGTGAGCTCCTTCGCGTCGTCGACCAATTCTAGCTCGTACGACACCTCCCGGGCACAGAAACGTAAAGCGGATGCATCCACGAGCTCGATGTCCACGAAAAAGCCCAAGAAAGTCGCTGCCACAGATACGCCGAACGATCTCTTCAGCATCACCCTTTCGAGCCACGACAACGCAACTGTCGAGATATCTGACACCTGCGACGAGCTCCGTGTTGGAGTTCGAGCCGAGACCCGATTAGATTAGATTTGTTACGTGTTATGTCACACAATCAATTCACTTGTCTTTGTACTTCATCGCGCGTTATTCGCCATTCCTCGACTTCTGGGGTGTTCAATTTCTAACACTCCGCAGTAAGATCAACACGTTGCTTCGCACCGGCACCATTACCAAGGCCGCTGATAAGTGAGCTCGAACCTAGTATGGAAACCAACAGAAACAGCCCAAACAAAATACTACAACCAAAGAATCGGATGGAACAGACGAATCTAATCCAAACAACCAATAGTATGCAGCAAGTGCGGTGTAACGTTCATTCCAGAGGTACCAGACGAGTGTCAGTCCCTGATTCAGAGCCTTGTAAAGGTTGATCGGGAGAAAGTTTAGTTCAAGAAGTCGTTGTAAGACGAAGCAAGTGTTTGATATGTACGAAACTAAGAGATCCAAAGGATATCTGTTTCGGACACCAAGACACGAGTCGGTTACGACTGGTGAGAACGATGGAAACTAAGGAAACCAGAGGTTTCTAAAGCTTCCAACGCAAACAACACAAAGAGATTTATCAGAATGAAGGGAACCGTGAGGTTCACCAATATTCCGAAGCGAAACCAAAGTTCCGCAAGGTTTTAACAAAGATGGTGGTGGTTCCAGACAACAAGACAGCAAGACAGACGACCCCAAGACAATCCCCAAACGATTCCAAATGTTTCCCAACCGATTCCCAACGATTCAAGGTCCAAGACCAGCGATTCTATACGATTCCAACGATTCAAGACCCAAGGCCAGCGATTCTATACGATTCGATACGATTCAAGACCCAAGGCCAGCGATTCTATAGCTTCCAACGATTCAATACGATTCAAGAGCCACGCTCAGACGACTTTATACAATCCAAACACTGGTGATATTCCAACCCCTACAAACTTGATGTTGGTAGGTGCCCGAAGATCAACTAAGAGTTTCCCTTGGTGTAAGCTAGGCTCACTAGTTGGGGGAAACTCCGTCCTCGACCCTAGAAACACCTCTAACTACTGATACAATAACAGATATGACTATGACAATGAAAGAATTAAGTAAATGGTCCGTTTAGCCGCCCCAAAGTCCGTGTATCCGTCTTGGCGACTAGAATCCGTTGATTCTCATTGGTCGGGGCACTGAGCACGCCATTCCGGGTATATTCCGACCGTTCCTTTGTAAGATTCTGCACATGGTGACTTTGATGGCAGCTTAGACATCAACCACCATGTAGCCCTTTTGCAATGTAACTTGCTCTCTGAAGGTATCCCTCGAAGATCTTCATGAGAACTGTAATCTCCAGCCATGTAGGCTTCGAATGATACCCCACTTTGAGTTATGGCTCAGGATGGGTTCTTGAGAATGCTCCTACACTCAATGGGGAAAGTCCTGGGAACTCCAGGATCGCGATCATGGGCTCCCTTCGCTTATTATCCCACTCTGATGCACGTTGCCGAGTAACCGATGTTCGGGTACAATCGAAACACCGCCTCTGGTGTTCTCATGTCACTTGGATCGATGCGAATGCGTCGAGAACCAAGATCGAGAATAGAATAATCGCTCGAATCTCTATTTCCCATCATTCCCATAGTTCTCGTCGAACGGAACTACCAGAACTTGGTAGAATACCCATATGTTTAGGTTGGGCTACACAATCTCCTACATGTTTCGGAGCGAGTACTTGTCAGAGACACCTCTGGCTTCCACCAGGGCATCATCCCGTTGCTCCTGTGATGCTGGCCACAGGCCAGCTACTTTGGGTTCTCAGTACTGCCTATAATGGATAATATAATAGGAATGAACTATACAATGAAAACCGAAAAATATCGTGTTTTCTACTGTGTGTTCATTCACTGCTTATCACCGCCCTGCTCCGCGACATGTCGCGCGCCGCGCCAAACATCCAGTCCAAGCAGTTGACCGACTTCCTCACCAAGAAGGGCCCCATCAGTGGGAGCACGAGCCATATCTGCTACGCGTCGTACGTGTATTTCGAGAAGAAGCGGCTGGCGGAGGGGAAGGTGAAGAGCAAGCACAGGCGGGACATGGAGGACAGGTGGGGTGGGCAGGGGGCTTGCCCAAGCGCAGGGAGAAGTATTTCTGTCACGTTGATGATGAACTTGCTCAAGACGCGCTCGGATCAGTGCGTACGACAAGGGGGTTCGGGCTGGACAAGCCGAGACCCGAGGCAGGGAGGGTGGGTCGGCCGTCAGGCCGGAAAAAAATAAGAATAGGCTTTTATAAATATGCTCGGACGAGGTCTCAGCCTCCCAGGGTCTTCTGGTGTTGAAATATGATCATGTTTGAGATGCTTGAAGTCAAGGTGGGTGTACTATTGGTCCACAATCCCATTGTTCCCCTTGGGAAGCAGTCCATTCAGCTGTATTGACCCAGGTTGGGTATATGTGAGGTGAAAATATCATATAGGCTTTAAATTCAGTGGGATTAAGCATATATGCATTTACTAAAATAGTTTCGGTCCTGAGCTTCCCACCTGGAAGTTCAGTGTTGCGAAGTTGGGGATGGGTAACAAAAAACTATTCTGAGGTGGCTATTAATCGTAGGGAGGGAGTTAAGTCATTTGGCATCATCTGTGGTCGTTCAACTTTATTGCTTTTTTTTTCAGCCGCTGGCGGCATTTTCCGGATGGTCTGACGTGGTAAATTGTCTTATTTGGACGTCATGTGGTCAGAGGGAGGGTCGGTTTGAAAAAATACAGCCCCAGGTATTTTTTTATTTTTTCCGTACCCCCCTTGGCGTACGATACCTGGAGGTTGTTTTTAATCCATAATCTGCGCATGTTTATGTTGCTATCAATCCGGAAATCCGCTCCATCTCTCCAGTACGCCAGGAATGCCCTGACATATTCCCGGTCAGCGTGTGCAAGCAACGCTCTTCCTTCGGCGCGCTTGCAATTTTTCCACCCAGCAATCATCAATTCGCTTCCGCCTGGACGCCAATAAGGAAACTCAATCAATGTCTTCCTTCCATCAAACCGCGCTCGCCTTTCGGATGTTAGATTCTTTATCATCCAGGGCACGTCGCTTCAGCCTCCTTTTTTATGCACTGATAGTTGGTAGCACAACAGCTTGAACCTTCATTATTACCCTGCGCCACAGCCTCTCCACATGCGCACTATCTTTTTGTCTGTAATGCACTTGAGACGATCAATATCTATCTACCGAGGCACGTACACTCCCTGCAAGATCGGCGAGATCTGACTTGATCTCTCGAGTGTTGATTGCATCGAAACAGTGCTCAGCAATTCCGATGAAATCGAGCCACGTTCAGTGCAAAAAAGTGGTTGGCAATGGTTTCTGGTTTCGAAGGACAGACAACCCGCGTCAACAGCTCTCACGTCTCCCCACTTCGTCGTTCACTCACTGTTCTTTCTATAGGTCCCTCTCTCGACCCACGTAGCTGCGCTTCCTTCAACATCGATGCCCGGGCCATTATATCATTCTCGGTGTCTACGGTGAGCAGTTTCCGCGCGTTACTGATGAGAATCTTGCTGAAGCGGTCCAGCGCGTATTTGGCTGCATCGCCCTCGACACTTACACTGCTCTCCATCCCGAGTCGGCTGGAGCACTAATCTCAAGCTGCTCATCGACAGGGCGTCTTCTTCGCTGGTCTACACGGTGAGTGTTATTCTTATCCCCGTCTTCCTGGCTGACGATCCCAGCCTATGGTGCGTATTGTTCTCGGCGCTCCCTGTGTGCCGTTACCCCCTCATCCAAGCTCTTCCTCACATTCCCAGGCGTGTTCTGTTATCTGCGAGCGTCCCTGATCACCGGTGGCTAGCCAGTATGTACCTCCTTGAATTGTGATGTGGATGTTGAGCGGGTGTTTTCTGGCATGTCCACTGTATAGTACACAGTCCGCACATCCTATCTCGATCCCCTACGGCAGCTTAATCACGAGCATATAGGGCGATGGCGCCTTTCACGCTGTGCCCTCGTCTTTGAGCTCAGCCTCTTCGCATCCAGCGCGCACTCGCGTTTGCCACAGTGTTCTTCCTCCTGCGGAGTTCGAGAAGCTCGCGTGTCTGTGGTTCCAGCTCACCGTCCCTCGTGCCTCGGGCAACACTAACTTTCACATCGGATTTTGACGCCTTACCAGGACTGTTATTCACTAAACGCCCGATGTGTAATCGCTGCTGCTCCATTCACGGACTCGTTGAGCGTTTGAATGGGCAGCGAACAGGTACGTTGAGCGTACACTTTATTTTCTTGTGGTGAATTTCTCTCCAAGACCCCGCAGTTCGATGATCATGGTGCCCGTCGTTCGTTAACACTGCCAATGTATTCACCCTCGTCACTTCTTCTGCGGCACTTACGAGCGTAGTATTCACTCTCCTCTTTATCCCCGCCCTGCTGCGCTGTCGTCCGCGGTCACCGCTATCGATCCCCACTCTAATTTAGTACCTCCAACGACTCTGATTCCTTTCCTTGCGACATTTCAGCTCTTATAACGGTTGCTCCATGCACGATCTGAAAACCAGCATCATTGTACAAGGTGCTTTTTTATGGCACTGTCTCCAACCATTGATCATCGTGCAGGTTCAGTTACAAATGCCTTTTGGCGTCAGTCACAACACACGGCGGGGATATATGGTCTGCACTTGGTGTCGTCCTTCCATTCCTTCACTTATTTTGTTTCGTACCGGGTAATAGGTTTGCCGTCTTCTGACAAGGTGTAAAAGACGGATTTGTGAGGAGTGAGATGCTTTCTTCTTGTCGTAGCCACCTTGAATACGATTCCTCTGTTCTTTCATTGCATTCTCTGTCCTATTCCAACTGCAGGATTCAGCGACTAATGGTCCCGCAAACCGCAAGTCATCCTTCCAAAACTAGCTAATTAAGCCTTGATTTATTTGCAATTTCACTAGAAAGCTAGATGAAACTAAGAGGAATATCCCAAGCATTCCTCATTGGGAAAGGAGGTCGTTCCCGATGTCGAAGGAGGTCAGCCCAATTTGGAAGCAAGGCCGAAGGCATGCCGTCATCAAAGGGATTAAAATTCAGCTTTCTCTTTCATCCTCTTACTTACCGGGGTTTCAACTTCTCCTTGCCACTTGTTGCCTCTCGATGCCTTTGCATGCGCACGGGTGAACAACACGCGGTATGTCAATGTGCTCACTCAACCCTCCCCCCCCGACAATCACCCGGCCTCACTTCACCCTCATCATACCATTCATTAGTTTCACCTGTCCTTGATCAGGCCGGAGTCCGCCTAGAGAAGATACTAATTTGAGAAGTCAAATTAGTCAAAGACTCAAGTCCTCAAAGCTCGACCTGTCAATGAGTGGTCCAGACTCCTTATATATGCGCCGAAGCTGCCAGCGACGAAAATCTCGCTGGGGCTAAGTCGCCGTACACGCAAGTTCTCCTCTCAAACCGCGAGCTCGACAGGCTATCTATGGCAACTACACGCACGGCATGACGTCTTTCAGGCCCACCATCCATCCCGTCGCCGTCACTTCGTGGTTTTCGCCCCCTCAATCCCCAGTGTACCATTCTTCTCCATCCTTCCTGTTGTGATCCCTCAACTCGAACAGCCGTCCCACGATTTCCAGGTTTATGTATCCTCTGCGCCTCCCTTCAGTTGCCTTTGTTCGTACAATCCTCTCGTAAAAAAGTCTACCCACGCCATCATTCGCCCAAGCCCTCGTCGAGATCTGAGAAAGCGCAATTTATCATCTGTCCGATGGCATCTCCGCGGATTCATTACGGTTGGTTCGGAATGCTTTTAGCTTTACATATCCTACTGACACCTGTTCAGTGTGCTCTGCCTTGGCGAATTACCTGGATAACATATTTAAACCTCAATACCTTCCTTGAGTCGACACTCTTCCTCCTCGGCAAGATCACCTCACTAAATATGCCTTGCAACTTTCCTAATATCTTCGGCCTCGTACTGCTTGTATGCACACCTTCCGTTGCGGCTTTTGTTCTCTGATAATTTTATTCTATCGCTCAGGCCACCGCGGGCTGCGCATTCGCCGCTGGCCCGGCACCCGTTCTGCTGGGAACTGCCGGAAATTTCGCAATCCTTGCCAAGACCGGTGTATCCAGCGTCCCCAACTCCGCCGTCAGTGCGTATTTTTCAGTTCATCCCTTTCCCCAATTTTTTTGTCACTGATTGATTGATTACGTGCACAGGCGGAAATGTTGGAGTCAGCCCTGCCACGATCACCTCCGTGACCGGGTTCAGCCTTGTCCAAGACGTCAGCACGCAGTTTTGGACATCGACGCAGGTGGACGGGCGTGTGATGGGCTCCACCGATGGCCTACCCACCCCTGGCCTTTTAACCATTGCTGTTCTGGATATGCAAACTGCGTTCACTGATGCTATGAGTAAGCCTCTTCTTTGTTGACTGTTGGACGAAAATATCAAGTCGGACGATCTTCCTTCCTTTTAGACAGACCGGGGCCCAATTTCGTGGGATTGAACGCGGGTGAGATGATTTGATATACTTATTTCCGCCTCGTTATCTGAGCGATCCGTCTTTTATTTAGGTCTCATTGGGGGCTCGATCCTCACGCCTGGCTTGTACAAGTGGACCACCGCAGTGACCATCTCAACGGACATCACTATTGCTGGAGGCCCCGCCGACAGTACGTACATATATCCATCCCATCACATCCTCCTTACTAATTAATTCCACTCCTCCTCACTCCCAGCCTGGATCTTCCAAATCTCCGGCACCCTCACCCAAGCGCCTAACGTGCATATCACCCTCACCGGCGGTGCCCTCTCCTCGAACATCATATGGGTCGTCGCAGGCACCGTCGGCGTCGGCGCTAACGCCGTCTTCGAGGGCAACATCCTCGCGCAGACCAACGTCGTCATGGGCACTGACGCGATCGACTTTGGGTGCATCTACGCGCAGACGGAGGTGGCGCTCCTGGAGGCGACGGTGATGTGTGAGGGCGGTACGACCATCCCGCCACCGCCGACGTCTTCCCCGGGCGGGAGCTCGACTCCTCCTGCGAGCTCTTCGTCCGTGCCCGCCAGCTCCACTCCAGTGAGCTCCACACCGGTGAGCTCGACGCCCCCCCCGACCTCCGCCCCCTCGAGCTCGTCGCCGACCATCACCGCGTCCTCGACCAAGAAGTCCTTCTCGCGCAAGTACACCACGTCTACGAGGCCGTACAAATACTATGGGTATTAAGGAGGAGCCCGGTGCTTGTAGCTGCTGCTCCAAGTCTAAATTCCATTCCCCATAGTAATCCATCCCCCTAGGACGGTACCACCTTGCTTACGATGTGTACGATTCCGGTTGATCATGAATACGACACCTATGCCTTTTCCCAATACTTATACGGTCTAGAGCCAGGTTATGATATAATATCCGCGATTTTCACTCCCGAGTCCGAGTTCAAACGGTTAGGAGAAAAAATTGAGTTCTGATCACCGCCACCGATTCACCCATATCTCGTGCATAGATTGAGAGGGGTAACCTGTGCGCAATTATTGATAGAAAAAAGGGGGCGAAGATATTTTAGAGTCGTTTATGCATTGTGAATCCACTCTGGCTATTATTTAAGATCGCGGTTCAGTGTTGGCCCCTGCATATGTTTAGCTCAGAGTTTTATTTTTGAACGGGAAACATATTTTTACCACCCCATACGGCATTCGTATGATCGAGGTCTTGATTTTTGAATCCATGATGAGAATCAAGCGAAACTAATATAATGCTTGGGACAGCACAGACCCGTCAATTCATGAGGAGAGAGATGAGTGTACATCAATTCAAGTAATCCTTCAACGAGACATTTGCAATTTCACCCCATCCAACTAGCCGCTTTCCTCAGCGACAAACACAACCGCCTTCGCCTTGTTCGTTCCCCTCTGCACCGCCAATATTACCTCCCGACCTTTCCCAACCCACGCGTGACCTCTTCGGCGTACTTGATCTCCCGCTCGCGAGTTTCTTCGGGATGGTAGCATTAAATTCGGGCAGATATTGCATGACTGGGAGGTGCGCCATGACGATGCCGTGAACGTGAAGGGCGTTCGCGTTAATGAGGTGGAAGTTCTACGAAGGAATGAGTTGGGGGTTTCACTGGCGGGATAACACGCACCTTTGGAGACTGATGACCGGTGTTGTATCCGGAGATCGCGCCGCAGAGCTGGGTTGGGATGTAAATGCTTTAATGATTCGGATGAGAAGTCAGAAACAAACCAGGAATCGCCCGTGCGGCGCCACGAACTCTAGCACAGCGTCAAGGATGTTGCCGCCGACGTTGTCCCAGTAGCTGTCGATAAATCAGGACAATGATATTTAAGGGAAGATGAGCTGAGACAAACATACATGTCGACCGGCCCTTCCTTCGCAAAGCGCCCCGCGGGTGTCGGTGGTCTTGTAATTGAAGGCAACGTCAGCGCCAATGGATTTCATGAACTGGACCTTCTCCTCGGAGCCGGCGGAGGCGATTACTCACCATCAGATAGAGGGAATTCTAAGAAAACTCGTCATCTCCACGAATTGCAGTGAATGCTCGTCACTTGGACTGTTTGATCATGTGCTGGGTTCACGGATCGGAGGCGCGGGAATCTCTTTCTTCCTCTGCACATCACCGTTGGTCGTGCTTCCTGCCTGCGATGGAGGTGTTGTTGAGCAATGAGAGGCGCTCGGGTGAGTTTATTGATTTGATCACAGCGAACGCTCCCAGTAACACACATTTTTTCTAGCCCAGTCGCTCGACCAACCACGACGAAGACAGCGATAACATAACATGTGGCTTTCAATTTCCGGGATTCGAGCACGGTATTATCTGAGACCCCTTAGTGGGCCACACTAGTTAGTGGGCCATTTGCATAATATAAGCTGGTGGGATGCATAGACCTAGGATTTGGTACTTCTAGGATGGAATACAATGTATGAGGACGGCGTGCGTCAAATTTGGAGGAAAGTGATGGCGGCGATCAACAGTTGTGCTGGGTTTTTGATCGGGCTGACGGCGTGTGAACATCATTCCTTGTCTCCGAACACCTTCTTCCGCTTGTTCCTCCACCAATTCCCGGCCGATTCACAAGGTCAGTGGCTCGTTCTCATCCCTGGATCCAGGGAAATGAACTGCGATTATCCTGAGAACAAAAAAAGTTTCCTCTTGCCTTGCTGAGCCCCAAGAAGACCTTGATTTGAGCTTGAGTGGCAGATTCTTGACCTCTCTATGGTGAGCCAACCGTGTATGCTACAGACCTGAGAATTTGGGGCCGCACTTTAGACACCAACCGCTCTCTCAAAACGAAATCATGTGTTTCTACCTGCCATCCTTGGTGGTCACCCAGGGATACATTCCAAAACACCCGAATTTCGTTCGCGCGCATGTATGAACTTTTTTGGAGTGATTATTCTAAGCTAGAGGTGAGCTGTTGTTAAAATATATATGCGAATGCATCTTATCTATCGGTCCGTATTCAATTTTGGCTCACCAATGCACTCTGTGCTTTGTAGAGTGTGCCATTCTGTGCGCACAGCGATTTCACCCCTTTTCCTTGGCTCAAAGGGAAATATTTAAGGTGCTCATATACCTTGGAAGTGCTCTGCTATTGTATAGAATATTGAAATTGGATGTCCTTAATGATTTGGGATACATTGTGACAGCCGATATCAGTCCAAATGAACGATGCGAGGAGGTGGCCCACTAAGCTGTTTTTGCCGTTTTAGGAAACCGCCGGAACAAAAAATTCCGTAGGTCGAGAGACCATCGTGTAAATTCGCGGAAACTATGTCAACTCACTCACAGGATGAATACCTTCGTGCTAGACCCCATATAACCGTATTTACCGCATTTTACGTTTGGGCTCGAGGTCAAAAAGGCGATGGTGGCCCACTAAGCAGTCGCAGATAATATGTCATTCCAGTCTGATTTCCTCGTCGGAGGGGGTTCGGTGATCTTCAGCGCCACCAGGGGAAACCGACAAATCAATTGAGCTGATCAACGCGAGCCCACATGTGCCTCCGATACCTGACAGATACTGACGCATTACCAGAGCTCTCGTTGAGGTGAAAATATATATCAAAGCTCAGCATGTGCTTGGAGTTGATGAGCTCGGTGCGCATTAGATTAAAAGTACTTATCTATTTTTTCCGCGTTGCTCATATCCTGTCGCGATAAGAAGATCTTGATGCCCGGCGCGTCGCTCAGCTGGAACACATGATTCAGAGCGGAAATTCGGGCCATCTTCGCAACAAGGTAAGGGTTCAATCATTATTTTTAAGTTTTTTTGCCCTGCTGCCGACTTGAACAAATTGGAGATAAGTCGCATGGAACATGGTCGCACCTGGCGCACCAAATCCGAAGAGAATAATCCGAGCTTTCAGTTATAAGATCAGAGTTGACACTTTTGGAGTCTTCTAATACTTATACATACATTTTATGCATTAAAATCGCCCCAGTCATCGTCGGACTCGGGCCGCTGTTAGTGGCCGCTGCGTCGGCGTCGAAGACAGCCCTGTGCCTTCAGCGAACTTAAGCTCGAACATATAACTACACAGACACGTGACCCGACGCGTCTCGAATCCTTCCCCAACAAGGACAAACACCTTCGCTTCCTCGACTTCATAGATTCACAACCCAAACAAATTCAAGTCCAACCCGAACAAGAACACAAAGCACTTCTGACTCGGAAAATCGCACAACGCACAACGGACACCGGAGGATTCGGCGCCCGGGCCCGGGCAGGTGCCGCAAGTCCAACTTCAACAAGAACTCGAGTACACTCAACTACACTAACTTACCAAAATGATTGACCGATCGGTTTTTGGACCATATCTCGGCATTGAGATGACATTTTTGGGTCAAACAAATGTAGTGTGGGATGGTAGAGAACCTTCTGAACTACAATCTGACAACTTTGGCTTGTGCTCAAAAAAATCCTAGTTCGAGTTGCAAAAATCAGTTTTCCGGTTTTTTCCGTATTCGGCTCCGAGTGATGGCGCATCAATATATTTTGATCTCATCAGTAGTACAGAACGATCCGTAGGATCCTTCTCCATGATCCTACATTTTGTTTGACCCAAAAATGTCATCTCAATGCCGAGATATGGTCCAGAAACCGATCGGTCAATCATTTTGGTAAGTGTATGTACACTCAGCTGGAGTTGAAAAATCGCAGGACCCATAACTCCAACTCAGACTCAGAATATCACAAACACCTTCGCTTCATTTCGCGCTAACGCTAACGCTAATGTACATGAATAAAACAGGCAGGCGGTATATATGCTATCGGGATCCACAGAAGGGTACGGTCGAATGGGGGGGTGCTAAAGATACAGTTGGCAGGTAGGTAGGTCAGAGTCGTCGTAACAATATATGGATGGTGTTTTCGTACGGATATGGGAAAGGAACGAAGGAAAGGGAATCAAACGATATCACCCGCGTCCCGTACCGACGCAGCCCGCGTGTGTGCAGGCTCCGGCGGCGTGGGGACGTGAACGCTCGCACGATGCAAAGACGGCACCTCGATCTCCGCTCCCCTTCTTACCCACCCACGCTCTCTGTATCCGACGAAGCCGACGACGGCGCGGACGAGGAGTAGTCGCTCTCCTTGTAGTCGGGCAACATCCTGCTCACGTCGCCCAGCGTCAGCTCATTATACTCGCCCAAAGCCAACGCCTTCTCGGCGTCGTATTCAAGCGGCGAGATGCCCCCATACGACGCGGACATATCCGAGAATGAATCGAATGAGTCGCGTTTCTGCGTTGTGTCTTTTCGAATGAAGATGGGGAGCGTGGCTCCGCACGAGGAAGAGGAGGAGAGGGGAATTTGGTTGTGGAGAGGGGAAGGGAGGGTTAGTAAAGGAAAGGAGGAGATATAACAAAGAAGAGGAAGACGCACCCCGTAGAACTGAGCACCCCCGACAACCCCGCACTCATGCCTCGCCACGGAGTGGAAGGCTCCACGGTAGGTTTTGATCGCAACCCAAAGTACGCGAAGAACAACAACGCACACGCCACCGTCGCCCACCTCAGCGTCTCCACGCACGGGTCAGCGCGCCAGTAAATCTCGGGCACCTGCACCACCCTCGAGAAATTCGAGTGGGTATCGGCTCAGGAGACCCAGGGGCTGAGCCCGACGATGTGGGTATTAGTGTAGAGGACCCAGATGCCGAGGGGGTCGTGAGGAGGAGGGCAGCGGAAGCGAGGGCCATGAGGCGGACGTAGCGGTTGAGGTTGAGGATGGCATGGGCGGAGGCGGAGAGGAGGAGGCAAAATTGGGAGCGGGGAGTTGTAGAAGGATATTATGCTGGGGACCACGAAAAAAGAAAGGTGGGTCAGCGGGGTGTAAAGAAGGGGGGGAGGGGGGACGCACCATATTAGACTGCGGAGACGGCGCCGATGAGGATGGGGGAGGTGGAAGAGGATGACGGCAAGGGGCGTCTCGTAGGTCTCGCCGAGGCAGCCGATGTCCTCGAAGATGTTGTAGCAGTGGCCTTGGAGATTTATTCTATACAAAATAGATATCAGCTTTCGGATTAGGATTGAGAGCGGTAAAGAGACGCACGCAGAGGGATACGGAGGCCGATGACGAGGTCAATGAGGATGGCACGGCGCTTCTCAGCGCGGGGCTTTGTGACGGTGTGTACGGACGCAATCTGGTGGAGCCGCCTTCACAAGTCATGTTTCCAGAGTCCCGCGACAGAGAGAAGCCGTTAAAAAAAAAAGAGTGGGTGCGGGAGGAAGCAAAGACGAGCGGGGAGTGCATGCACAGCCGCTGATCGCTGCCTTCTCTCAAAACTCTCTTGATGCTTTTCTCGACATTGCCGGTGCACGACTGGCTGGCTTCGACGGAGTCTGCGCCATTCGAATTCGCATCCCCTCTCGGATGACCGTTCTCCTGCTTCAATGGTCTGATAATTTGCCGCTGTGGCAAATATTTCTGGCACAGCGTATCGCCGGTCCAGGCATGGAACTCCGGGACGTCACGGCATCTATTCACGATATCGACCGCGCCTCCCATCTCATCGGCTTCGTTGCCTTGCTGGGTGTAGAACGCCAATGCCGACGCGATATCTGTGTGTCTCTCTTTGTGTTTCCCCTTACTTTTAAAGGCATACTTACGAATCCACTGCAGCGACGACACGCATGCTTGGCATTGCTGCCGTCTTGCTGCGCACAAACCGCACGGACTATACAGGACTGCGCAGTTTCCTGGTCTAACCCTGCGAAAGCGTGCTCGCTCTCGCCTTAGGCCTCGGAATCCATCTCATTCAAAGGTAAGAGAAGCAATTGATGCCGTTCTTCGATATTGATGAAGGTGCCTGTCAGGCATCCATATTTCATGCAGCTGTGTCATATAACAACTTCATCGACGATATTTCCGCCTTACAATTCCAGAGACCCCACGCTTTACCATGGACAATTTCGCCAGAGCCACAGCGGACATTCATGGTGCACTCAATACTGAGAATGGGGGCCACTATCGGTATGCGGTCACGCAACAGGCGGACGCCCCGCGTGCCACGCGTCGAGATTTTTTGAACTTCTTTGGCCAGAGGGGCAATCTCCTCACGCTCTTCTGCACCTGCTGGTCGTGGTTTGCTATCGGCGTGGGTATTCCTGGTCGGTTTGAAGATCCCACGAAAGGCTCATTTCGACTTTAAAGGTAGCTTTTTACGCGCTCGGTCTCAATGCCTCCAATATTCTGGAAGCTATCGAGTTCGACGGGTCGGGTGTCTATCATAATCTGATCAATCTGTGCACCGGCAACCTGATTCTGTCAGCGGACCTCATCCCAGGGTACTTAGTCTTCTACTTGTTCATCGATACCTGGGGTCGGAAGTCAATTCAGCCCATGGGTTTTGTCGTACTCACCTGTCTGTTCATCATAATGGGTACGTTCTTTTTACTCATCATTTGTTCACTCCTCAAAGCTTTTTTCCAGCCGACTCATTCAACAGTCTCATCGGGCCCACTGGCACACCCAGTCTTGGGCAGCCCAAAACGATTGTCTTCTTGTTTCTGTATTGCCTTGCGAATTTCCCCCAGAACTTCGGCCCTCATTCCTGGTGGGGTCCAGTCTCTTATAAACAGAAAATATAATAATTTTAACTCGTATTTCGTGTAGGTGAAATCTTCCCTACGCGCTACCGCGCCATGGTACACGGCATTTCTGCTGCCACAGAAAAGTTTGGCGCCATCGTCGCCCAGGTTGTGGTTTTCTGGGTTGCGCAGAGCAGCCTGGCTGTTTTGTACGTTATATACCAATTCGTCCGATTTCATGGATTCCTCATGATTGAAATTTATGCCTGCTTGATACAGATTTGGAGTCCTCGCGGTGTTCATGCTGACGGGCGTGGGTTCGACGCTACTGTTACCAGAGACGAAGGGGATCTCGCTCGAGGTGCTCTCGAATGAGAGCCAGGAAGGTTTCATGAGGGGTGTGTTCATGAACAGCTCTGTGTGCCTTGATTGATATTCTCTCCAGCGCCGCCGAGGCGAATCAACGTACAGAATGGCATCGTCGTTCCTCTACACGATCTTTGACTTCAGTGGTTGATCACTCGCTACCAGTGCTCAGTAACTATGCATTGCAACACAGGTTTATAGAACCCAGTCATAAGGAATTCAGGCAAAATCATCCAAGTCTTTCAATTAATTCTTACCGTAAAGTTTTTATTTTATTTCGAGACATAGGCTTATCGAAGAAGTCAAGGGCTACGGTTTTCGAAAAAGTAACTATATGTGTTAGGCACGACCGGTCAATATTTAATTCATCACGATGCCGACAAATCTGCGCTAGTAGGACAGATAATACGCTTCTAGGTATTCCCATCGCTGGTCTTCGCTCATTGCAACAACGTAATTCCAACGTCCTATGTACACTAATTATAACGACCGGGTAAACGGTAATTGTGCTTCTGCCGCACTCTGTTACTCGTGGAAAATTCCCTTGAATGGAAGTCCGGCGTGTGCCAGACTCGAAATTTTTTGCGTTTTTCACTCATTTTGATCTAGGCGCTATAGAAGTGTCAGGTGACTTCAGATTGACATGCCGATGTCTTGGGGAATTTGGGGAATGGCGCGGTGGAGACGATCGAGATTACTCAGTGTTCCTTGCCCCGATCGCCGCGCGCTGTAACAGGAGTCTAGGGAAAGATATGCCTGTCGTAAGGATTGAACGGTTGGCGCCATCGATTATTACAATTTATGCGATTTTCTGGTCCAGGGCCATACTGTTGTATTCATCCATTATGGGGCCTGGTTCGCGCCAGTATTGCGCCCATCCTATTGCATAGTTCGAAAGATACAGAGGCTACGCGCGCGCACCGTATGAATGGTAACGCGGCCGGTGCCATCAATTCCACAGCACGAATTCTCGTAAGTATTGGTGTGGTTATGCTCATGAGCGCCTGGATCCCAGAGTCGTATATCTGCAGCGGTGTCAAACCCGTCAGTCCGTCCAACGGGTCTGAATTTGCACAATGTGTCTGAACTTCCATTATTTCGCTTTCCCCCGGGCGTTTTTCCCCCCGGAGTTTTCCGGCATTGTTCTATATACTATTCGTCTATCAGAGTACAAAATATCTAAGGGATACGAGAAGGGGACCTATTGAGAAAGGATTGTCGGGACATCAAAGTCGGAGCCATTTTGGGAGATACATAACTTCTGGCCTCACTGCGGGCCCAGAGGCTCCGGAAAAAATTGGGCGGTATCTACAGTACAATTAGAAGCATTTTGACTTCTTTTCACCGGTGCGTTGTTGAAGCATTCTGAGGAGAAGGAGGAAAAGCGTGACGAATTCAATCACTGTGCCATTGCGTGACAGTAAACAACGACGCACCGGCAATGAAATCTGAATAGATATAATGTCTTCAATTGTGTTGGATAAATCGCTCAAACTTTCTGCAATGCTTCTGGGACAGCGGTGAGGCCAGAACATATGCATTTCCCAAAATGGCGCTGACTTTGATCTCCCGGTAGTCGTTTCTCAGTGGGTTCTTCTTCTCGTATCGCGCTCGAGCGGCGTGGCCAAGTTATCAACGGCGGCACGCATTCAATGACAACATATAAGTCGTAGGCCCTGGGCCGGTGTCACATACGTAGGATACACGTCTGAAGCGATGCAGCGGAGGATCCAGTGACAGACAGGTGGAATAAAACAAGCTCGCCAGTCCAGCTTTCAGAGGAGGTGCTCTAAGAGATTTGTTGAAGGAGGGGGGGGGGGAGGGGGGAATAGACCAACAGCGGTCGCTCGAAAGGGCTCGCAACGCGGAAAAGAAGTAACAATAACGGCAGACAAAGAGATCCCACAACGTCAACACCACGAGTCAGGAATCCAACGCCGAGTATGCACGAGGACCGTAGCATATTAGCGTGAACGCGGATGGGTCGGTACGCAGGTGAAAGACGCTGAGGTGCGCGGGGAATACGGCAAGAGAAGCAAGCCGAGGATCGGCAAAAGAATTCGGGGATACGGGAGGAATTTGTGGGGTGAAAACCTTGAGCAAGGCGCACTGGAATAAGATCGTGCACTGTTCTCAAACCCGCAAGGATTTATATTGAGGTCTGAATATCGGACTTGATAGCCTCAGATAGCCGACGGTTGAGGCATGATACAGTGAAATCAACTACGCACGACGCGAGGATTCAGAACGAGGTGGAAAGAACTGCAAAGACCAATCTGCCGGAAAAAAAGACAGCAAAGATTAGGAGCACTCAAGATTTAACGTAAAAGCAATAACGCAGCAGAAGAAGCCAGCGGAGAGAAAGCGAGCGGCCTTTGCAGCAGGTATAAACAAGAGGTGCGACGCGCAGTTTGACTCCGTACGAAGGAGAACCCGTTCACAAGGTGATGCACTATCTAAGCTGCCACGGTGCCAGGTTAATAATGATAACGGTAGCATTGGCAACGCACCTAGAAATGACAGCCCGCAGCATATTACCCTCAAGCGAGCAGACCATTTATCACTGAAGGAATGCGCGCGAAAGAGAAAGGACTAATGCAACGCCGTCCTGTACGATTTTCAGAGATCCGGAACATCCAAAAAGAAAGAGGCGCATGGGAGACTCTGGGTATCTGGGACACTGACAAGGCAACAGCAGTGTTCGCCCTAAGGGCTAAGGCCTTAAGCCGATATTAAGGCCTAAAGGCTTAATTAAGGGCTTAGGTTAAGCCTTAGCTTGCGGGCCGTTTCTGAGCCGAAGGCCTTAGCAGTCTCACATGAGCCGATTACGGGACTTTGAAAAAATTTCTCTTCCCACATGTCCGAGCGAAGTAACTTAAAACAACCAATTTTCAACAACTAATGGAGCCCCGTTGACTGAAAAATTAATGTGAGGGTCAATCCATAAGGAACCACATAATCTCACCCTTCACGGCTTCCTTAATTGTCATCACCTGCTCGTACATTTTGGGAGAGGAGATGTACAGCTGGTCAGGGTACATGCGCTTCAGCATATCCATGGTTTGTGTGGAGTTGATAGTGTTGTCAGTGATGATGGCAACAGGGTTTTTAGCAGGTGTCTATGGAGAATCGGCAGAAGAAACAGAGTTTTGAAAACCCACATTCAGTTTTGTCACGGTTTTGGTGCCACCCATCGTTGTAGCGGTTAAGAATTTTCAGCCAGTGCTTGCCGAGGTGCCACAAATATATCTCCTTTTTGGTAGATAAGGCCTTCGATGAGGCCTTATCTTAAGGCCTGAACCTTAAGCTAAGCCTTAGCTTGCCAGCAAGCCGATTTTTAAGGCCTTAAGGCGAACACTGGGCAACAGAGCCGCACGATCCTGCGCGTTTGCATGGATTACGTACCACGGCGGTGAGCTGCGATGTAATATTCTTATGATAAGAATTCTGGACGTCACAGGACAACGCGAGAATCGGTTCAAGAATGGGTAGGGGTAGTAGACGCACCGGAAGTGTCCGCAGAAATAAAGAGAGCGGCGCACAGGCCAAACACTGCGTTCCCACCTTACGTAGACGCACCCCGGTGTACGTTGGACTATGTCTGTCTACGTCAAGTCTACGTGCGGCTACATGTGTTGATCTTCGTCTACGTCCGGCTACATATGTGTACGCCTTGATGTCGGTGTACATGCGGCTACGTCTGGCTACGCGGCATAGACACGGTCCGTCTACCCGTCGGCTACGTATGTCTACGTGCGTCTATAGCGTAGACGCACGTAGACATACCTCGGTCAACTTCATAATGCTGTTCACTACAATTCTGCATTGAGTTTATTTATCCAGTTCCGCAGAATTGGGTGAGGTATGTGTACATTTGTCTACAATGGTCTACGTGTGTCTACATCGGTCTATGTCGGTCTACGTGCGTGGACCGAGGTAGACCGATGTAGGCATATGGAGGCATATGTAGACGAGCCGTATCTACATGATGTAGACATACGTAGACAAAGGGGTTCGTCTACCCTTTGTCTACAGAGATAGACAGACCCTCTGTCTACAAGGGGTCGGAACGCAGTGAAATTTATCCAGAAAGAAATCCAGTTCACCGTTCCAGTGCAGAATAAAAGATCCTCAGATGAGGTTTTCAGTATAATGCGGGACTATCAGAGAGTCGGTGTATCCGCGACGATTGTTGTGATTGAAGCGACGATGATGCCCAGTTTGAGTAGAAGATCAAGGGGGGATCGATGGCAGGATTGAGGAAGAAAGGAATTGGTGTACTTCCTCAATACTGTCCAACCCAGCTTGACGGATGGCCTAGTTAGCAACTCTGCTTTCCCCATGCAACTTCATTATATCAGCATGACCCCCGAGGCCATGGTCGCAGTAGCAGGGGTGTTGGCAGTCTCGCGGTGTGAGTCAGTGCTGATGGTGGGGTGGCATCTGGGATGCACTCCATTGGTGACCGAGCTGGCAATGCTCAAAGAGCCAATGTGCTGAATGAGAGTCACGGTGGTGACTCCCACTGGTATGGTGGCTATCAAAGGAGGTGAAAAAAAAAAACAATTTCCGTGGCCAGCAAAAAAAAAAAAAAAGCCTCCATTTCTCGACTTTGACCACAGTGTAAACGCTGTAGACGATATGCCCGAGGCGTGGTCTTGAACTGTATGAGACTCCCTGTCTGGCATGGCTTCCCACTTTTCCTCCTCGAAATGAAAACATCTCTGAATCAGATCAAGATGCTGTAGCTAGGGCCCACAGAGAGTGCAAACAGCGGTTACCAATTTCGGATCGCCGCGCCAACCCGACGCGGCGAACTGATTTTGCCCGATTCATTGGCGCGGTTGAATTCTTCGTCGCTTGTGATTTTTCAATTGCCTACGACTCGGAGGCAGCAAGTTCCCATTAATCTTTGCAGTGCTGCTGTGCAGGCTGGCAGTGGCTTTCACTGGCACAGCTGCCGCTCTATTTTACGTTACAGGCACGAGGCGATAGCTGTCATTTAGGCGCTTAGCATCTCTTTCTTCGCCCCCCACCATCCATGGAGAACGACCACCATCTGAACGATGAATTCGCTTCAAACCCAACCCCCGACAATGCTGAATTCGCCTCGTGGGACCTTCTCTGAATGACTGGGCGCGGTGGTGTCTTACTGACGCTTAATATAGTGCCAGCTCTCATGACGGCGGCATTTTCTCTGGGTCGCATTCCTTCACCATTGCGGGTGGGACCTTCAACAATGTCATGACGAACTCCACCAGTGCTCCGACAATGCGTTCCGGTAAATTTCTCACCGGGTCTTGCGTCGAGACTAATGGTATGCATAGATTTCCGCATGATCCCGCTGGGGGACATCGACCTCCAGCATGAGATTCGCTTACACAAAGGATCAGCCGTACTCAATCGCCGACATGAACGAGCATCTGTTCGTCGTGTCTACTCCGCCAGAGTCAATGGTAGGAATACACCGATGACTGTGGCCATGTACCAGGGGCGTGGCGCCGAGGAGGTGTGTTTAGGCTGTACTATTCTCATAACTGGCGTCTGATTAACTTCTGTAGGAGTGGCGGCAGGACATTGCGAAATATATGTCGGCTCGGCGAGTAACATTCATCACCTCCGTTGCTTATTCGGCGGCTAAATTATAGACTTAGCCATCCGACTCTTGTTCAGATGTATGGAGCAGCAAGTTCGGATGGTATTCACGCCACGTTTTTCCACGGTGGTGAGTCCTGCTGCGGTTAAAATCAATCATTTTGAACTTTTTATTCGCCTTAGAATTGATACCGCTCGAAAATTTCTTGGACCGCCACCGATATTCACCTATTCTGACTATGTATATACGGGGCTTTTGTGTATGTGTATCCGTAATTCCCATGTTTGCGACTATTGATTTGTCTGCAGGGTGCGGAGTTCACTGTAAGACAGTTCGACGCTGTGGTTACATTCCTTACGCTGTTACAGGGGCTGAAGAATTACTTTACCTCCACTTTTCAAACCGGGCTGGTGAGTTCGGTTATGCAGTTGACCGCCCGATTCATTTACAAGTCGATCCAGTCCCAGGGTAATTGCACATTCTGGATACGTCCCTCAACTGGACGGCTCTGCGCGGACCTCATACCCAGCAACTTCGACTTGAGCCATTTTTCAAATTATGACAGACCCACCTCAGACCTATGGGGGGAAATGTTTTCCTTGAATGTACCGAACATGGAGGCGATGGTCATCGACTCTCTGACACTGGAACAATTTAACGCGATATGTTCTTGGGATCTAGCTCGATGGCAGAGGGTGGACAGTCCCACGCCGATAACAGTTCATCTTGGCGCGATATTAGTTTCCTCTGACAGCGACTTGCAGTACCTCGACGAGATTGTGGCCTCGTCAAATATAACGATTAACCTTCCTCGTTGGAAGACCATTCACGATTGGGCGTATAATACTCTAGGAGCGCGAGGTGAAGTCACTGAGGATGGCTGGACCCGGTATGCATATTCCATTTGGCCTGCTCGGAGATCCGCCTAATCGTGTTCAGTTTCGACCCCAGTGATGTATCCAGTAACATGTGCCTATATATGGACCTCTGTATGGAACAGCACTTCGAGCCGTGGCTCAGTCAAGCAAATCACATTTTCAGCCGTCTCGGGATCACTTCCAATTTCGTGGATTATGGTGCGCCCGCAGCTGTATTTGCTATTGTTCTCCCATTTAACTCGTTTGACCAGCTCTTGTGCAAAATGTTTCCTTCAATGTCAAAATTTCTGAGGTTTCGGAACACGCACCACCGGGCTATCTTTTCGTTTGCCCAGAAAAAGATCTTCAAATCGGGCCATCATCATTTAGATTCCCAGATTGTCCTGCTTATTGGTCCCTCGATCCATCGGGTGTTGAACGTCTCAGCTCGGAGGAGGCCACCGAACTCGGATTCCCCTATATCGAGCTCAACACATCCATTGTCGCAGACAGCTGGGATGCTGATGTGTATGCCGGACTGCGTCAATTCCACCAAGCCAAGGGTTTTGATCCGGAGAGCCAAGACGTCGCTAAGCACCTAGGTTACCCACTTTGTCAATTGCCCAGTGCGATGGATGCTTTATTTGCCCACGGCAAGTCATCGTCAAGACACTCCTTCTAGGCTCATTAGGACTGATACATACTCCAAGTGGATGGCATGGATTCCGATTCACAGGACCCAGTCAACTCCGACACGGGTGACACTGGCGAGAATCAAGGCAAGTACAATTCAACGTAGCTCATGGCCACAAGCTGAGATTTTTTAGGACACGAGTCAACGACCAGAATCGAACAGCCTGGACCGCTCAGTCATTCTGAAGAAATGCCGGTCTCGCGGACCTTCAAATTTTTCATGAGCGTCCAATGCATGCTGATTTTATTCCTCACGTTATCGTGGTTGTACGAGCAGGTGTGGTAATCAGAGAGTAGTTGCCCTCATTTTAACCTAGATCTCACTTGGATGAATTTCAAGTTGTTAAACACGAGCCTCAGTTTACCCCTTCGAATTGAGATAGCTCAACCATTTGGAATGTACCTGTTGGACTGATCGAGACACATTTCTTTCAACACAGATAAGCTGTTTACGATGCTTCGAGTCGCGTGAGCCTTATTGCAGTTTGCATATGTATTGGCACAGCCACGATCAACAAATTTTGAGCTGCCAAAGTGTTTGAATTGTTTCTCGCTCAAATCTCAATGGATTTGGATGGAACCAGACCCTAAATTCATCGTTCCCGGAGGCGCATTTTATGGTAGCAATTTTGGTGCAACATATAAAGTCTGGGAAAATCAAGTTTCCACCTGCCCGCACAATGGTGCGCGATTTTATGCGACAGAAGATGAATATTTCGTGGCATTGAAACATACAGAACAGATTGATATGTTAGTGGTCTAACCGAATTTCAGGGGTGTTCGGGTGCAGACTGCATCCACCGCGCAGCACCAATCTCGAAACTTGTGGAAATCATACGATCCGAGTTGGATTTTTCATGCAACAGAAGCATGTTTAGTGGAAAATGTGATGCATTCAATATTAAACCATACCTTTGGGCAGTATGCTCCTCAAGTTTCATGCCAAAGGAGTGCGATTTGAGTGCGGGCCGATCCGGCAAGGACCAGATCAAGGATCAGATCAGCGTGTAGGTACAAAACACCCCGTAGCAAGCTCAATACTTGTCCGAAACCTCTCAAAATTCAACTGAGAGTTCCTGGGACTATATAGGACATCTTATGATTCAAATGATTCCCTCCAACACCTTACTGTTCGAATGTAAATCAGATCACAGTTTCTCGAGTAGTACCAATGCGTATTCCGAGTTCTTAGCATCTGTCTGTGGTTTTGATACACGGAAATGCTGCTCATGAAGTTAACATTCAATTTCGAAAGAATCCGTTCAGAATTGAGTGAGAAACAATTCCATTACTCTGGCAGCTCAAAAATTGTTGATCGCGGCTGTGCCTGGCCAATTCCGCGCTATCCAATACCACCAGATAATTCGCTCGGCCATGGAGACACTTCCGGGACTTCGTATAACCAACCTATGGACCCCCGCGCATATTGGTACCGCTGGCAATGAGTTCGCAGACGACGCTGCAAAGGCTGCCACTCTCCTTCCCCCTCCCTCATCGGTCCCTGTCTCCCTCACCATGTGCAAACGCCAGGTCAACACCATGATCCTCGAACGACGGAAAGATGCATGGTGAGTTGCGACCCCGGGCCGAGGTCTTCGCGAGATCGACGACTCACCGCCCTCGCTTATCCTACGCTCGCCTTACCTCTCCTCCGTGTCTCGGGCCGACACATCCCTCTTGTCTCAACTCCGCACCGACTTCTCGGCACTCAATTCACATCGCTACCGTTGCCGACTAACGCCCTCCCCTGCGTGTGATGCATGTGGCGCTGCTAAGGAAATCCGGGCTCATCATCCCCTCCATTGCCCGGCCTGGGAGCATCTACGCCCCCCACTGCAGCATGCCTCTTATGCTGCGGGTATTTTAGGCGCAGTGGACGTCCGCACCTTGCTTAACCATCCCAAGCTTCTCAAACCCATCATACACTTCATTAACCAAACGCATCGCTTCTGTTGAGTCCCCGTTTCTTTCTTTCTTTTATTTACTCCCCCGTACTTTACATTAGATACCATACCCATAATCTCTCTCTCACCCTTAGCAGAAACCCAACCGTATCGCCAGCAAATACCGCCACCCGCTGCTCCTCAGTCCCTAGTTGTTTTGCTTTCTACCTAATGTTTCCCCGTACTTATTTTTTCTCTCCCGTATAAAAACCCGCTCATATAAACCAATAGTCTAGCTAGATTTACCCCCGTACTAGTTCACCTAGTAGTACTGCCGCGTAGCCACATGGCCAGGTACGGCATTTAATAGAACTTCAATTCAGTTCAGTTCAGTTCAATACATATGCAAACTGCAATAATAACAACCGACTGTCCGCTCACTGCCCAGATCTGTGACCCGCGGGGACCCCGAATGGGCGATACAGTGGATTGTTGGGAGGATGGAGATGAGAGACCTCATTCGTGCACAATACCACTCATCCCCCACAATTACTGCG
Source organism: Mycena leptocephala (assembly GCA_029378395.1). Lineage (NCBI taxonomy): Eukaryota > Fungi > Basidiomycota > Agaricomycetes > Agaricales > Mycenaceae > Mycena > Mycena leptocephala. Next base: position 35,020 of record JARJLF010000905.1, read on the forward strand.
GTTAATTACTAGGCTCGTCCCCATCCGGTATCCAGCAAAACAAAGACAAATCCATCAGTCCTGGATACCGGCTGGGCCCTCTTGGTGCACTTTAAGCAGGGTTTCGTCCCGCCCGCCATTTCAGAGGTGTCGACTTAAAGCAAAAAAACTTAAAAAATGGAAGATGCATAGTTTTTGATTCTATTGCGGATGAGCTCATCTTTTTTTTTTTTTTGAAGAAAATTATCGGTCGAAAAAAAAGTTGAGTTCAGACGCAATAGTTTTTGATTCTATGCATCTTTCAATTTTTCAGAAAAATTTGCACTAAGTCGACACCTCTGAAATGGCGGGCGAGACAAAACCCCGCTAAAAAGGTGCCAAGAGGGTCCAGTCCGCTAGCGGTTGATCTCCCCGTTGTACTCTATTTGCTTGATTGTTGCTTTGTTGTCTGATGTTCCCGATTCAGTTTTATATCTGGCGTTCTCTGTCTTGATCAATCCGCTAGCGTCGACTGGTTCACGAGTCTAGTTAATTATCGCAAAAACCCGTACCCGTGGGAAACGGGTATGGTGTGACAGCGTGACACCCGCGGTACCACCCGTGTCACACCCATTATGGATATAATTCCGGTGCGAAATATGGAACAATGACTTTGCAATTAACTGTCGAATTGAACGGAGGAACCAAGATTAAACCAAGTCATTCCCTTCGAAATATCAATGATCTCAATGCTCGTCTCGTCATTGAGCGTGCTCGTACAGAGGGGAAACCGATTTACTACTGTATTGGCTGTCTCAATTCATTCACAAACAAAGCCACCGATCGCGTGCATAAACATGCTAATGCCTGCATGGTTTGTGAATTTTGCGAGATTTCTTTCTGCGATTCTGATATTTATCTCAACAGACTGCACATGACTTCACGACAGAGGCCAAAGAGGTTCGGGAAGCACTGGAAAAGAAATCTACCCTCAGTATACTCGAAACGGCGGAAAAAATCGAAAACGGCAGTACTTGAACCCACACTTTTCCTCATACTGGATCTGTCCTGGGAACGCAGAGAGGATGGCCAGCAATGTTCCACAGCAGCTTACAGCTTGATTCCATCTACCAAGACCCGGCCGCTCGATGCTCGATAGAATACAGAGGAGATCTAGAGTGAGAATCTGTAATCCATTGAGTCGAAGTGGACCCATTTTATTCTTTTAAATGCGAGCTGGGATTGAGCGAGAAGAGCTATGGTAGCTATGAAGTAGGTATTGCATGATGCGACTGCACGCGGCCACCGCGCCCGCCACCTTCGTTCTCCAGCACCCGTTTTCGCCTCCACCACCCTCGCGCTGCTTCTAGAGTGTAGCACGAGTATCGAATATCACGAATATTCGTGCCTGTCCATTCGCGAATTGCGAATATTCGTATTCGTGAATTACTGTGGCTGTGCTATTCGCGCGAATGCCAAATATCAGTTTCTGGGAAAGTGGATATTCGCGAATATTGCAGCTGTAATACACAGCTAAAATTTCAATCAAGCATAGTAAATTTGGGTCTGTTTAACACATTCCTCTCTGAACCATAACACACTTCATTTACACCAACTAGATCTGTAATTCATATGCAAACCAACCACTTTAGAACATCTTTGCTTTGGCAACTGCTTGACAGGTTGAACACAGCAAGTGTGATGGTCAATCAAATGGTTGAACATGCAAGACAAGGGCTTGTGTGAGTCTTCGACAATGTTTAAACTCACAGATAACATAAAAGTGTCCTCAGCAACTCATTGGTGGCTACTAAACCCCGAATTCTCAATGTATTCCTGAATATTCATATTCACGAATATTCGCGAATATTGCTGACTAAGCAACGAATATTCGCCATCAATATTCGTACGAATGCAAATATCAATTTCTAGGTTTCGGTGAATATTCATATTCGCGATATATATTTGTGCTACTCTCTAGCTGCTTCCCAGTGAGACCTGCTCAACGAGTTGCCCTGGGCATCACTACGATGAGTTGCTAGCAAGCACACAAGGTTGTGAAGGTTGCAAAGATAAAAAGCTAATGTAGAGAATATGTCTACAGAGATATCAGCAATTTTTTGGGTGTGTAGGCAAAATTCCTTTGTATTTTTAGTCTGCTGCTAAATAAAATGCAATGTTTCAAAAGGAACGCCACTGTCCAGGTTCAAACCAACTACACATCAATATTTATTACACATATGCACGAGGGAAACATGAGGCCAATTCTCTGAGCCATCAATAAGCGAGCAACCTGCCAGTTACCCGCCGTAAGTGGTGGGGCATGCCCCCTGTGCTAGGCTCTAATGCAGCGCGAGGACCTTAAAATTTCTGAAGCAGCTCGTGAAGCAAAATCCATATTTCGGTCGGGGATCCACGAGCACAGTTCCAAAATTTCGCTTCTTCTTCCTGGGTACCTATTCATGTATCCTAGGGTAACTTGGTTTTGAATTTCTCTTTGAGTCCTCCTGGGCTGTGAATTGTTGAAACAGCTTCAGACACACATATACGTAATCGCGACATTTTCCAGAATCACCAGATTGAGACTCGCCTTATGGTACCTAATATTGAGCGCCTCGTCTGATCCCATATGTATTGTTACCTGGTTCGAGTTTGGGTGTGCACTGGGTAAAATCTAGTAAAACCTGGTTGGAATGTGGCGCTGGATTACGGTTCAAACATTCTCTATACTTGTCCACGACTGTTCCATTTTTCTTGCTCAAGTGTGTAAAACCTGCGAGTGGAGACACCCATGCCTACCCCAAGAGATATTTTCATCCACTCAACCTCGACCTTCGCAGTATGACCTCAAACAGGAGACACTCCGGACGGAAGAAGCATTACGACGGAATCGTTTAATTCTTTCCCATGCTACGCCTCTCAGAAAACACAAAATCAAAGGGTTGTAAAGAAGCCAAGAGATTCAGAGAGTTGCGGGGAAAGACTGAGGAAATATAGTTGCTGGTTCTTCTCCACTCGAAAATCTTTCTGGCTGTGCCGTAGAGCAACACGTTAGTTGTCCTACAGCCATACAGCGCGCTCCTGCTGAAGATTTAATTGGGCTTGACAGTTGCTTGACAGCTGTTGAAGTATGTGACCTGTTTATTGATATTCATCATGCAAACCGGTGCAACATGCCACACGAGACAGCTATCTCAGGCCAATAAAAATAAGCACTCGGTGTTTACTAAAATGTTACTTCTGACCGGGGTAGCAGACTTTCCAGGGTTGTGTGCTGTTTAGATGATACCCGATTCTAAACAGAATAATTTTGGGGATCCGGTCAATTAAGCCCGCGATATAAAATAAGCGCCATTTAAGCGTGGAGCTCGGCAGCAGTAGAGCACTGCCTTACAACAGCTTCTTGGCGAGTGACATGTCTCTCACTCTCTTCTGCTTCCCTCATGCCACTCTTCACCTCTGCCTCTGGATTCCAAATCAACGGCGGGACTTTCATTGACAATGCAGGGGACATGACTATCACCCATACTGCGCAAGCTATTCCAGAGCAAAAACATCAGTTCAGTAGACTTTGTGATGGAAGGTCCGAGTCGCGAGTTATCAGGGGTGGAAAGGAATGACCGAGGATTTGGAGCCGTGAGGATGGTACCATATGGTATGTCGCCTGCCCAATGTAATCAACAATATCTAAAGAAGCCGAAAAGATGTTTCTCACCACCCGCAGATTCTGAATCGGACACAGAGCTCATCCCTCCTTGTTGCAGATGACGACCCTTGGGCTACTTTTGTTGCATCTGGTCCATCATTTTCAAACTCTCTGCCATCTACATTTCTCGCACAGGAGCACCATTCAATTCTCAACACCTCTTGGGGTCATTGAGCACCACAAGCAGTTCACAAGATTTCACTGCTGGATATCACGAACAGTTTCATGACTCAATGAATCCCATGTCCAGCTTTGCAAGGGATTTCGGCCAGATTTCATCCTCTGATAACGAATTTGGGTTGAAATTGAGTGAGCTTGTCCCAAATCCACTATTTTTCTACCCAGATATTTTCAGAAGAAACACGACCTGAATTCACACCATCTTTTCATCTTCCAACCATGGTGGATGTGTCTAACTTGGGGCTTGTGACAGAGCCATTTGGTGAACTGGCACCACCAGTCATACGTTCTGTTGCTGGGAGCAGCCACCAACATTGGGATGACCAAGCCCAGGAGCAGAGAGTGATTAATGGCGGGACATTCATTAGTGGGAATGTAAATTATACTCATGCAACTGTGATGCCAGCAGGTAGGATTCATTTCAATAGCATGACTGTTTTTATCTGGGTTTTTTGCAGGTATCTCTGCAGATCAAACTGCTCAACAGATTAACAATTGCCCTCCGCCATCCAGAATTTTCCACGGCAGACAAGCAATTCTGAACAATATGCATGAATTTTTCAACCAGGACACTGGGAAGCAACATATTTATGTTCTGCATGGACTAGGTGGTGCAGGAAAAACACAAATTGGACTGAAGTTTATCAATGACTCATCACAGTAAGTTAAAAATTGACGAGTAACCATCTTAATAATCACGTGTTTAGCTTCACAGACGAGTTTTTCCTTGATGGCAGCACAACAGAAACAATTGATGCCAGCCTAAAAAACATTGCTTCAGTGAAAAATGTTGGCATCACCTCACAGGATGCATTGAAGTGGCTCGCAAACAGCCAAGAAGACTGGCTGCTGCTCTATGACAATGCTGATGATCCCAAGATTGACCTGAACAGATTTATACCCCAGTGCAATCACGGGAATATTATCATAACAACCGTAACCCTGCCCTCCGTAGCTATGCTGGAGCACACTTTGCTGTGTCTGATATGGAGGAGACCGATGCTGTGGCCTTATTGCTCAAAAGTGCTGGCCAAGATATTTCATCAGCTGGTGAAAAAATTGCAGCTGAGATTGTGAAGGTGAGTTAAGGTTCATTTCTAACTACTTTATTGAAAGTGATGTTTCAAAGGAATTGTACTACCTTCCTCTGGCCATTGTGCAGGCTGGAGCATTCATCTTAAAATCTGGAGCCCTGGACAGCTATTTGGACATCTATATGAAAATTGGGCCCAACTGCTGAGCGAAAAACCAGCTCAGAGCCACGACAACTATGCCTGGACAGTGTACACAACATGGCAAATGAGCTTTGACCAGCTCAGTCCACTGGCTGCGATCTTCCTGCAGCTTTGTTCATTTCTCCATTGGGATGGAATTCCAGAGGACATCTTCAGTAGGGCTGCAGCATACAAATTCCAACAGGTCATTCCATCCAGAGAAGAGCTGAAAAATCCACTGGATTTCCTAGCACAGTTCTCGGAGCCTGCAGGTGAATGGGACACTCTTCGCTTCCTGAAAGTGACAAATGAAATCAAGGCCTATTCTCTAATGACCTTTGATCCAGAGAGAAAAATGTTTTCAATTCATCCACTAGTGCATAGTTGGAGTCAAACGACAATCACAGACCAACAGTCTTGTCATTCCATCATGGCAGCCATAATGGGCATGTCCATTGAAGAAATCCCATATAACCATCAACAACTTGCTAGTCTGAGATTAGTTTCCCATGTTGACTCCTTGAGGCATGGTAACCAGCAAGCAGTTGTAGATTTCGGTGTACAATACGGAACAATCTATCATCATGCAAGACGGTCTGAGGAAGCCAAGGAACTTGATCTTGCAGTGCTAGAGAAGCGAAAACAGGTTCTTGGTGATGACCATCTAGATACTCTTCATGCTATGAGTGACCTGGCATTAACATATCAAAAGCTGGGCAAGTTCCACAAAGCAGAAGAGCTTCAGGTAGTTGTGTTGCAGAAGCAAAAACAATTTCTCGGTGATGACCATCCAGACACTCTTCGAGAGATGGGGAGTCTGGCCTTAACATACAACCATCGAGGTGAATTCCACAAGGCAGAGGAGCTGCAAGCTGTTGTGTTAGAGAAGCGAAAACAGGTTCTCAGTGATGACCATCCAAGCACCCTTCTAGTTATGGGTGATCTGGCTACAACATATCACAATCTAGGCAAGTTTCACAAGGCAGAAGAGCTTGAAGTTGTGGTGTTACAGAAGCGAAAACAGGTTCTTGGTGATGACCATCCACACACACTTTTTGCTATGGGTAATCTGGGATGGACCTATCATCAACTCGGGCAATTCCAGATGGCAGAAGAGCTGCAAGTCATTGCACTAGAGAAGAGGAAGAAGGTTCTGGGTGACAATTATCCTGACACCTTGCATACTATGTGGATTCTAGCATCAACATACCGTAGTCTGGACAAACTTTCTGCAGCTGAGGAGCTCGAGACCCTTGCTCACAATATGAGGAAGCATTAGAAGGTTCTGTCAATGAAGATTCAGAAGGTTCAGGAGAGGAGGCATCCGAGGACTCGACTCAAACGTAGTGTTTCCTATATATACAGTGGTGCTCTAAAAAAGCGCCGAGCCACGTTTGAGCTCATTTCGTGGTCGAATCCCTTCAAACAAAATTGTAGCATGAATGTTCAGTAATTTCAAGCTCATATGCACAGAAAAAAACTATACCATCCCTACTTCAATGTCCCGAAATACAAATATTTGGTGCATTCTGAAAAATCGACGTTGTGAACTTGCTCGCTATCGAAAAAGGGTCATCACTCCATGAAAGTACTTGAAAAATGAAGTATACTCACATTTTAGTCCACTTGGTTTGATATGGTGGGCCCCACAGTACGCAGTCCAGGCAACTATTCTTGACCCCGAAACAGATATATGGACTGCAGTCTGTGTTGCGTATGGTCACCCAGTTTCTAGTTCAACTCTCACACTTGCATCGCGTACTTACCTCGTATCCTTTAAAGCCTACATGTAAACTCATCAACCGGTAAGCCGCAAATTTGATATCATGCCTGCCGTATCTCAGATTGCTGATCCTTGTCTGTGCTTCCGGGTGTTGTGGGCCTGGTCGGCCCAACTCACGGGTGCCACAGTTACCCTGAGTCCTGCCTAGATTCTAAGATTACCGAGGTGACTGATTTCTTAGGAGTTTACCTTAGCACAAGTCCCTCAATTATGGTTGACTCGTTGATTCCTTGATTCGGTCCTCACATGCAGTCTAGGATGCTGCTGTTGCATTTTTTTTCTTGTGTCCAGATAATCTATCTTATTCTGTATATATGTTACTGACTCAGCCTGTGCCCCAGGTCTATTCACAACATTCCCTTGCAAACAAATATCGAACATTTCATCTACACCCCACTCAGCTGTAAGTCTATCATGATTCGGAATATCACTCTGCAAACTGGGGGCTGCAACAACCTTCCTGTTCATTTTGCTGTCTGGAAATTGATCAATCTTCCCCACAGTGCGTACTGACTTGATTTCTTTCAGGCAGTACACGATGATTTGACACCAGTTCAAGATCTGCCTGAGCCTGATGAACATTCTACTCTGTAGCATTTATTTCGGTGGCCCACTATGGTGGACTCCTCCAAGCTCCGATAACGAGTTTTGTCTTACTGATCCCGTCCAGCCATATTTTTTGTGAAGTGTGTTGGACATCTTACTTGGTGAGTTTTTTCACCTTTAGGCCATTCCGGCTGGGTATAGTCAGAACACGACACTTACCAATTGAAGATTATTATGCGTGTGCGGTGAAAATTTATGGGCGACATTCATTTAAGTTTCTCACCCGCAACCTGGAAAACCTGTCTCAAAATCGTACATACCAAATGTCTCACTCACACCAGTACAGGATTTGATGACAGATGAATTTCTTCTGGCCCTCACGATACAGGCCCGTTCACCCGCAGCTTGCACACCCGAAGGTTGTTGTTCAGCCTGCACAAGTCACTTTCCTTCTTTTCCCTAGTCTGCTGACTCAAACTTAAACCGCGAGAACAATACGACAAATTAACTGCTCCTCTGATTATTGCTGGACTAGGTAAGCCATTCGCATCCGAGTCAGCTAGGAGCAGAAGTAGCCGTCATTTCAACAATTGAGGTATGGAGAGGTTCTCTCGGCACCGACTAGTACGTTGCAGAGAAAATATTCCTCTGGAATCTATAATGAGTGAAAGTCGGAATGCGAGCCCCAGTTGGAAGCTGAATTGAGGAAAGATGAAGTGTATCAGTACATAACCCAAACTCATCAGCGTCGTTCAAAGTTCTCCTTTTCGTCTCCATTTCGGTCTCCTTTTCAAAAAAATCGCGTAAAAAGGCACCCGCAAAGTCCAGTGCCACTCATGGTGGTGGTTCTGTACGCATGGAACGTGGCCCTGGGGAATGGGGCTCGCCGTCGTACTCGTCCTCCGGGCGGGGATAGCGACGGCGACCACCAGCGTGCGCCTCCCTTCATGCGTATTCTACTGCGGAGAGTAACACGTGTGGGTGCCCGTGCAGATGCGAATTCATCCTCCCGCCCCGCCTCCCCGCCTCCCCGCATCCCTGCGCTCATCGTCCCCATCGGTCTCGCCTTCCTCGACCGCGACCGACAGTGGCTTCGAGCCGCTGCACCATGCGAGCGCGCGCGACGTCGATGTGGATATTGCGAACCCCGCGCCCACTGCGCACTCGGCTTCCTCGGAGGTTCCCGCCTACACCGCGCAGCGCACGATCTGAATTGCGGAGGAGATTAAAGCGCGGAGGGTGGATGCATATATGCGTGTATGCATATGTGGGGTCAGTGGTGCGCGCAGTCTATTCTCTCGATCTCGAGTCTCCTCTCTGATTCCTTTTCCTCTCGACTCAGTTATTCCTGTGAGCGCTGCACTTCATGTTGTGTGCAACCCTCACGCACCCACTTGCGCACGCACGCACGCCCCCTCTCTCGTTCTTCACGACACGAATAGCTATGTTCGGGTTCCATCGGTTACTACATTCCGGGGTCGTGTATTAGCGATGGAGACTGTTACCTGCTTAGGTTGGCCCAAACCAAACATGATTTTTGCAAACTCTTATGCTACTGCCCACCGACATATTTAATCCGATTAAACCTATTCAACCGATAGGACTGTTTCTCAGCTTTGCGTCGAACGTGATCCGACCGCGTCTCGAATCCTGCACTAACAGGGACAAATAGCTCTCTGCTTGCCTCGAACTCTTTACAAATTCACGACCAAAATAAATCCAAACCCAATGAGAATAAGAACGCAAAAGCCCTTCTCGCTTGGAAATCGGACAACGCACAGCAAATCGGACTTCCAACTGCACAAGAACTCAAAAGCACTCAACTCGAGTTGGGGAATCGAATCGCCCGACTCAACACAAAAAGTTACGCAAGCACAAAAAATAATCTGAACGCTCTTGGTTGCAGTGCAGTTTACAGTTTACATAGATGAATGAATAAACAGAGTCAGAGTCAGGGTGGTATAGTGGGATGTCTACAGTACGAGTGTTGCTAAAGATACAGTTGGTAGGTGGGGAGAGTCATGGTCGTGTAACGATATACATATGAGTGAGTTTTCGGAGGCGTAGCTCGGCGTGCGGGTCGGGTTGGGGTCGGTGTGCATGTTAGGTAACGTGGGAGGAAGGTGGAAGGGAGCGGACAGATCATCAGCCGTGTCCACCACAGGCATCGGAACATCCGGCACACTACTCCTCCTAATATGTGCGGGCTCAGGCGGCGTCAGCGTGGTGGTGGGTGGGATGTGCACGCTCGCGCGGCACAAAGGCGAGACCTCGATCTCCTCCCCAGCGCTGTGGACGCTCTCTGTATCCGGCGACGCAGACAAGGTGGAAGGAGAAGAATACCTACTCTCCTTATAATCTGGCAACATCCCGCTCGCGTCTCCCAGCGTCAGCGCGTGTGCGTCGCCATCTCCGAGCGTCAGCCCCTTCTCCTTATCCTCGTATTCAAGCAGCGAGACCCCCCCCGCGAGAGGCACACATATCCGAGAAGGAGTCGGACGAGTCTCGCCTTTGGGTGGTGTCTTTCCGGATGAAGACGGGAGGGTGACGGAGGCACCACGCGAAGAAGAGGAGGAGAGGGGGATTTAGATGTTGCGCTGCAGAATGGATGAGCATGAATGAGAAAGGAAAGAAGAACGCAAACGCACCCAGTCGAACCGAGCCCCGACGCCGAGCCCGCCGTCGTATACCCCACCCTCCTCGCCACAGTGGAAAGCCCCACAGTAGTTCTTGATAACTCCGTCCGCAAACCCAAAATACCCAAAGAACAGCAATGCGCGCGCCACCGTCGCCCGCCTCAGCGTCTCGACGCTCCCCGCGCCACACGGGTCCGCGCGCCAATAAATCCCGGGCACCTGCACCACGCGCGAGAAATTACTGTGTGTATCCGCCCAGGAGACCCGGGGCTGAGCCCGGTGACAGCGACGTTTGAGTGTAGGAAGGAGGTTAGGAGGAGGTTGGTGGAGGCGAGGGCCATGAGGCGGATGTACCTGTTTAGGCTGAGGTTGGCATGCACGGAGGCAGAGAGGAGGAGGCAAAATTGGGAGCGATAGTGGTAGAAGGATTTGATGCTGAGGACTACGAAAAAGAAAGGTGGGTTAGCGGGGTGTAAAGAGGGAAGAGGGAAAGGGGACGCACCACATTAGATGGCGGAGACGGCGCCGATGGGGATGGGGGGAGGTGGAAGAGGACCATGGTAACGGGGATCTCGTAGGTCTCGCCGAGGCAGCCGATGTCCTCGAAGATGTTGTGGCAGTGGCCTGGGACGATGTATTCTAACTAAGCATAGGTCAGGATTAGGGTTGGAATGAGAGCGGTAAGGGACGCACGCAAAGGGATCTGCAGGAGAGGGATACCGAGGCCGATGGCGAGGTCGATGAGGATCGCGCGGCGCTTCTCAGCGCGGGTCTTGCTGACGGTACGCATGACGCGATCTGGTCGAGCTGTCTGCACAACTCGCGTCTCCAGAGTCCCGCCACAGAGAGAAGCCATTTTTTTAAAAGAGTGCGAACGGCAGGAAGCAAAGACGAAGTTGTGGCGGTGCAGGCACAGCCGCTGATCGCTGCCTTCTCTCAAAACTCTCTCAATGCTTTTCTCGACATCGCCGGTGCGCGAATGGTTGGGTTCAACTGAGTCTACGTCATTCATATTCGCATCCCCTCTCGGATAACAGCCCCCTGCTTCAATGGATTGATGATTCACCACTGTGGCGAATATGTCTGGCATAGCGTATCACTGTACTTTGTCATTCTCTGCGACCTCAGGCTCCGTCCCGGCATGGAACGTTGGAACTCCTGGATGCCACGGTGGCTCCTCATGAAATAGACCGGCTCCCTTCCATCCCTATGGCGTCGCTGACTTTCTGGGCGCGGAAGGACTCTGCCGACACGATATCTGTGAGTCTCTTTGTCCTGCCCTTACTTTGGAGTCGTACGCCGCGTACTTACGAGTCCATCCCAGCGACAAAACGCATCCTCGGTACCGTTGTCTCGATCCCAGCTGTTTCACTGTGAGCCATTGTGCAGCACAGTTTCCGTGTCCAAGCCCGAGAAAGAGGTCGCAGGTCTGGTGCATATCACCACCGCCTCGGAATCCTTCTCATTCAAATGTCATTCAGTGCGTTACCAGCATTTCCCCTCTGCTTTCATAGTCTTAACCGGCGTGTTTTAGCGTTCCAAGGCCACCGATACCATACTCGAGAACGTCGAAGGCTACCTGGTGCTTTACAGCCTACAACGTCACTGTTACGCCCCAGCTCCCGCGAGCTCGTTAAACTACCCCATAAACCTCTTCTCCGTATGCTCTGTTCTCGTCCGTACCCGTCGCGGCTTTCTGTGCCAATTCATTCAGCGAGTCCACGCCGTTGCTCGCACCGAATACTCGCGTCCCTTGAGCCCTCCCCAACGTGTCCACCTCCTCGCCTCATCACAGTGTCCATCACGTCTTGGATCTAATCGGCCTATCGATACACCCCAAGTCCACGCGCTCTTCGAGTCTGCGTGTGGACGAATCCCCACTCCCCGCGCTCATTTCTCGCATGGACAGAGGCCCACAGAGCCGAGTCTGAGCCACTGCGTGCATTCCCTACGTGCACGGGTTCCGACTTGAGTAGTCCTAGGTTTGCCACGAGGTGAGGACGCACCACATGTCTCCGCGCGCTCCTCCCATTCGTTTCGCCTTTCCTATACCGCACCTTGCGCGCGCGCCCCACCGGGACTTCCAGCAATGCCAATCTCGCTTCGCACTCCATCCTTCCCTTGCCGCTTGCGTCTCCGCCTCGCTCACGGACAGCCGCAGCGGCTCCCTCTTTGCTCACCTGCCTCGCGGACGGCGACAACGAGGACCAGCCGGCCGCGCAGTCCCTCTATGACGACGGCGGTGGCGGACACTCGCGCATCTACCGCACCTGTCGAAGAAGGTGAATGGACACTGAGAAGGTGCGCAGATGGAGATGAGGTGCATACGCATCTTCATATCGACGCAGTATGGGAACTTGAAGGACAATGACTGTTTGACCGCCTTTGAACATGCTGCATGTCCGAACTCGAACCTCGAGAATCTATGCTAGCTTCAGGAATTCCAGGCTGTGTCCTGCTTGATATTGCGCCAAGACTTTATGTAAAATTCCTGAAACAGTTTGTGAAGCAAAATCCGTGTTTTGGTCCTCGAGAACACTTCCAAATTTCGCTTCTCTTTCCTGGGTGTAGTGAGATAGCTTGATATTGAGCATATATATTCGAGCTGTGAATTGTTGCAACAGCTTCAAACACGCATATGCGTAATCGCGCCATTTTGTGGAATCACCAGGTTGAGACTCGCCTTACAGTACCCAAGCCTCGTCTGATCTCCCGTGTATCGTCGAATTTGGCTGTGCGCTGTGAGGTAAAACCTAGGCAACACTGGTTGGGATGTGCCACTGAATTACCGTTCAAGCATATCCACTACCTGTCTACAACGGTTACATTTTTTCTGCTCAAGTATGTTTCATTTAATAGGATGGACATCGAGGTAGGTTACATCAGATATTTTCATCCCCTCGACCTCGACCTCGACCTTAGCAGTGTAAGCGTAAACAGGAGACACCCGGATGGAAGAATGATTACTTTGGACTCATACATATGTAATTATTGCCTGTACTACTCGTCCCAGAATACACAACAGATCAATATTAGATGGTTGTAAAGTAGCCAAGAGATTCAGTGAGTTGCGGGGGAAAACTGAGGAAATATAGTTGCTGGTTCTTTCTCCACACGAAAATCTTTCTGGCTGTGCTGCAGGGCAACACGTTAGTTGTCCTACAGCCATGCAGTGCACTCCTGCTGAAGATTTAATTGGGCTTGACAGTTGCTTGACAGCTGTTGAAGTATGTGACCTGTTTATTGATATCCATCATACAAACCGGTGCAACATGCCACACGACGCAGCTATCTCAGGCCAACAAAAATAAGCACTTGGTGTAAAATTTTGCTTCTGAACGGGGAAGCAGACTTTTTAGGGTTGTGTGCTGCTTAGATGATATCTGATTCTGAACAAAAGAATTTTAGGTATCCGGTCAAATAAGCGCGCGATGTAAAATAAGCGCCATTTAAGGGGGGAGCTCGGCAGCAGTAGAGCACTGCCTTACAACAGCTTCTTGGCAAGTGACGTGTCTCCCACTCTCTTCGCTTCCCCCATGCCACTCTTCACCTCCGCCTCTGGGTTCCAAATCAACGGCGGGACTTTCATCGACAATGCAGGGGACATGAATATCATTCATCCTCCGCAGGCCATGCCAGGGCAAAATATGGGTGCACTAGAATTTGTGACAGAAGGCCCGAGTCATGAGTTATTGGGGGCAGATAGGAATGACCGAGGAGCTGGAGCTGCGAGGATGCTGCCATATGGTATGTTACCTGCCCAGTGTGATCAACAGGCTCTAATGAAAGCAAAAAGATGTTTCGCAGCGCCCGCAGATTCTGAATCGGACACAAAGCTCATCCCTCCTTGTTGCCGATGAAGACCCTTGGGCTACCTTTGTTGCATCTGGTCCACCTTTATCAAACTCTGGACCATCTACATTTCCACCACAGGAACATGAATTCAATTCTCAATATGTCTTGAGGTCATTCAGTGCCACACACAGCTCGCAAGATTTTACTGGTGGACACCATGAAGAGTTTCATGACTCAATAAATTCCTCCTCTGATAACCCATTTGGGTTGACATTGACTGGGCATGTTCCAAATCCACTCTTTGCCACTGAGATGTTTTCAGAAGAAATCCAACCTCAATTTAGACCATCTCTTCATCTTCCAACCATAGTGGATGTGTCTAATTTGGGGCCATTTGGTGAACTTGCACCACCAGTCATCAGTTCTGTTGCTGGGACCAATCCCCGACCTTGGGATGACCAATCCCAGGGGCAGAAGATAATTAATGGCGGGACATTCATTGGTGGAAATTTAACTTATATTCATACAACTATGATGCCACCCAGTAAGATTCTCATTTCAATCATGTTACTCTGTTTTCACCTGGCTTTTTGCAGGTATCTCTGCAGATCAAACTGCTCGACAAACTAACAATTGCCCACTACCATCGAGAATTTTCCACGGCAGACAGGCAATCCTTGACCAGATGCATGAATTTTTCACCCAGGACATTAGGAAGCAAAGCATTTATGTTCTGCATGGACTAGGTGGTGCAGGAAAAACACAAATTACGCTGAAGTTTATCAATGAATCATCACAGTAAGTTGGAAATCGACAAGCAAACACCTATCTTAATAATCATGTGTTTAGCTTCACAGACAAGTTTTTCCTTGATGGCAGCACAGCAGAAACCATTGATGCAGGGTTAAAGAACATTGCCTCCATGAAGAACATTAGCAACTCTTCACAGGATGCATTAAAGTGGCTCGCCAACCAACAAGAGGATTGGCTACTCGTCTATGACAACACTGATGACCCCAAGCTCTGCCTGAATGAATTTCTGCCCCAATGCAATCACGGAAATATTATTATCACAACACGTAACCCTGGGCTCTGTGTCTATGCTGGAGCAAATTCTGCTGTGGCTGATATGGAGGAGACAGATGCCGTGGAATTGTTACTCAAAAGTGCTGCTCAAGACAGTTCATCAGTGAACACAAAAATTGCAGCTGAGATTGTAAAGGTAGGTTGATATTAGTTTCTTGCTACTTCATCATAAGTGATGTTTCAAAGGAAATGTGCTACCTTCCTCTTGCAATTGTGCAGGCTGGAGCATTCACCTCACAATCTGGAGCCCTCAACAGTTATTTGGACATCTACATGAAGAATCGGGCCCAACTGCTGAGTGAAAAACCCACTCAAAGTCATGATAACTATGAATGGACGGTGTACACGACATGGCAAATGAGCTTTGACAAGCTCAGTCCACCAGCTGCGATGTTCCTGCGGCTTTGTTCATTTCTTCATCGGGATGGAATTTCAGAGGAGATTTTCAGCAGAGCCAGCACATACACATTCCAACAGGCCATTCCATCCAGAGAGGCACTGAAAAAACCACTAGAGTTCCTTGCACAGTTCACAGAACCTGCAGGTGAATGGGACACTCTTCGCTTCCTGAAAATGACAAATGAAATCAAGGCCTATTCTCTAATGACCTTTGATCCAAAGAGAAAAATGTTTTCAATTCATCCACTAGTTCATAGTTGGAGTCAAACAACAATCACAGACCCACAGCCATATCATTCCATCATGGTGGCTATAATGGGCATGTCCATTGAGGAAATCCCTAAACACCACCGACAACTTGCTAGTCAGAGATTGCTTTCCCATGTCAACTCCTTGAGGCATGGCAACAAACAAGTGGCTGTGGATTTTGGTGAACAATATGGAATAATATATTTCCACGCAGGACAGTATGAGGGTGCCAAGGAACTTGAGCTTGTAGTGCTAGACATGCGAGAACAGGTTCTTGGTGATGGCCATCCAGACACTCTTCGAGCTATGGAGAATCTGGCATCAACATACTGGCACCTAGGCAAATTCCAGCAGGCAGAGGAACTGCATGTTGTTGTGTTAGAGAAGCGAAAACAGGTTCTTGGTGATGACCATCCAGACACTCTTCGAGCCATGGGGAATCTGGCATTAACATATCTTGATCAAGGCAAGTTCCAGCTGGCAGAGGAGCTGCAAGCTATTGTGTTAGAGAAGCAAAAACTGGTTCTTGGTGATGACCATCCAGAGACCCTTCATACTATGGGTAATCTAGCTGTAACATATTCCAAGCTAGGCAAATTCCACAAGACAGAGGAGCTTGAAGTTGTAGTGCTGGAGAAGCGAAAGCAGGTTCTTGGTGATGACCATCCAAAGACCCTTAATACTATGGGTAATCTGGCATTGGCATATCACCATCTGGGCAAGCTCCACCAGGCAGAAGAGCTTCAGGTTGTTGTGCTAGAGAAGCGAAGACAGGTTCTCGGTGATGACCATCCAGACACTCTTTCGACCAAGGGTAATCTGGCATCAACATATCGTGATCTAGGCAATTTCCACAGGGCACAAGAGCTTGAAGTTGTAGTGCTGGAGAAGCGAAAACAGGTTCTTGGTGATGACCATCCAGACACCCTTCGAGCTATGGGGAATCTGGCATCAACATACAGTGACCTAGGCAAATTCCAGCAGGCAGAGGAGCTTGAAGTTGTAGTACTGGAGAAGCGAAAACAGGTTCTTGGTGATGACCATCCAGACACCCTTCTTGCTATGGGTAATCTGGGATGGATCCATCATCAACTTGGGCAATTCCAGAAGGCAGAAGAGCTTCAAGCTATTGCACTAGAGAAGAGGAAGATGGTTCTGGGTGACAATCATCCAGCCACCTTGCACACTATGCGAAATCTAGTATTAACATACCACAGTCTGAACAAGCTAGCTGAGGCTGAGGAGCTTGAGATGTATGTTCGCGACTATGAGGAAGCATTGGAAGGTCAGATGAGGAGGCATCTGAGGACTTGGCTCAATCATAGTGTTTCCTATATGCATATGCTTTTCCGTTGTGTTACATATTTATAATGGATGAATCACAAATTTTAAACTAACGTCAATTCGAATAGATCCACTCAGTATTTTGACATGACCTGGTAAAGATACAAGAGGTCAAATGAATCACCTAAATTTGTCAAACACACAAGTATGCCTTTCTTTTAATTAATTTCGGATATGAGTGTTTGCTGGTATATAAAATCATTCAAGACCGTGGCTGCTCTCAGTTTCCAGAGCAAAGATGAGACCAGTCTGGCCATTTATGGGCGAGAAGATAGCAATATCAATATAGATCATCAAAGGTACAACATCCTGGCAAAATGGAACATAAAATTGTCGCTAGTGTATAATTAACCATGGGAGCGATCACCGATATTTACATGGAGAAAGAAGCCTGGACCTGGAGTCAGATCCGGATTTACCAGACTTGATACAGAGAATTTCGGACTGCATGCCACTAGAATATGGGTGGGCATTTGGAAGTTCGAGAATTCCTCCCCAAAATGGCATGGAAGTAAAATGTTAGTGCAGAGCAGCCTATGCGGTGTGAACAATGGGGAATATATTCAACTTGTGTCAATGTTTTGACTCTCCGGAGTAGAGAGTGCGAGATAGGTTCCAAGGTATGTGCCCGTACATTTGAGAAAGATACACTATAGAAGATCTATAGAGTCGTATTCGGACAGTGGGTGTGGTTTTCCAAAATCCATTTGCACAAGTGTATCAGAAATGCATGGATCCTTCATCCCGAGATGCCACGGCAGACTGAAGCAACATTAGGTCCATCGGGACTCGGACCACGCCCTGCGGAGGATGGGCCAGAAAATCGGAAAACCATCCCGGAACTCGGCAAAGGGTTGGAGCAATATTTGAGGTGTGAAGGACGTGAACATCAATATTCCAGCGTGAAAAGGATCTCTCAGGCGTGAGCGTGGGCAGCGGGAGATCATGTTGTCTTTGAAAAAGGACTATGGCATTCAGTCCACACACACAGTCCAGTGAAAAGGGTTGTATACTTTGTTAGGGCTCGGTAATTAGCCTCTTAAAAATTTACTGTCCATAACTAAATTACCAACCGAATGCACCGAGGAGCTCCCTGAAAACGATTCGGTGTGCTAATTTCGGTTTATGTTAGCAGTGGGATTTCCATTTCTGAGAACAGCGAGGAAATCACGCTCAAATGCTTCGGCATAATGAGTGTGAGATACATGAATATGTCGTCGTAGATATAGGTCCTAAGAATAACCCGTCTCATATCGCACAAGAGCAAAATACTTTGGGGGTTTAACGCAGAATTGTAGAGTGGATCTGCACAGGCAAGACTCAGTAAGTTAATGTGCACCCCAGCTTGATTGGGCCATTCAGAGAGAGATTCAGTCTGGTCTTCATAATCGCATTCTCCAGCGCAAGCCGAATGATTTTGAAGGATGGTGTAAATTTCAGTCAATATCGGTGCACTCTGCTTCAGATCAAGCAACACGCGCGGGCAAGGGAGAAAAATCCAAACACCGGATCGGATTTGGGCCAATGAATATTCGTGGTTCTGTGGGTTGGTGGGGACGCCTGTGAGCTGTGATTACAGAGCTATAATAGCCCGCATGATTGTATGTATCAATATTCGGCCGGGCCGATCAATTTGGGAGTTCATCCGAGACAGGAATTAGGAGAACGTTGGAAGACATCAAATCATAAAGGAGACTCGGGCACACTGCGGAAGGTCGAACCGAGGAGGGTGCAGAATGGGTCAGTTATTATAAAACCCCTCAGAGCACAGATCACTCTGAATGTCGCAGCACCTTGGGCAAGACCATCCACCAGGACAAGAATACGAGCAAAAAAAGCAATGTAAATCAGAATTAGCAGGCAGCAGGCAGCAGATGAAAACAAGCCCGACCCCAACGGTGGAAAACAGCAATCTGGTTCACGGCTTCCATTGACCTGTGTCAAAGTTCGAGGATTCGGGGAGAGGCTAGAGTTCCGAATAGCCGATCGGACCGATCCGCAAGTGGTGTTAACCCTGCAGCAAGAATACAGACCATATTTTCGTGAAACCAGGAAGCTAGAATCCAAGAGTCAGGTTTTATTTGAACGCTGCATGAGAATTGAGATGGAGGACGTAAGTAGGATGACGATGCTGTGGCGGTGTATGCACAGCCGCTGATCGCTGCCTTCACCTTTCTTCAATCTCGACATCGCCGATGGGCGACTCTCTGGATTCAAACGCGTCTCTGCGTTCGGTTATCATTATAATGACCTCCTTCTGTCTCGTATAGCTGCTCCCTCCTGCTTTATCGTCCGAAAACTCGCACCCGTGGAGATTGTCTACGACTGTGCCCTTTGTCGCCCTCGGTTACCTCCGCTGCAGGCGTGGAAGTTGTGGGTGTGTCTCTATTCCCTGATACAAAGATGGTCCTCGTTCATCTGCTCCTGGGAAGGATAACCTGCACAACATCTCGCAGGCTGGGTGTGACATCAGTGCGTTTTCTCTGTCCTTTTGTCGTGTCATATGTACTTACCCGAGTGTACTGCAGCAAAGAGACTCGGCGTCGCCCTGTATTCACCTGTCCTCCGGATGCTGAATCAGTCTTCTGTAGATGTCGTTGCGTTCCCTGCCTTCCTCCTCTCCTTACATGTACTAATCACCCTTCACGTAGAATTCATCGCCGAAGGCGGCAAGGCCACCGCTACGACGTCCTCCCTAACATTGGGTGTCAATCTCTGCCTGCGTACCTCTAGCCCAGCAACATCAGCCTCCCCTTCGCGTCGTCCCTCTCTGCGCCTTCCTCCACCAGTGCCCGATTCCTCTCCGCATTCGTACGCGCTTCAACTGGCCCATGGCGCTCACCTCCCTCTCGCGCTGGCCCTCGCCCCCACTTTCGTGGATCTGCCTTTCCGCCCCGCGCTCCCGCATCATCCACCGCGGGAGCTGTGCGGAACCGCAGACTTCCTCCTCATTCCCGCGCGCTCCTGTGGCTTCGGGACTAGCGTATCCCTGCCTTATACCGGCCCGCTGATGTGCAGACAACGCTCGAGCTGAGCCGCTGGGTGTCCTCTGCGCGCTTGCCTTTTGCGTTCGCGCGGAGGCCGCTTTTGGGCGCAGGATACACCTCTCGCTCCCACCCCACCCTCCCTCTTCGCGTTCGCCGGGATGCACTCGCTGTGAAACAAGCGCGGATCGCCTTCCTCCTCCTGATGCGCGTGCAGCGAGACCCGTTCGCGCCTGTGAAGCAGCTGTGGCTGCTACATCACCGCACTTGTGCATCTGTGCATCCCACATGCGAATCTCGCGTGTCTCGTGCGCCTGGCGACGGTAGTGGATGGAGAGGCGCGCAGATGGGGATGGGATGACAATACAGATGCATGTTGACGAAGACGGAGAAGCGCGCGGACGGGGATGGGAATGCAGATGGAGATGGAATGCGGGTACGCGTGCACATACATCCCTCCTACACCTTAACCCACTCCTCCTGCCCATCAGCCCTTGCCCTCGTCCCCGCGCTCGCCTTCCCCCTTGTCCCCGCCCTGAGAGAGCGCCGACGTCGGTGTCGACTTGGTGGTACGAGACGCGCAGGCTTCAAGCTGCGGCGGTATGCATACGCACTCGAGCACTCGCAGAGATAGAGAAGCGCGGCTGCGGGTGCGGGTGCGGGTGCGGTGCGAGCACCTCCTTCCCCTCACCGTCCTCCTCCGCATCCTCCTCCTCGTGCGCGGCCGGCGCAGTATGCATACGTGTTACGCCTCGGACGCGGAGGTGGGTGCAGGCGTGCACGCATGTGCGTATGAAGCCAGCGCCCTCGTACTCGTACTCGCGCGGGTCATCATGCGATCGAGTGATCGAGGCGGGGTGTCCGTGCGTATGCGCGCCGGCGTTGCTGTCTGCTTTCTACGCGGATACTGAAGGCGCACGCTCCGCGGATCTGGGTTTAATTTTGGGTTTGGATGCGCAATCGCGTGTTGATGACGGTGCGGATGTGGAATTCGCGCGGGTGCGCCGTGGGTGTGCGTACAATCTGCTCTCCCTCGCACTCGCTCCTATCTCGCTATCTTTCTCTTCGAACTCGGTCGGATCCCTGTATTCTGCACGATTTGATGTATGCATGGCTTCCCATCCCCATCCCCTATCCACATCCACACGGCCATCGCTCAACGAGACCAGTAGCTAAATTCAGCTATTATGTCTTTCTTTTATTCTAGTACTGCTCATTTGTGCTCAATCATTGAAATACAGCTCAAAACCGGCCATCGTCGAAGTTGGGAAACAAGAATGAATTAAGTACAGCGCCGGGTGCCCGCGCGCAGCACTCAGCGAGTGGGGTACATAGCCACTGATACTTTCTCTTTTCCATTTTCTTCCGTCTTGTGTCTTCCTGCAGCCTACTCTTTCTTGCGCTCCGTCTGGAGTAATTTCGCCTGACTTGTTCCTGTTCCCTTCCCGAGTCTTGAGACCTCATCATCTGTAATTTCCTTCCGGCTCTCTTAGTATGCGACCTCTCCACTGCTTCTTCCTTGGCCTATCTTGGTTTTGGTTTGTACCTCTGACCAGTCACCCGAGAAATTTAACCCGAAACCAGATTTCCGCTTACCGTAAATCTTGGCTTAGACTTGAATGAAAGCAAAAAGACCGACGCTTCAAATACTTGTTTGTCCACCATTTCAAGATTCAAGATTCGATATTCCAGGATCTTCACCTCCTTTGGGAGCCAGGATGGAAATACAGTTGAAGGCAAAATTGTAGTTGTAACGCTTAGACTGCCATCGCTCTTCCTTTGACCCCAACTATCCGCTTTGTACCCCGGTCGATGCCAAAACTTGCTAGTGGCTGGATGATTCCTCAATGTTCAATGTTCAATGTGCCTCGACATCGGACTCTCCCAGGTTTCGAAATTGCTCTGTATTTCATTTTTTTTTGGTAAATGTCTTCAAATTCGGCCGGTGTGTGCGCAGTCATGATGGGTTCAAGTCTTAATCGGTTACTGCCAGTTTCTTCGAGAAATCTCATCCTGCGGGCTTGACTCGTAATTATGAACACTGACATTCTCCTTAACCCTGTCGATTATTTTCATTGCGCCATGGACTTGTATTTCTTGCATTTTATTTTGGTCCGTCTGCGTGTTCATGTCCTCCATTGACAATGACATCAATTCATCAGGACTTGCCACCACTTGACTTGTCCTCATTTCACGGTTCCAACTCTGACTTTGACATCGCCGTGGCACAGTTTCGCGCTTCCAGACCTGGAACGCGGGCCTCAAAAAGTGAATGCCAAAGGTCATGTAATTAGGGTGGTTTGGATTGGCAGCGCAACACGGTAAGTCAGCTATGTCTTGATTGTTTGATGCTCTCAGATTTACTGACAGCGGTTCTCAAGTCAAAGTCTACAACCCTTGCATCAGAGTTGGCGCTGAGGATCCAAGTGGATCCAACTTGTAAGTCCCAAAGCCTCTCAGGTCCAGAACAGTCCGCCTTATTTGCGGCTTTCATTTGCTTGGCTTGAACCTCATCGCCACGGGTCCAACAAAGGTTTAGGTGGATTATGGAAGGAAGTGAAGTGTCTTCATTACCGCTTCAATAACGGGCCGCTGTGGGTGGAGAAAAACCAGGTATAATCACACCATACGTGGGTATTTTGATTGTCGCTTAGGAGGTGGCTGATTCTGGCACGACGGGTTTCAGGAAGGTTCCTGCAAGATTAATCGTTGCATTGACTTCAGCCGGTAACCAAATGTTCAATAGGACCTATATTGTCATCTTCAGATTGCATGAGGGACGACAGGAGAAATGAAAAATAAAATAAAATAAACTGCATTGCGCACCCGGTAGCAAAGTGTCGTCTAAATGATTGCCGCTAGTCTAATCCAAAAATTAGGTCCACTGTGAGCAAACATGCTTAAAGAACACATGTGCCAAGGATTTCGCCTCTAGAGTTCAGTCGACCCGGGAAGTTTCGATCAACCTGTCTATGCATGAGAGACGTAGTACTTATCGGATTCGGACACTGTCTATCGGGTCTCGTTCTGAAGATATCAAGATTAATTTCTTTCCAACCGAGCGCACCGATAGCAAAGAGAGACTCCAAATAAATTCCACGTGAACGCTGTTTCCGGTCTGCGTAATATTCAGGGTCTGGATCCTCGCGAACAGCAAGGAAACTGCGCTCCCTGGAACAACCACTGAGTGGATCCGGATGCATAAATCTCTCGGGATGCAGACGCCGTCGATGTACATCTACACGTGCATGAGCCAGCATACGTCAAATAGCGTCGAATCGGCAAGAGCATTAATACTTTATCATTCATGAGAGTGAAATAAATGCCTCGTCCAGTGAAGTAGAGCACAATCTTGTCGCCCAACTGGTATGGAGTCCGTACAGCCAGCCTTTAATAAGTTCCGTGATAGTGGACCGTGCGAGGATTGAGTCTTCTGGATTGGCGGATATAATGTCAGCGAAATGAGACGGTGCATGCACAAGATTCTAATTCATCAAATCTGTATCGTAACAGTTTCTGCCAAGCTCAGCGTGCACAATTTTTTTGATAGTAGCCCTGAAGCATAGAAGGGGCCAAGGAAGCGCTCGTCCTGCACTGGAGCTGGCGGGGAGCGCGCGATTGACGAATTCATCCCCGAAAAGGAGACCACTCTCCAGGGCAACAATTTCATGTCAGGTGGCTCGGAGTTTGTTTCGAGGAGACAGACGCCAGCTTTGAGAGAACTCGCAAATGCCAGCCTGGAAAAACAAAACAGAGATTCGCCGAAACCAAGCGCAATGCCAGATTCATCCGCAAGTTATGTTTCCAGAGTCCCGCAACAGAGAGAAGCTGTTTTACAAAAAGAGTGCGTGCGGAAGGAAGCAAGACGAAGCTGTGCCAGCGGTGCCTGTCATACAGCCGCTGATCGTCTCTCAATCCTCTCAACTTTGCTTTTGCTCAACATCGCCGGTGCGCGACTGGCTGGGTTTGACTGACTCCACGCCATTCAGATTCGCCTCCCCTCCCGGTAGTAGCACTCCCGCTTCAATGGTCTGATAATTTGCCGCCGTGGCGAATATCTCTGGCGCAGCATATCACCGTCCCTTTGCCGTTCTTCCGACCTCCGTTCCAGGCGTGGAAACTTTCGACGTCTCGGGTGTCTTCACGATAGACCGCGCCCTCCCATTCGATCGGCTTTGTTGACTTGCTAGGTGTGGAAGGACAATCCCGACGCGATATCAGTCCGGCTCTCTTTGTCTTTCTCCTGACTTTGGAGGCGTACTTACGATTCCACCACAGCGACGTCATGCATCCTCGGTATTTTTGTATTGATCCCTGCCGTCTCGCTGTGGATCAACCACTCGGACTGTACAAGATCGCATTGTGCAGTGCTTTCTGTCTACGCCCGAGAAAGAGCGCAGTTCTACGCTATTAGCCTCTCCTTTAGATGCCATCCGGTGCGTTCCTTGCCTCTCTCCTCTCCTTCCATTGCGCTAAACGGCTTGCTGTAGAGTTGCACGGCACGATATCCGCGAAGATGTCGAAGGCTACCTGGCGCTTTACTACCCACAACATCGTCTCATTACGCCTCAGCTCCCGTGAGCTTTCTAACTATGTACCTCTTCAGCCCCTTCGCGTTCTCCATCCTCCGCGCCCGCGCCTCTCTGCGCCAGTGCGCCCAGTTCCTCGTCCACACCGTGTCCACACCGCTGGTCACATCGAATAGCTATTGTGCTCGCGTCGCTCGAGCTCTCCTCAGCCTCCCCCACGCATCTACCCCCCGCGTCTCCTCCGGTGTCTATCGCGTGGATCTCTGAGGCCTATCGATACCCCCGGGTACACGCTCTCTCCTGGAATTCGCGCGGACACATCCCCGCGTTCTTTCCGCGCACGCAGAGCTGATGCTGAGCTGCTTCTGGCGTCCTCTTCGCGCGGGCTCGTGGGTAGTCTCTGATTCGCTGCGAGGCCCGGAGGGACGCGCTTTCGTATTGCTGCTTGGGCGGCCCGGTGGGCGCGCGTCCCCGCACGCTCCTCCCATTCGTTTTGCCTTTCCTCTACCGCACCTTGCACCCGCGCCCCACCGAGACCTCCAGCAATGCCAATCTCGCTGCACAGTCCATCCCTCTCTGCCGCTAGCGTCCCCGCTTCGCTCGCGGACAGCCGCAGCGGCTCCCTTCTCATCTGCCTCGCGGAATATGACAACGATTGTGCTTCGCAGACCGCCACCACAGGGACGGCACGCACTCGCGCATCTCCCGCACCTGTCGAAGAAGGTGAATGGACACGGAGAAGGTGTGCACACATCTTGATGTCGACGGTGGAGGCGGGGATGGACGTCGATAGGGATCGAGGTGCAGAACGAGATGAATATGGAGGTCGAGACGGATATGCAGGGGCGCGTCGATGGAAGATGATGGGACAGTGCTGCACGTGCAGCTGGAGATGGAGATAGAGGAGGTCTACACTGACTTGCACTCGCTCATCGGGCCGATGTTGATGGAGAGGCACGCCTGTCGAAAGAGATGGAGATGTCGCGCACATTAGAGATAGAGCCGAAGCCCGGTGCGGGTGCGCGTACATTCTCCCCACCCCCGCGCTGTCCTCGTGCTTGCCCCTCCCCTGCAGCCGGCTTTGGCTTCCCCGTCTCCCTCTCTACTCGCCCTTGTTCTCGTCCTCGAGCCCGGGCTTCACGCCGCCGCGATACGTGTATGCGTCCGCAAGGGATATCGATGGGGAGCTTGGGCGGGGGCGTACACGGTGCTTCCTCAGCATGTGCATTCACATCGCTCGGAGAGTGCTGTGTATACGGATAGCGGGGGCAAGCGGTTTCTATGCACCCTCTAGCGTGAGCGGGGTATGCGTACATAGGAGCGGTCATGTCATACGAGTGTGGGGCATACCCTCCTCCCTGTGCTATCCTCCACGTCGTTGCCTTCTAGGCACTCGCCTTTCCGAGGGGGGGTACGATCCGCTTGGTTCCGACATGCTAACGCGAAAAGGGCAGCATGCACAGGCGCAGGAGCAGGGTGTCTTCACCGTGCCTATCTAGCCTCTCTCCGCCTTGCTATATTTCTCTTTCTCACTTTCTCACCTCTCCGAGATGAGCTGTGTATTTTCTGTGAATGAGGCGTGATGTACAACGTATTTATCGCCTCCGTCCTTCCATACTCACTTATGCTCCCATACACCTTCCATGCACGTACCTCACCACAGCGACGTCTAGTCCTGGCTGCCGACACGCCTCTGGAAGAATATACATACCCTCCTTGCATGCTTAGATCAAGTTTATCCTTAATCGATGATAAAATTGATAACACCCGGCCCTGGCTTTCACTCGACACTGAATGAATTGAAAAAGTTGAATAAACATCAGAAAGGATGCCAAG
This sequence comes from Mycena leptocephala, assembly GCA_029378395.1. Taxonomy (NCBI): domain Eukaryota; kingdom Fungi; phylum Basidiomycota; class Agaricomycetes; order Agaricales; family Mycenaceae; genus Mycena; species Mycena leptocephala. The sequence continues at coordinate 61,265 of JARJLF010000905.1, forward strand.
CCGACTGATCCTTTCTCTTCTGCGGATAGTCTCCCCTTCTTCTGTCTTGTGGCTTCCCGCATCAGCTCATTCTTTTGTGTGTTCCTTCGGAAGCGCGGAGTTCATTTAGACCTGCCGTACTTGATTCGACCTCTGTGGGCAGGTACTACTACTTGCCATTCCTTTGCTCCGGCTCTCGGAATCCGCTAGAGCTGTTTCCTTTGTTAATGTCACTCCTTGAGTGCACTCCTCTGCGGCGAAGAGCGCTTTCGCATTCTTATCAAACTATCCACCCGCTTGTACCCTCTATTGGACTTGAATACAAATCCATGCCGAGTGCCGCTTGGATAATTGATCCTATACTATGGGAAGAAGAACAACGGCTATTTGACCGCCTTTGAACATGCTGCATGTCCGAACTCGAACCTCGAGGATCTACGTAAGCTTCAGCAATCCTAGGCCCTGATATAGCGCGAAGACTTTAAAATTCCTGAAACAGCTTGTGAAACGAAATCCGCCGTGTTTCGGCCATCGGGAAAACATGTTCCAATTTCGCTTCTCCTTCCTGTATCCTGGGATTACTTGATTTCTTTTCGAGTCGTCCTGACCGGTGATTTGTTATACCAGCTTCAAACACGCACGCGCGCAACCACGGCATTTTCCGCAATCACCAGGTTGAGAGTCGCCTTACAGTACCCAAGCCTCGTCTGATCCCCTGTGTATTGTCGAATTTGGCTGTGCGCTGTGAGGTAAAACCTAGGCAACACTGGTTGGGATGTGCCACTGAATTACCGTTCAAGCATATTCACTACCTGTCTACAACAGTTACATTTTTTCTGCTCAAGTATGTTTCATTTAATAGGATGGACATCGAAGTAGATTACATCAGATATTTTCATCCCCTCGACCTCGACCTTAGCAGTGTAAGCGTAAACAGGAGACACCCCGGATGGAAGAATGATTACTTTGGACTCATATAGGTAATTATTGCCTGTACTACTCGTCCAGGATACACAACAGAACGATATTAGATGGTTGTAAAGTAGCCAAGAGATTCAGTGAGTTGCAGGGGAAGACTGAGGAAATATAGTTGCTGGTTCTTTCTCCACACGAAAATCTTTCTGGCTGTGCCGCAGGGCAACACGTTAGTTGTCCTACAGCCATGCCGTGCACTCCTGCTGAACATTTAATTGGGCTTGACAGTTGCTTGACAGCTGTTGAACTATGTGACCTGACTATTGATATCCATCATGCAAACCGGTGCAACATTCCACAGCGTACAGCTATATCAGGCCAGCAAAATAAGCATTCGGTGTGGATTTTTGCTTCTGACCGGGTAGGCAGGCTTTCCAGAGTTGTGCTGCTTAGATGATACCCAATTCTAAACAAAAGAATTCTAGGGATCCAGTCAAATAAGCGCCATTTAAGCGCGGAGCTCGGCAGCAGTAGAGCACTGCCTTACGACAGCTTCTTGACGAGTGACGTGTCTCCCACTCCCTTCTGCTTCCTCCATGCCACTGTTCACCTCTGCCTCTGGGTTCCAAATCAATGGCGGGACTTTCATCGACAATGCAGGGGACATGACTATTGTCCATAACTCACAGGCTATGCCAGGGCAAGATACCAGTTCACTAGAATTTGGGGCAGATGGCCCGAGTCGCGAGTTATCAGGGGTGGAAAGGAATGACCGAGGATTTGGAGCTGCAAGGATGCAACCATATGGTATGTTGCCTGCCCAATGTAATCAACCGGATCTGATGAAGCCGAAAGCTGTTTCACAGCGCCCGCAGATTCCGAGTCGGACACAGAGCTCATCCCTCCGTGTTGCCAATGCAGACCCCTTTGTTTCACCTAGTCCATCTTTCTCGAACTCTGGACCATCTACATTTCCACCGCAAGAACATGAATTCAATTTTCAACACCTCTTGGGGTCATTGAGCACCACAAGCAGTTCACAAGATTTCACTGCTGGATATCACGAACTATTTCATGATTCAATGAATTCTACGGGTTCTGAACATCCCATGTTCAGCTTTGCACCTGTCGCAGGGGATTTCAGTCAGATTTCATCCTCTGATAACCAATTTGGGTTGGCGTTGACCGGGCTTGTTCCAAATCCACTCCTTTCCACCCAGATATTTTCAGAAGAAACACGACCCCAATTCACACCATCTTTTCATCTGCCAACCATGGTGGATGTGTCTAACTTCGGGCTTGTGGCCGGACCAATTGGTGAACCTGCACCACCAGTCATAGGTTCTGTTGCTTGGACCAATCCCCGACCTTGGGATGACCAATCCCAGGAGCAGAGGGTAATTAATGGCGGGACATTCATTGGTGGAAATTTAAATTATATTCATACAACTGTGATGCCACCCAGTAAGATTCTCATTTCAATAGTTTTACTCTGTTTTCACCTGGCTTTTTGCAGGTATCTCTGCAGATCAAACTGCTCGACAAACTAACAATTGCCCACTACCATCGAGAATTTTCCATGGCAGACAGCCAATCCTTGACCAGATGCATGAATTTTTCAACCAGGACATTGGGAAGCAATATATTTATGTTCTACATGGACTGGGTGGTGCTGGGAAGACACAAATTGGGCTGAAATTTGTCAATCACTCTTCACAGTAAGTCGGATTTTGTCAAGTAAATACCCATATTGATCATCATGGGTTTAGCTTCACAGACAAGTTTTTCCTAGATGCCAGCACAACCGCAACAATTGATACAGGGTTGAAGAGCATAGCGACCTTGAAAAATATTGGCAGCTCTTCTCAGGATGCATTGAAGTGGCTCGCAAACAACCAGGAAGACTGGCTGCTGTTCTATGACAATGCTGATGATCCCAAGATTGATTTGAACAGATTTATACCCCAGTGCAATCATGGGAATATCATCATAACAACCCGTAACCCCACCCTTCGTGGCTATGCTGGAGCACACTTTGCTGTGTCCAATATGGAGGAGAGCGATGCTGTTGAATTGTTACTCAAAAGTGCTTCTCAAGAGATTATTCTAGCAAACCAAGAAACTGCAACCAAGATTGTGAAGGTGAGTGGAGCTTCATTTCTTTCTAATTTCATTAGCACTGATGTTGCAAAGGAATTGTGTTACCTTCCTCTTGCAATTGTACAGGCTGGAGCATTCATCTTACAATCTGGAGCCCTGGGTGGTTATTTGAACATCTATATGAAAAATCGGGCCCAACTGCTAAGGGAAAAGCCAGCTCAGAGCCATGACAACTATGCCTGGACAGTGTACACAACATGGCAAATGAGCTTTGACAAGCTCAGTCCACTGGCTGCGATGTTCTTGCAGCTTTGTTCATTTCTCCATTGGGAGGGAATTTCAGAGGATATCTTTAGCAGGGCCGCAGCATGCACATTTGAACAGGTCATTCTGTCCAGAGAGGCCTTGCGAAAGCCACTGGAATTTCTTGCTCAGTTCTTGGAGCCTGCAGGTGAATGGGACACTCTTCACTTCCAGAAAGTGACAAACGAAATCAAGGCCTATTCTCTAATGACCTTTGATCCCAAGAGAAAATCTTTCTCAATTCATCCACTAGTGCATAGTTGGAGTCGAACAACAATCATAGACCAACAGTCATGGCATTCCATCATGATGGCTATCATGGGCATGTCCATCCATGAAATCCCCAGTGACCTTAAACAACTTGCTAGTCTGAGCTTAATTTCCCACATTAACTTCTTGAGGCATGGCAAACAGGATGTGACAGGGGATTTTGGTTCACAATATGGAATCATATATTATCATGCAGGACATTATGAGGAAGCCAAGAGACTTTATCTTGCCCAGCTATCAAAGCAAAAACAGGTGCTCGGTGATGACCATCCACATACACTTTGGGTTATGGAATATCTGGCACTAACATATGAAGGGTTGGGCCAGTACAAGCAAGCAGAGGAGCTGCAAGTTGTTGTGTTAGAGAAGCAAAAACTGGTTCTTGGTGATCACCATCCACACACTCTTCGAGCTATGGGGAGTCTGGCATCAACATATCATCATCTAGGCAAGTTCCACAAGGCAGAAGAGCTCGAAGTTGTTGTGCTGGATGAATGGAAGCAGGATCTTGGTGCTGATCATCCAGACACTCTTCAGGCTATGGGGAATGTGGCATCAACATATCGTGAACTAGGCAAGTTCCAGCAGGCAGAGGAGCTTGAAGTTGCAGTGCTGGAGAAGCAAAAACAGGTTCTTGGTGATGACCATCCAGACACTCTTTGGATCATGGGTAATCTGGCTTCAACATACAACCGTCTAGGTGATTTCCACAGGGCACAAGAGCTTGAAGCTGTTGTGTTGGCGAAGCGTAAACAGGTTCTTGGTGATGACCATCCAGACACTCTGTGGACCATGGGTAGCCTGGCATCAACATATCACAGTCTAAGTGATTTCCACAGGGCACAAGAGCTTGAAGCTGTTGTGTTGGAGAAGCGTAAACAGGTTCTTGGTGAGGACCATCCAGACACTCTTCGAGCTATGATTAATCTGGGATGGACCTACCATCAACTCGGTCAATTCCCCAAGGCAGAAGAGCTTGAAATTGTTGCACTAGAGAAACAGAAAAGGCTACTGGGTGCTAATCATCCCCACACCTTGCAGGTTAGGCGAAATCTAGCATTAACATACCGCAGTCTGAACAAACTAGCAGAGGCTGAGGAGCTCGAGACCCTTGTTCACGGCTATGAAGAAGCATTGGAAGGTTTTGTCAGTGACAATTCAGAAGGTTCAGATGAGGAGGCATCTGAGGACTCGACCCAATCATAGTGTTTCTTATATATATATATATATGCTTTTCCATTGTATTACATATTTATAGTGAATGAGAAATTTTGAACTAGCAGCTGTAACATCAATCCAAATGGTACTTTGGGATAGATACAAGAGGTCAAATGAATCACATAAATTTGTCTAAGACACAAGTATTCTTTTTCAATTAATTTCGGACATGAGTGTTTGCTGGTATTTAAAATCATTCAAGACCGTGGCTGCTCTCAATTTCCAGGGAAAAGATCAGAACAGTCTGGCCATAGATGGGCGAGAAGATAGCAAGATCAATATGGATATCAAAGGTACAAAATCCTGACAATATGGGTTGTAGGATTGTTGCCAAAGTATCATTAACCATGGGAGTAATCACCAATATTTACATGGAGAAAGATGACGTCAACAAAGCCCGGATCTGGAGTCAGATCCGGATTTACCAGACATGATACAGAGAATTTCGAAATGCCATGCCACTAGAATATGGGTGGACATTTGAGAAATCCTCCCCAAAATGGTATGGAAGTACAATATTAGGGCAGAACAGCCTATGCAGTTTGAACAATGAGAAAATATATTCAACTTGTGTCAATGTTTTGACTCTCAGGAGTAGAGGGTTCGAGATAGGTTTCAAAGTATGCTCCTGAAAAAAACTGAGCTTGGTGCAATATTGGGGGAAAATACACCACAGAAGATCAATAGAGTCGTATGGTGCATCCGAGCAAGTGCATGAGTCAGGCGGGCATTGGTACTTCATCTCGAGATGGCACGGCAACCTGGAGCAGCGTTAGGTCTGCCGGGACTCTGTTCCACGGACTTGAGACTGAGATGGATGCCCCGCAGAGTACCTGCCAGGATAGTCAATAGAATCATTGGTGAACTCGGCAATTGGTTGGAGCAACATTCGATATTCCATTGCCAAAAAATCAGTAGGATCTGTCAGGCATGAGCGAGGGCGGTGAAAGGGACCTTGAATTCGGTTCGCATCCAGTTCAGGGAGTGCCGCATGTCACCTGATTCGATCAACCCAGTATCAAAACCTCTCGAGGAGAGCGGATTTTTAACGGTCTATAACTAAATTACCAAGCGAAGCCTGCGATCAATTCGGTGTGGGGTGTATTTAAATTTCTGTTAACAGAATTGATAGTTATTTTCTGAGGACGGCAGGGAAATCACGCTCAACTATCTCGGCGAGAGAAGCAAGAATATTTTGCCATAGATTTGGGCTTTGACTAACTATATCCATGTCTCCAACGGCGTAGAAACCGGAGCTTGAAGGGTATCGCAGAAGAGAAAAATAATCCGGCCTTCAGGTAGGCCGGAGTTCGAGCTCGTGGACCCACACGGGCAAAAGTCAATGATCAGGCCCCTGAGAGATAGGCATCCAGTCCGGGATACCAAATTCACATTATCTGGCGCACTCTGAACGAGGTGAATATAAAGGATGGCGTAAAGTCCAGTTTGACGAGTCAGTGCACTCTGAATGGCATCAAGCAGTGTGTGCAAACAAGAGAAAAATCCCACAGCAGGTCGAGGATGAGCGAGTGGTTCTGCGGGTTGGTAGGTAGGGCTGCAGTCGGAGAGCTATAATCGCCTGCATAAAGTCTACGTATCAACATTCGAACAGGTCAGTCAGTTTGAGAGTCGACCCGAGACAGGAGTTATGAGAACTCCAGGCATGTAGAAGAAGATACTGAAGAGACTGGGGTGCGGATGGTAGAGTGCAGGATAAATAGATCATCATTGAGAACCCGCAGAGCGTACTGGCAGAGAAGTGATTGCCGCGGCATCCAGGGCAAGATCATCCAGGACAAGGATACGAGCACCAAAGTGATGTAAATAAGAATTAGTAGGAACTAGATGACTAGGTTCGGTACAAGCCCCGTTCTGACGAAGCCGTGAGATGCCGCGGTCAACCATCAAAACCAAACAACCACGCGCGCCTTCGTCAGAAGGGGCTTGCTTCAGACTGCCGAAATCGTGGGGGTTGGAGATGCCTCCTCAGCACATCTGGATCGTGTCAGGGAATAACGGCCATTTAGTAAAACTTTTAGTTCATCAATATAGCTACAATATTCTCCTTTGGTGTCCAGCAATACGTGCAGTATTCATTGAGATCTTGACGGCGCAAGAGGAGTGAAAACAGCATTTTTTGGACCAGCCTCAAAAATATTTATTTTAACACATCTCACCATGAGATTCAGATCGAAAGTACTAAGGGTATGTATCTATGAGATACATGTCAAATCTCGCTTCTACTTTACCTGGTACGTGTGCAGGAGCATGCGCGAGTCCGAAACGCGTCGATGTGACGCAATGTAACACATTGTGACAAGCGCATCGCGAAGCATCAAAAATCGTCTGTACGCGTTATGAGCTCCCCGACGCGAAGTGTGCTTGGCGGACTACCCACAGTACCTAATGGTACGCGCCATCGTGTCCCCGACACTCCTCGGAAGCGCAAAACCCCTGCCCCAGACCGTTTACTGGGAGTAAAAGAACTCAAAGAGACGCTGCAAGAGGTCAAAGCAAAAACTCGGGAGCGGCTCGGGCTCAGCTTCGACCTGGACGACTGGCAAGGGGAGCTCATACGGCGCTTACGCCAGGGGTACGACTCCTTGATGGTTGCAGGAACAGGCTATGGGAAGAGTGTTATATTTGAAGGGCTTGCGGTGCTCAATAAATCGAAAATTGTGGTGGTTATCTGTCCTCTCAAAGCCCTGGAAAGGGACCAGGTCAGTTATAAGTCTTAATGCTTCAATGGTAGCTAATAACACTCGCCTGACAGGTTAATGAGGCGAAGAAGAAGGGATTGCAGGCCGTGATGGTCAATGAAGACACGGTCTGCCCTGAAGTTTGGGCCAATCTTCGTCAAGGGCGCGTCAACCTCTATTATGTGTCGCCCGAGATGGCACTGTCATCAAGCTTCATTCAACTGTGGCAGGATCGCAAATTTCGCAGTCGTGTACAAGCCTTGGTGGTCGACGAGGCACACTGCATTGTGGACTGGGGAGATGAGTTCAGAAAGGAGTACAGTGGGCTCGCAAAACTCCGAGATTATATTGGACAAGATACCCCTGTTCTTGCGGCAACAGCTACTTGCGATACCGAGACTTTCAAGATCATCTGGAAATCCTTGAAATTCGGGTGCCAGCCGTTTTGGGGTATCGATGTTGGGACCGACCGCAGTAACCTTACCTACATCACCCGGGTCGTTAAAAATCCTGCTAACCCTATCCTCGACATCATATCGATTTTTCCGGCACAGATGGACAAGGACACACCTCCTTCTGCACTTCCGAAGTGCCTCCTCTATTTTGACGCCATCGACGCTTGCGGAACGGGTGTCGAAACCCTTCGGAAGTGTCTCCCAGCACATCTTCGGTCTCGTGTGTACACATTCAAGTCGACATTATCGGAGGCCGCAAAAGCACAAATATGGGACCGATTCAGCAAGGGAGAAATATTAATTGTCTGTGCGACAGATGCTGCGGGCATGGGGTGTAATGTTCCCGATGTCATATTCACAATCCTCTGTTTTACACCCGACTCACCCTCAAAGCTTGCCCAGAGATGGGGTCGTACCGCCAGAACCGCGCAATCCTTGGGACCTGCATTTTGCTTGTTCCACGGTGGGCTTTCCGACCAGAACTTGTTATCGGTTCCACGACTTTGGGAAAACCAGAAACAAAAGCCGACGCGGATCGCCGTAAAAAGCTAAATACCGCAATAGAGGCCTTTGTCAATGCAGGTATTTATTCGGCAGCTACTTTGCAAGCTAGATGATTAAAAATTAAGCAGGCTGTTCCCACGAATACTTACGCACTTACTTCCGACCACAAACAGATCTCGATACCTACAACTGTCTTATTCGAGAATCCACTGCAAAGCCATTAGAATTCGGGTGGAGATCGAAGGCGTCTCAGCGTGAACTGTCGTGGACAGTTCTTGATCTCAATCGCTCACCTCCATTGGATCGCTGTTGTGGGCGCTGTACCCCCGACATCCTCTCACGATATCCAGCATCGGACCGTCATGATGCACGGCTAAAGGCCTTCGCCTCGGACTTCCTTTTCCCCATCCCATCCTTCTCCAGTCGCGGCCATCGACAACGAATGGACTCCATATCATCCACAGACTCTACCTCGGATTCTCCGACACGCACGCCAACTCGACCGGCATTTGTACCCTTCACATACAAGGTGCAGATTCCACAGCAGGAACGAGATGAACTCGTTGGTGCCCTTGACAGGTGGCGTACAGAGAAACAAGCACGTCGTGCTTGTGGTCGTTCCTTGTTGTCTAAAAGGGTTGACCTCTCGGACATGCAGCTGAAAAAGTTGGCTGACCATGGGGTCGACTTTCTTCGCGAAGCTGCAGTGACCCCGGAATTGATTTGCAAGCTCGTTCCGTGGGATCTTGCATCCCAAGACGATTTAAAAGATGTTGTCTCCATCATTATGGACTGGAGACTAGATGCACAGCGAGCAATTGGGCTCACTCCGCGTGGTGGACACCGCCAAAAGCAGCAAAACACAATGCCGACCCCGCCGCATGCTGCAGTTAATCCACCCCGCCGCGGGCTACAAACACTTAGCCAGCCTTCTTTTTCCCCTGCTCGGGTGGCACGGGGTCGTGCGCGTGGCCGGGGTGTCGGGAGAGGGCGAGGAACGGGACAGGCGCCGCACCGTGCAGATGTCAACGACACTGATTTCTTCGCACCCACTACCACATCTCTACCCCCGAGATCAATGGCTACGCGGTCGAGTTCTGGCCAGCAGTCAGCGCCAGCACAGTCTTCTGTATCTCATCCAAACCCTCCTCCTGCTCCTTTGATTCCTGCTCAAATGTTGCCTCCAAATGCACTGTATGCGCCATACTATCCTGCTGCGTACATGTATCCTCAACCCGGTTCTTTTTATCCTCCAATGTATCCGATGTATTCTCTTCCACCTCGTTACTATCCTTCCGCGCCAAATAATCAGAGCCAAAATAATTAGATTATTAATTTAATTATGATCTGAATAATCCATTCCTCCACCTAAAGATCCAAGTCCAGGATAACGTTGGTGTGGGCATCCCCGTCATCCATATCATCAAAACCATCGCGTCCGAGAGGATTGCTATCGACGCGATCAAATACTGATCCATTTAATAGAGGATCATCGTTGTCGAGACCTGTTGAGTCCGGTGCTTCAACTGGATATCCTGCAGCCGGGTCCCAGGTCGTTGTTCGAATGAACTCGCGAAATTTGCCGCCATTGAGTATTTGTGCCCCGGTATCAAATGAATCGATGATAGCACTGACCCGTGGTCCAGACGCAACAACTCCTTTCTTGTTAACCTTCAGTGGGGCGTAGATGGGTCGGTTCGGAGTCAGCACATGCAGCTTTGCATCCATCAGTGTCTCCGTGAGTAGGCGTAGGTCTTGGCCGACATCGACTTCTTTGTGCCTTCGAGCACGGTCTGCGAAGCCAAATGTGCGTGCAAACTGGTGGCTGACTTCACGAAATGCTTCCACCGCTGCAGAGCCTTCTCAATCATGTACTTTATTGTGACACCGGAGCCCTTCGCAATATTTACGCGCTGGATTGCTAGTTAGATGGATTTCTATTGAGTAATCGCATCCGTACCTTCACCCAAAAATTGTTTTGCTCCAAGTAGAGATCACTCGGGATGGTGCGACCTCGAATACCGAATCGGTTGAAGAACCATGCCTGCTCCTTTGCTGCCTGTGCCTTAGGTGTGAGCTCATACTTCCACTGAAGTAGAATTTCAATGCATTCCCGCGCATAATTGTGAAGACCGGCGCCGCGAAAAGAGAGAGCCCAATACTTGAGAACACGGAGCACCCCACCAGCATCGGCGAACGCTACAGAGTGCTCAAAGACACAGAAGATAAGGGCATCACGGATGAAATACTGTGAGTGTGCGAAGTAATCATCATTCACGTTTTTGGCGCTTTCCGTGTTTATGGCCAAGGTAAAGTCATCGACGAATTCTTGAGCGAAGGCGGTGAGCTCCGCAAGCGTAGGTTTCCATTTTGCGAGGTCTGCCCATCGCTTGATATCTTTCTTCAACCTGCGTATCGATGTGTAAAAAGTCTATCAAAGAAAATAGTATCGAAGCTTACATGACTTCGTACAGAATTCGGGATATCAAAGAATGACGAATGAGAGCCTTGGCATCTGCGTAGTTTGGTTTTTCTGCATCCCATCCCATGTCCGATTCAAGAGGCCCTTGTGCTTTGCGAGAGAGCCGGGATCAAGAACAGAGTCTCCAAAATGAAGTCGCATGATCATATGTGTAGCATTCAGCGCGAAATGCCACAGCGCACTGAGTTCGTCGACGTAGTCGAGTCGCTCCATAGAATTGATGTCATCCATTCGGTCCTTGCGAGCTCCCCGAATGTTGTTTGAGGTCAGCCAATCTCCGATAATAATGCGTGCCTTGGCTGCCCACTCTGCCTCATCCAACCCACTGATCTCTTGCAATGCTTTAAACATCTGTATAATCCCCTTTTTTGAGCCCTCATTTACATCAAAAAGACCCAAAGGTCTGCCGTCGGATTTCTTCGGCGGTAATGGCCTATCGGATGTCATGAATTCTTCTGCCGCCTTGAGCATCGCATCCCGATCCTCCCACTCCTTGCTGCCCGGACAGTAGGCGACAGTGAGGGTCATAACAAGCCCCACAAATGACGAGAGCATTTTGGCCTCATCGTCGTCGTAGGCAGTATATCTGCTCCAGTTGCAGCGGCGCGCTTCCCGCGTGCCTTCTGCTTTGCCTCAAAATCTGCGGCGGCAGGATCTGCATCTGGTAATGAAACAACGGCGGCGTTGGTGGCGTGGATCATGGTGTTTTTGTTGAATAATCGCTGCTGCGACTTGCGAAGAAATATATTGATGTTGTCGAAGATGATGTACCACATGCCCGGGCCTTGCATTAGGCTGACTGCGTACGCGACAGCATCCTCTGAAAGGACCTTCTTGAGACGTTCAATCGTCGTGATCGACACACAAGCACCAGCGTTGCTCAGGGTGTTCAGGATGCGGGAGCTCGTCCCTCCGATCTCAAGGAAAAGCCCGAGAATGAGCGGGAAAAGGTTGGTGCCGGTGTTACGAGTAAATGCCATTAAACTAAAGACAAGAACGAGGGCCTGCAGCACTCAGATGGGACTCAGAATGGAAAGAACAACATACTCACAAAAGTAGGATTACGGGCAAAGCCCATACCTTTCCAAAATCCACTTGTCTCGCCCGCAAACTCCTCTCCGCTTTCTCCTGTGCTCGCATTGGCCCCCTCTTCCCATTCGTCAGCTTCTAGAGGCGTAGACGGCTTCCCATCCTTCCCCGTTCGTGTCCGTTCCTTGCGCCATTTGTTGGGAGAAGTCGTAAAGACAGAAAGATAGTCCCACGTGTACGGCGCAGTCTCAAGATATATTCCAGGCAGCACTCCCGGATTGAGTACATTCCGAATGTAATTGAGTGTACAGTCCACCAGCCGGACCTTCAAACGAGGGTCGTTTATGACCCGGTCGCTCTCCTTGAGCGCAATCTCTTCCATGCAAGGTTTGATGATCGTAGAGTGGAGATGGGGAATGCTCTTGGGAAAGCGGTCGTGCCAGGCCCTAAAAATTTGCTCGGGAGCAAAGCTATGCTGTGAGCTATTGCCCATAAACATGCCTGCTCGATGTCGAACTGCTGGGATCGTAGATTCAAAGAGAAAGAGCAGAAATTCCCGGATAGACAGCCCGAAGAAGAGGAGTAAAGAGAAAAGAAGCTGGCACTGTATCTGAGGATTTTGAAGGTCCAGGGGCGGAGAGACTTGAGATAGGAGGGCTGCCCAGTCTGGATCGACGCCCATACCACTAGGCGGCGTTGTGGCCATAGTCAATTAACGCGACGAGGAATGCGCGATGTGAAGTCACATCGCGTCACAGATCGTGACAATTCTGCTGCTCTGGCTCGATGACTCTTCAGTCCACAGTGGCGTACATTTAAAATCTCAGAATATTCAAGGACACTCAAAACATACTTGGAATAAATTCAGTCCGCGAAAATCTGTCGCTATGTCAAGTGCCTAGACCTATACAGCATGATTTTCGAAAAATGGGGAGGACCAGATTGACACAGCAAGAGAAGGAATTGGAAGTCTTTCAGGGCATATATAAAAATGTTCTGAGCAGCACGGACATACTATATATGAGTCACAAAAGAGACCTGAATAAAAGAGCATGTTTTGAGGCCACAATAAAAGAGTTGGTAACCCCCACGTTTGGCGCAGTTTGAAGCAAGCCCCTTCAGGAAGGTCCCCCGGCGCGCCGGGCCGGAACTTCGCGGGCTTGTTCCGAACCTACTAGATGACAACAAACCCGAGTGAGTACAGCTTCCACCGACCTGTTTCGAGGATTCGGGGAGAGGTTAGTTTCGACGACTCGGAGTTCCGAATACCTGATCCGCAAGTGATGTTAAACCTGCTCCAAGAATGCAGACCAGATCTTCGTAAAACCAAGAAGCTAGAATCCAGGAGTCGGGTTTTTTTTGAACACTGCAAGCGAGACGGAGGACGTAAGTAGGATGACGACGCTGTGGCGGTGTATGCACAGCCGCTGATTACTGCCGACACCTTTCTTCAAACTCGACATCACCGATATACGACTCTCTGCATTCAAGCGCATCTCTGCGATTGGTTGTCTTTACAGCGGCCTCCTCTCGTCTGGCATGATTGCTCCCTCCTGCTTTATGGTCTGAAAATCCACGCGTCATGCTAGAGACTGCCACTTGTCGTTTGCCTCGGTCTCGACCTTCATTCCAGGCGTGGACGCGACGTCTCGCAGGCTGGGTGTGACATCGGTGCGTTTTCTTTGTCCTTTTGTCGTGTCATACGTACTTACGCGAGTGTACTGCCGCAAAGAAACTCAGCGTCAGAATTCCTCTCGGCATCGCTCTGTATCCACCTGTTCCCGATCCTGAATCATTTAGAATTCTAGTCCTCGGTGCGTTCCCCGCGCTCCTCCTCTCCTGCCTGTACCAATCACCTTTCACGTAGAATCCATCGCCCAAGGCCACCGCTACGATATCTTCGAGAACAGCGAGTGCCAATCGCTGCCTACGTACCTCTACCCCACATCAGCATCAGCCTGCTCTCCGCATTGTACACTTACCATATGTCATCCTCCTTGCCTTCCTAGCCCAATTCTCTCCACATTCATGCGCGCTTTGACTACCTCACTGCGCCCACCTCCCTTTCGCACTGGCCCTCGCCCCCGCTTTCGTAAATCTCCCTCACCACCTCGCGCTCCCGCATCATCCATCGCGTCATGGGAACTGTGCAGAGCCCCCGACTTCCCCTCATTTATCATCAAGCATGCATACCCGTGCACGCTCTTGTGGCTTGCGGGCCAACGACACCCTGCCTCATTCTGGCGTGCGGACGCGCAGACGACTCTCAGCTCGGTATGCTCTGCGCGCTTCCCTTTTTGGGTTCTCCGCGCTCTTGGGGTTCGCGCGGAGGCCGCTTTTTGGGGTTTGCTCCCGTCCTCTTCGCCCGTCGGGGCGCGCGTGCCATGGAACGAGCACATGTCGCCCTGCTCATGCGCGAGAGGGAGCGCAGTGAGATCCGTTCACGTCTGGGAAGCGGCTGCGGCAGCTACCTCTCCGCACGTGTACATCTCGCGCATCTTGCGTGCCGGTCGACGAAGGTAGATGGAGAAGGAGGAGCGAGCGGATGGGGATCGGATGACGATACAGATGAGCGGGTGCGCATGGATGGAGACAAAGTGCGCATATATCTCTTCCGCGCCCTCACCTTATTGAGACGGGTGTGTTTGTGTGTATGGGACGTGCCTCACCCTCGTCCTCACATTCGCACGGGTCATCGAGCGATCGAGGCGGGGTGTCCGTCGGCACTCGTGCCGGCGTCGCCATGTTCTTCCTACGCGGATACGGTGGGCGCACGCCCTGCGGATCTGAGTATAATTTTGGTTTGGATGCGCACTCGCACGTCGATGGCGATGGGATGCAGACATCGCGCGGGTGCGCGTACATACTGCTTGCCCCCTCCCTTGCAGTCTCTCTTGCTATCTTGCCCTTGAAACTCGGTTGAATCCCTGATATCTGCTCGATTCAACGTATGCCTTGCCTCCCATTCCCATCCACACGCGCGCGACCATCGCGCTCAACGAGACAGGTAGCTACGTAGATGATGAGTCAGATATTTCTTTTTATACAAGTACTGCTCATTTTGTGCTCAATCGATGAAATAAAATTGATAAAATCCAGCGCGGGCCCTCATCGAAGTTGGGAAACAAAAATGAATCAAGTTCAGCGCCGGGTGCCCGCGCGCAGCACTCGGCGAGTGGGGTACATAGCTACTGATACTTACTCTTCTCCATCTTCTCGTCTTGTGTCTTCCTGCAGCCCATTCTTTCTTGCGCTCCGTCTGAAGCCCGGGGTCATTCCACCGCGTGTACCGCATCCTGAATTGACTTGTTCCCGTTCCCTCACCGAGTCTCTTTCTGTCCAAGACCCCGCAGTTCGATGATCATGGTGCCCGTCGTTCGTCAACACCGCCAATGTATTCACCCTTGTCACTCCTTCTGCGGCACTTGCGAGCGTAGTACTCACTCTCCTCTTTATCCCCGCCCTGCTGCGCTGTCGTCCGCGGTCACCGCTATCGATCCCCACTCTAATTTAGTACCTCCAACGACTCTGATTCCTTTCGTTGCGACATTTCAGCTCTTATAACGGTTGCTCCATGCACAATCTGCAAACCAGCATCATTGTACAAGGTGCTTTTTTATGGCACTGTCTCCAACCATTGATCATCGTGCAGGTTCGGTTACAAATGCCTTTTGGCGTCAGTCACAACACACGGCGGAGATATATGGTCTGCACTTGGTGTCGTCCTTCCATTCCTTCACTCATTTTGTTTCGTACCGGGTAATGGGTTTGCCGTCTTCTGACAAGGTGTACAAGACGGATTTGTGAGGAGTGAGATGCTTTCTTCTTGTCGTAGTCACCTTGAATACGATTCCTCTGTTCTTTCATTGCATTCTCTGTCCTATTCCAACTGCAGGATTTCAGCGACTAATGGTCCCGCAAACCGCAAGTCATCCTTCCAAAACTAGCTAATTAAGCCTTGATTTATTTGCAATTTCACTAGAAAGCTAGATGGAACTAAGAGGAATATCCCAAGCATTCCTCATTGGGAAAGGAGGTCGTTCCCGATGTCGAAGGAGGTCAGCCCAATTTGGAAGCAAGGCCGAAGGCATGCCGTCATCAAAGGGATTAAAATTCAGCTTTCTCTTTCATCCTCTTACTTACCGGGGTTTCAACTTCTCCTTGCCACTTGTTGCCTCTCGATGCCATTTGCATACGCACGGGTGAACAACACGCGGTATGTCAATGTGCTCAACTCAACCCTCCCCCCCCGACAATCACCCGGCCTCACTTCACCCTCATCATACCATTCATTAGTTTCACCTGTCCTTGATCAGGCCGGAGTCCGCCTAGAGAAGATACTAATTTGAGAAGTCAAATTAGTCAAAGACTCAAGTCCTCAAAGCTCGACCTGTCAATGAGTGGTCCAGACTCCTTATATATGCGCCGAAGCTGCCAGCGACGAAAATCTCGCTGGGGCTAAGTCGCCGTACACGCAAGTTCTCCTCTCAAACCGCGAGCTCGACAGGCTATCTATGGCAACTACACGCACGGCATGACGTCTTTCAGGCCCACCATCCATCCCGTCGCCGTCACTTCGTGGTTTTCGCCCCCTCAATCCCCAGTGTACCATTCTTCTCCATCCTTCCTGTTGTGATCCCTCAACTCGAACAGCCGTCCCGCGATTTCCAGGTTTATGTATCCTCTGCGCCTCCCTTCAGTTGCCTTTGTTCGTACAATCCTCTCGTAAAAAAGTCTACCCACGCCATCATTCGCCCAAGCCCTCGTCGAGATCTGAGAAAGCGCAATTTATCATCTGTCCGATGGCATCTCCGCGGATTCATTACGGTTGGTTCGGAATGCTTTTAGCTTTACATATCCTACTGACACCTGTTCAGTGGTGCTCTGCCTTGGCGAATTACCTGGATAACATATTTAAACCTCAATACCTTCCTTGAGTCGACACTCTTCCTCCTCGGCAAGATCACCTCACTAAATATGCCTTGCAACTTTCCTAATATCTTCGGCCTCGTACTGCTTGTATGCACACCTTCCGTTGCGGCTTTTGTTCTCTGATAATTTTATTCTGTCGCTCAGGCCACCGCGGGCTGCGCATTCGCCGCTGGCCCGGCACCCGTTCTGCTGGGAACCGCCGGAAATTTCGCAATCCTTGCCAAGACCGGTGTATCCAGCGTCCCCAACTCCGCCGTTAGTGCGTATTTTTCAGTTCATTCCTTTCCCCAATTTTTTTGTCACTGATTGATTGATTACGTGCACAGGCGGAAATGTTGGAGTCAGCCCTGCCACGATCACCTCCGTGACCGGGTTCAGCCTTGTCCAAGACGTCAGCACGCAGTTTTGGACATCGACGCAGGTGGACGGGCGTGTGATGGGCTCCACCGATGGCCTGCCCACCCCTGGCCTTTTAACCATTGCTGTTCTGGATATGCAAACTGCGTTCACTGATGCTATGAGTAAGCCTCTTCTTTGTTGACTGTTGGACAAAAATATCAAGTCGGACGATCTTCCTTCCTTTTAGACAGACCAGGGCCCAATTTCGTGGAATTGAACGCGGGTGAGATGATTTGATATACTTATTTCCGCCTCGTTATCTGAGCGATCCGTCTTTTATTTAGGTCTCATAGGGGGCTCGATCCTCACGCCTGGCTTGTACAAGTGGACCACCGCAGTGACCATCTCAACGGACATCACTATTGCTGGAGGCCCCGCCGACAGTACGTACATATATCCATCCCATCACATCCTCCTCACTAATTAATTCCACTCCTCCTCACTCCCAGCCTGGATCTTCCAAATCTCCGGCACCCTCACCCAAGCGCCTAACGTGCATATCACCCTCACCGGCGGTGCCCTCTCCTCTAACATCATCTGGGTCGTCGCAGGCACCGTCGCCATCGGCGCTAACGCCGTCTTCGAGGGCAACATCCTCGCGCAGACCAATGTTGTCATGGGCACTGACGCGATCGACTTTGGGTGCATCTACGCGCAGACGGAGGTGGCGCTCCTGGAGGCGACGGTGATGTGTGAGGGCGGGACGACCATCCCGCCACCGCCAACGTCTTCCCTGGGCGGGAGCTCGACTCCTCCTGCGAGCTCTTCGTCCGTGCCCGCCAGCTCCACTCCAGTGAGCTCCACACCGGTGAGCTCGACGCCCCCCCCGACCTCCGCCCCCTCGAGCTCGTCGCCGACCATCACCGCATCCTCGACCAAGAAGTCCTTCTCGCGCAAGTACACCACCACGTCTACGAGGCCGTACAAATACTATGGGTATTAAGGAGGAGCCCGGTGCTTGTAGCAGCTGCTCCAAGTCTAAATTCCATTCCCCATAGTAATCCATCCCCCCTAGGACGGTACCACCTTGCTTACGATGTGTACGATTCCGGTTGATCATGAATACGACACCTATGCCTTTTCCCAATACTTATACGGTCTAGAGCCAGGTTATGATATAAATATCCGCGATTTTCACTCCCGAGTCCGAGTTCAAACGGTTAGGAGAAAAAATTGAGTTCTGATCACCGCCACCGATTCACCCATATCTCGTGCATAGATTGAGAGGGTTAACCTGTGCGCAATTATTGATAGAAAAAAAGGGGGCGAAGATATTTTAGAGTCGTTTATGCATTGTGAATCCACTCTGGCTATTATTCAAGATCGCGGTTCAGTGTTGGCACCTGCATATGTTTAGCTCAGAGTTTTATTTTTGAACGGGAAACATATTTTTACCACCCCATACGGCATTTGTATGATCGAGGTCTTGATTTTTGAATCCATGATGAGAATCAAGCGAAACTAATATAATGCTTGGGACAGCACAGACCCGTCAATTCATGAGATGAGTGCACATCAATTCAAGTAATCCTTCAACGAGACATTTGCAATTTCACCCCATCCAACTACCCGCTTTCCTCAGCGACAAACACAACTGCCTTCGCCTTGTTCGTTCCCCTCTGCACCGCCAATATTACCTCCTAACCTTTTCCAACCCACGCGTGACCTCTTCGGCGTACTTGATCTCCCCGCTCGCGAGTTTCTTGGGGATGGTCGCATTAAATTCGGGCAGATATTGCATGACTGGGAGGTGCGCCATGACGATGCCGTGAACGTGAAGGGCGTTCGCGTTAATGAGGTGGAAGTTCTACGAAAGAATGAGTTGGGGGCTTCACTGGCGGGACAACACGCGCCTTTGGAAACTGATGACCGGTGTTAGTCTTGTGTTTACCGCGGGGGTTTGATCGCAGTGCTCGCTTATTATGTAATTGCGGAGTTTGAATTTAAGTCGCGTAGTGGAGTTCATAAAAAACGCGATATTTCATAATAACTGGGCAGTTTATAGGTTGTCTTTCCTGTGCCTGACTTTCTGTCTCCTCGGATTGTCGAAATATGGTCTGGAATCTGTTGTGCAAGAAAGGTTGTTTCGATCATGTGATCATGGCCGTTTTTGAACGGTCTTGCTCACTAGCCCTCCAAAATCTCTCAAAATATTTGGAGATGCTCTTGGCTGGTATCTGAGCTGTTATATCCCGATCCCTGAGCCTGCAAACTTTGCGGAGACTTGAATTTGTGAGTTACGCATTTAGCCGAGGAAATTTAAGCTCCGCAATTACGTAATAACGGAGCACTGCGATCAGACCCGCGCGGTAACTAACAGACTTCAACAAGCGAGGTACGAGCTTCCCATGTTGAAGCGTCTGTCTACGAGAGACTAGACCGGTGTTGTATCCGGAGATCGCGCCGCAGTGCTGGGTTGGGATGTAAATGCTTTAATGACTCGGATGAGAAGTCAGAAACAAACCAGGAATCGCCCGTGCGGCGCCACGAACTCTAGCGCAGAGTCAAGGATGTCACCGCCGACGTTGTCCCAGTAGCTGTCGATAAATTAGGACAATGATATTTAAGGGAAGATGAGCTGAGACAAACATACATATCGACCGGCCCTTCCTTCGCAAAGCACCCCGCGGGTGTCGGTGGCCTTGTAATTGAAGGCAACATCAGCGCCAATGAATTTCATGAACTGGACCTTCTCCTCGGAGCCGGCGGAGGCGATTACTCACCATCAGATAGAGGGAATTCTAAGAAGGCTCGTCATCTCCACGAATTGCAGTGAATGCTCGTCACTTGGACTGTTTGATCATGTGCTGGGTTCACGGATCGGAGGCGCGGGAATCTCTTTCTTCCTCTGCACATCACCGTTGGTCGTGCTTCCTGCCTGCGATGGAGGTGTTGTTGAGCGATGAGAGGCGCTCGGGTGAGTTTATTGACTTGATTACAGCGAATGCTCCCAATAACACATTTTTCCTAGCCCAGTAGCTCGGCCAACCACGACGAAGACAGCGATAACATAACATGTGGCTTTCAATTTCCGGGATTCGAGCACGGTATGTCAGTCCAGTCTGATTTCCTCGTCGGAAGAAGTTCAATAATCTTCAGCGCCACCAGGGGAGACCCACGAATCAACCGGGCTGATCAATGTGAGCTCACATGCGCCTCCGATACCTGACAGATACTGATGCATTACCAGAGCTCTTGTTGAGGTGGAAATATATATCAAAGCTCAGCATGCACTTGGAGCTGATGAAATCCTCAGCTCGGTGCGCATTAGATTAAAAGTACTTATCTCTTTTTTTCCGCGTCGCTCATATCCTGTCGCGAGAAGAAGATCTTTGATGCCCGGCGCGTCGCTCAGCTGGAATCCATGATTCAGAGCGGAAATTCGGGCCATCTTCACGACAAGGTGAGGGTTCAATCATTATTTTTAAATTTTGTTCCTGCTGCCAACTTGAACAAATCGGAGATAAGTCGCATGGAACATGGTCGCACCCGGTGCACCAAATCCGAAGAGAATAATCCGAGCCTTTCAGTTATAAGATCAGACTCGGAGTTGACACTGTTGGAGTCTTCCAATACTTATACATACATTTTATGCATTAAAACCACCTCAGTCATCGTCGGACTCGGGCTGGCCATTGGTGGACACTGTGTCGGCGTCGAAGACAGACCTGCTTCTTCAGCGAACTGCAGCTCAACGTATAACTACACAGACACGTGACCCGACGCGTCTCGAATCCTTCTCCAACAAGGACAAACACCTTCTTCGCTTCCTCGACTTCATAGATTCACAGCCCAAAAAAAATTCGAGTCCAACCCGAACAAGAGCATAAAAGCACTTCTAACTCAGAACTCGCACAACGTACAACGGACATCGGAAGATTCGGGGCCCGGGCAAGTGCCGCAGAACTCGAGTACACTCAATTATGTACACTCAGCTGGAGTTAGAAAATCGCACGACCCATAACTCAAACTCAGACTCGGAATATCGCAAACACCTTCTCTTCATTTCGCGCTAACGCTAATGTACTGTACATAGAAATAAACAGAGTCAGGGTGGTATAGTGCGCATGTCTACAGTACAAGTGGTGCTAAAGATACAGTTGGTACGTGGTGGGTAGGCGTAAGTCAGAGTCATGTTGGAAGCCGGGGAAGGATATGTGAGTTTTGGAGGGAGGGAGGGAAGAGGAGGATCAAACGATATCAGCCGCGTCTCGCACGACCACCGGCATCGGCACATCAGCGGATGGCCTCTGGACGTGCACTGGCTCCAGCGGTGTCAGCGTCGTGGGGATATGCACGCTCGCGCGGTGCAAAGACGATACCTCGATCTCCCCGTCTTCCCCACCCACGCTCTCCGTATCCGACGATGCAGACGAGGCGGAAGAAGGAGAAGCAGAGTAGTTGATCTCAACATCCCGCTCACGTCTCCCAGCGTCAGCGCGTGTGCATCGCCGCCTCCGAGCATCAACGCCTTCTCCTCATCCTCATATTCAAGCGGCGACACGCCCCCATATGACGCGGACATATCGGAAAGGAGTCGAACGAGTCGCGTTTCTGGGCGGTGTCTTTGCGGATGAAGAATAGGAGCGTGGCGCGACCGGAGGAGGACATGTGGGGGGGATTTGAATGTTGCGCTATCAGACGAGAGTCGGTAACGAGGGGAGGGGACAAAAGAAAGACGCACCCAGTCGAACTGAGCCCGCACGCCGAACCCGCACTGGTGTATCCCACCCTCCTCGCGACGGAGTTGAACGCCTCGCGGTAGGTTTTGATCACCTCGTCTGCAAACACAAAGTACACAAAAAACAGCAGTGCACACACCACCGTCGCCCACCGCAGCGTTTCGACGCTCGCTGCGCTATACAGGTCCGCGCGCCAATAAATCCCGGGCACCTGCACCACCCTCGAGAAATTCGAAGGGATGTCGGCCCAGGAGATCCACAGGCTGAGGCCGGTGATAGCGACGTTTGAGTAGGACGAAGGTGGCAAGGGGGACGATGAGGAGGTCGGTGGAGGCGAGGGCCATGAGGCAGAGGTACCTGTCTGGGTTGAGATTGGCATGCGCGGAGGCGGAGAGGAGGAGCCGGAATTGGTAGCGGGAGTTGTAGAAGGATTTGATGCTGAGGACCACGAAAAAAGAAAGGTGGTTTAGCGGGGTGTAAAGAGGGGAGAGCGAAAGGGGACGCACCACATTAGACGACGGAGACGGCGCCGATGAGGATGGGGGGGAGGTGGAAGAGGATGACGGAGACGGGGTCTTGTAGGTCTCGCCGAGGCAGCCGATGTCCTCGAAGATATTGTAGCGGTGGCCTTCGACGATATATTCTTTAGAAGGGGGAACATTAGAATCAGATTCAAATGGAGAGCGATAAAAAAGGGGACGCACGCAAAGGGATCCGCAGAAGCGGGATGCCGAGGCCAATGGCGAGGTCGATGTGGATGGCGCTGCGCTCCTCGGCGCGGTTCTTGGTGACAGTGCGCACGGACGCAATCTGGTAGCGCTGTCTGCATAACTCGTGTTTCCAGAGTCCCGCAATCGAGAGAAGCCATTTTTTCAAAAGAGTGCGAACGGCAGGAAGCAAAGACGGATCTGTGGCGGTGCATGCACAGCCGCTGATCGCTGTCTTCTCTAAATACTCTCGATGCTTTTCTCGACATCGCCGGTGTGCGACTGGCTGGGCTCGACTCAGTGCACGCCATTCATATTCGCCTCCTCAATACCTCTCGGATAACCCGTCTCCGGCTCTGATGGTCTGATAATTCACCGTGTGGCGAATGTCCCTGGCGTAGCATAAGTATCGCCCTCTTCGCGTTCTCTATGACCTCCGTTCCAGGCGTGGAGCCCTTGGCTGCCACGGTATCCGCTTACGATATAGCTCGCGCCTTCCCATCTCATCCGCTTCATTGACTTGCTGGGTGTAGAGCGACAATGCCGACATGTCTGCACGTCGGACTCCCTTTGTCTTTTCCCTTACTTTGGAGTACTTATGAATGAATCCCACAGCAACGACACACGCATCCTCGGCGCAGTCACGATCTCCGCCGTGTTTCTGTACATCAACTGCGTGGACTGCACAATAAATTGTGCAGTGTAGTTTCCGTGTCTGAGCCCGAGTAAGGGCTCGCAGTGCTGGTTGATCTCGCCATCGCCATTCAGATGCTATTTGGTGCGTTCCCTGCCTTTCTCCTCTTCCACCATTGTGCTAACTGACTTGTTTTAAAGTTCCCTAGCTACCACTATGATACCCTCGAGACGTCGAAGGCTACCTGACGCTTTACCACCTACAATGTCGTCCCATTACGCCTCGGCTCCCGTGCGTCGGCGTGCTCAACTTCCAATTCACCCAGCGCAGCTTGCCCCGAATAGCGATCATGCTCACCTCTCTGGAGCTCGTTCTCAACCTCACCCACGCATCTACCTCCCTTCCCTCCCCGCCCTCGATCGTGGCCCAATTGGAGTTGGGCATGATCAACCCCGAGTCACCGCGCCTAGCCTGCGTGCGGACAACCACCCACGCTCTTTCCGCGCGCGGACAGACACACAGAGTCGATTCTGAGCGGCCGTGTGCGTCCTCTGCTGCGCGCTTGCGTTCCAGCTTCTTGGATGGTCTTAGGTTTGCCACGAAGCGCTGAAGGATTGTGCTTTGCGCGGTGAGGACGCGTCGGGTCCATGCTCCTCTTCGTTTCGCATTTCCTCTGCCGCAGCTTGCACCTGCGCCGCACCAGGACCTCCAGCAATGCTGATCTCGCTGCACAGTCCATCCCTTACTGCCTCCGTCACGGACAGCCGTGGCACCTCCCTCGTCACCTGCGTCGTGGACTACGACGGTTGCGACGACACCTGGAGGCGCAATCCCTCTACGACGACAACAGCAGCGTGCACTCGCGCATATTGCGCGCATCTCGACAGAGCTGGAGATGAAGGCGCACAAAGATGGCGATGGGGTGCGCACGCAGCTTTATATCGACGATGGAAGCGGGAATGGATGTCGACAGGGATAAACGTGGAGATGGAGATGAAGAAGCCCAGGTGCGTCTACAGTGCCGATACCGCTTTGCGCGCGAGAGGGGAGGGAGACGGAGGAGGTGGAGACGTCTCCGCCGCTCCCGCATGCGCCTGTCGACAGGTCTTGCGCATGCGCATGGAGACGGAGGTGCGGAGACGGGTCTGGACGTATGTTCTCCCCATCGCCCTCGCCCTCGCCCTCGCTCTTTACCCCGTCCCTCCGTCGTCGTGCTTCAGCTTCATCTTCAAGGCACCACGCTATTGCATGGGCACCCAGGAGCGGCGTGCGCGATGGACGTCGAGCGTAAGGGACGTCGATGTCGAGGTTGGGGCATATGTCAGGCACCCTCCTCGCCGCTTACGCACCCGCCTCCCTCGTGAAGTGTGCTTACCGATGCAGAGAAATGTATACACACATGCACCCGGGATCCGGATATGATTCGGTGCGGACGTGCGCACTCGTGTGTCGGTGGAGGTGGAGATGGATGGGAAGTGCGGGTCCGGGCCCTCGTGGGTGCGGGGTTTGCGCCGCCGCCGCTGTACGTGCATGCGCACCCTAGTCCGAGGGCCGGCGAAGCGGAGGTGTAGTTGTATGTGTTGCAGAGGGCGAGGCGAGCACACACGCTCCTTCGAAGCTGACGCCGCGAGCGAGTGCAGCGCGCGCCAACGACGTGGCCCTTCTTCCACTGACAAGCGCCGTGTCCATGCACATTCCTCCTCTCTTCCCGTTTGATTCGATTGGATCTCTCGTTCTTCCCCCGATGTATGTTTGCCTTGCACCTACATACGCACCCTCCTCCGCATCCTGCGCTACGGTACACCTTCCCCGGATACTTATCTATACCTGACAAGCACGACGGCTGATGATGGAATATGAAAATATATTCTGATACATACCATTCTTCCATCCTAGTTTGCGTACCTAATCCAAGTTTATGCTCAACCAATGAAACAAAAATCGATGAAACTCGGCGCCGACCACGACACTGAATCGATTGAAAAAGATGAAATTTTTATTATTATAAAATTCAGGTGAGTGGAGCGGGAAAGGAAGACATGAGGTACACCTCTTCTCCCCTTCTCCTGTGTTGTGACCCTCTACGATCGTTTGGCGTGTCCTTCTGAGGTATAAAGTCCATCTACTGTACTTGGTTCGGCTCTGTGAGGAGGTCCTACTGCTTGCGATTCCTTTCCTCCGGCTCTCTACGCATGCGGCTGTTTCCTTCGTCCGAGTCGGTGAGTGTTCTCCTCTGAGACGAAGAAATCTCTCGAGTTCTTGTCAAACTATTGGCCTGCTTGTACCCTCTATTGGATCCGGCCGGACTTGAATACGAAACCGTGTCGAGACTCGAGTGCCGCTTGAATTACTGATGCTATACCAGTATTAAAAGAAGAACGAGGGCTGTTTGGTCGCCTTTGAGCAGGCTGCATGTCCAAACTCGAACCTCGACAATCTACGCAAGCTTCAGGAATTCTAACCGGTGTCCTGCCTACATAGCGCGAAGACTTTAGAATTTGAGAAACAGCTTGTGAAGCAAAATCCGCCGTGTTTCGACCCTCGAGAACACTTCCAAATTTCGCTTCTTCCTGGGTGTCTGTAGCTCAGAAGAACTTGATTTTTAGTATCTCTTTGCGAGTTCGCATTTGCGGAATCAGTAGGTTGATATTCTACCTATTATTCGGTGCCTCGTCTCATCCCGCGTGTATTGATACCTGGGTCGAATTTGGCTGTGCACTGCGCGGTAAAACCTAGTAAAACCTGGTTGGAATGTGCCGCTGTTTTACCGTTCAAGCAACGACTGTTGTATTTTTCCTGCTCAAGTCTGTACAACCTGCTATTGCAGACACCCACGCCTACACACATGGATATTTTCATCCCCGACCTTCGCAGTATGACTTTAAACAGGAGACACTCCGGACGGAAGATGCATTACGACGGAATCCTTTAATTCTTTCCCATACTACGCTTCTCAGAAAACACAAAATTAGAGGGTTGTAAAGTAGCCAAAAGATTCAGCGAATTGCGGGGCAAGACTGAGGAAATATAGTTGCTGGTTCTTTCTCCACTCGAAAATCTTTCTGGCTGTGCCGCAGGACAGCACGTCAGTTGTCCTACTTACAGCCATGCAGTGCGCTCCTGCTGAAGATTTAATTGGGCTTGACAGTTGCTTGACAGCTGTTGAACTATGTGATCTTTCTATTGATATCCATCATGCAAACCGGTGCAACATGCCACACGACACAGCTATCTCAGGCCAACAAAAATAAGCACTTGGTGTAAAATTTTGCTTCTGACCGGGGAAGCAGACTTTTTAGGGTTGTGTGCTGCTTAGATGGTACCCGATTCTAAACAAAAGAATTTTAGGGATCGGTCAAATAAGCCCGCGATGTAAAATAAGCGCCATATAAGCGCGGAGCTCGGCAGCAGTAGAGCACTGCATTACAACAGCTTCTTGACGAGTGACGTGTCTCCCACTCTCTTCTGCTTCCCTCATGCCACTCTTCACTTCCGCCTCTGGGTTCCAAATCAATGGCGGGACTTTCATCGACAATGCAGGGGAGATGAATATCATCCATCCTCCGCAGCTCATACCTGCGCAAAATATCGGTGCGCTGGAGTTGGTGGCAGAAGGCGCGAGTCGGGAGTTATTAGGGGTGGAAAGGAATGCCCGAGGATTTGGAGCTGCGAGGATTCAACCATATGGTATGTTCCCTGCCCAATGTAATCAACAGGATCTGATGAAGCCGAAAAGATGTTTCTCAGCGCCCGCAGATTCTGCATCGGACACAGAGCTCCTCTCTCCTTATTGCAGATGAAGACCCTTGGGCTACCTATGTTGCATCTGGTCCATCATTCTCAGACTCTCTGCCATCTATGATTCCCCCGCAGGAGCACGAGTTCAATTCTCAACAACTCTTGGGGTCATTGAGCACCACAAGCAGTTCACAAGATTTCACTGCTGGATATCACGAACAGTTTCATGACTCAATGAATTCTATGGGTTCTGAGCATCCCATGTCCAGCTTTGCAGGGGATTTCAGCGAAATTTCACCCTCCGATAACCCATCTGGGTTGACGTCAACCATGCTTGTTCCAAATCCACTCATTTCCACCCAGATATTCTCAGAGGAAATGCAACCCCAATTCACACCATTATCCAGCTTACAGCTTTTGACAGGGCCATTTGGTGAAACTGCACCACCAGTCATCGATTCTGTTGCTGGGACCGTTCCCCGACCTTGGGATGACCAATCCCAGAAGCAGAGGGTAATTAATGGTGGGACATTCATTGGTGGAAATTTAAATTATATTCATACAACTGTGATGCCACCCAGTAAGATTCTCATTTCAATAGTGTGACTCTGTTTTCACCTGGCTTTTTTGCAGGTATCTCTGCAGATCAAACTGCTCGACAAACTACCAATTGCCCACTACCATTGAGAATTTTCCATGGCAGACAGGCAATCCTCGACAAGATGCATGAATTCTTCAACCAGGACATTGACAAGCAACACATTTATGTTCTGCATGGACTAGGTGGTGCTGGGAAGACACAGATTGGGCTGAAATTTGTCAATGACTCTTCACAGTAAGTTGGATTTTGACAAAGTAAATACCCATATTGATCATCATGGGTTTAGCTTCACAGAAAAGTTTTTCCTTGATGGCAGCACCGCGGAAACCATTGATACTGGGTTAAGGAACATTGTGTCCATGAAAAATGTTGGCAGCTCTTCACAAGATGCATTGAGGTGGCTTGCTAAAAAAGAGGAAGACTGGCTAATGTTCTACGACAACACTGATGACCCCAAGCTCAACCTGAATAGCTTTCTGCCTCAGTGCAGTCACGGAAATATTATCATCACAACTCGTAACCCTGGGCTCTGTGTCTATGCTGGAGCAAACTCTACTGTGTCTGACATGGAGGAGACAGATGCTGTGGAATTGTTACTCAAAAGTGCTGCTCAAGAGAGTTCACCAGCGACCACAAAAATTGCAGCTGAGATTGTAAAGGTGAGTTGATATCTGTTTCTTGCTACTTCATGCTAAGTGATGTTTCAAAGGAAATGTGCTACCTTCCTCTCGCAATTGTGCAGGCTGGAGCATTCATCTCACAATCTGGAGCACTCAACAGTTATTTGGACATCTACATGAAGAATCGAGCCCAACTGCTGAGTGAAAAACCAGCCCAAAGTCATGATAACTATGAATGGACAGTGTACACGACATGGCAAATGAGCTTTGAACAGCTCAGCCAGCCAGCTGCGATGTTCTTGCAGCTTTGTTCATATCTCCATTGGGATGGAATCACAGAGGAGATTTTCAGCAGGGCTGCAACATACACATTTCCATCTTCTGGCCCATCCAGAGAAGCACTGCAAAAACCACTGGAATTCCTTGCTCAGTTGACAGAGCCCGCAGGTGAATGGGACACTCTTCACTTCCTGAAAGTGACAAATGAAATCAAGGCCTATTCCCTAATGACCTTTGATCCGAAGAGAAAAATGTTTTCAATTCATCCACTAGTTCATAGTTGGAGTCGAACAACAATCACAGACCGACAGTCATATCACTCCATTATGGCAGCTATAATGGGCATGTCCATTGAGGAAATCCCTGATCACCATCAACAACTTGCTAGTCAGAGATTGCTTTCCCATGTCAACTCCTTGAGGCATGGCAACCAGCAGGTGGTTGTGGATTTTGGTGCACAATATGGAAAGGTATATTATTATGTAGCGCAGTATGAGGAAGCAATGGAACTTCATCTCGCAGTGCTGAAAAAGCGAAAACAGGTTCTAGGGGATGACCATCCAGAGACTCTTCTGGCCATAGATCCTCTGGTTTCAATATATGGGCACCTAGGCAGGTTCCACAAGGCTGCAGAGCTTGGTGTTGTTGTGTTAGAAAAGCGAAAACAGGTTCTTGGTGATGCCCATCCAGACACACTTCGGGCTATGGGTAATCTGGCCACAGCATACAACCATCTAGGCAAACCCAAGCAGGCAGAGGAGCTTGAAGCTGTTGTGCTAGAGAAGCGAAAACAGGTTCTTGGTGATGGCCACCCAGACACTCTTCGAGCTATGGGGAATCTGGCATCAACATACTGGCACCTAGGCAAATTCCAGCAGGCAGAGGAGCTTCAGGTTGTTGTGCTAGAGAAGCGAAAACAGGTTCTTGGGGATGACCATCCAGACACTCTTGAAGCTATGGGTAATCTCGCAATAACATATCAGAAGCTAGGCAAGTTCCACAAGGCCACAGAGCTTGAAGTTGTTGTGTTAGAGAAGCGAAGACAGGTTCTTGGGGATGACCATCCAGACACTCTGTGGACCATGGGTAGCCTAGCATCAGCATATTGTGATCTAGGCAAGTTCCACAAGGCACAAGAGCTTCAGGTTGTTGTGCTAGAGAAGCGAAAACAGGTTCTCAGTGATGACCATCCAGACACTCTTCGAGCTATGGGTAATCTGGCGTTAACATATCGTCATCTAGGCAAGTTCCACAAGGCACAAGAGCTTCAGGTTGTTGTGTTGGAGAAGCGAAAACAGGTTCTCGGTGATGACCATCCAGACACTCTTCGATCTATGGGGAATCTGGCATCAACATATCATCATCTAGGCAAGTTCCACAAGGCAGAAGAGCTGAACGTTGTTGTGTTAGAGAAGCGAAAACAGGTTCTTGGTGATGACCATCCAGACACTCTTCAAGCCATGGGGAATCTGGCTTCAACATACAACCGTCTGGGAGAGTTCCACAAGGCTGAAGAGCTTGAACTTGTAGTGCTGGAGAAGCGAAAACAGGTTCTTGGTGATGACCATCCAGACACTCTTCTAGCCTTGGGTAACCTGGCTGCAACATACAACCGTCTAGGCAAATTCAAGCAGGCCGAGGAGCTTGAAGTTATAGTGCTGGAGAAGCAGAAACAGGCTTTTGGTGACAATCATCCAGAAACCCTCCGAGCTCTGGGGAATCTGGGATGGACCTATCATCAACTCAGGCAATTCCAGAAGGCAGAAGAGCTCGAAGTTGTTGTGCTAGGAAAGAAGAAGCAGATTCTAGGTGTCAATCATCCAGAAACCTTGCGGACTATGCGAAATCTAGCATTAACATACCGCAGTCTTGACAAACTGTCTGAGGCTGAGGAGCTTGAGGCCCATGTTCACGACTATGAGGAAGCATTGGAAGCTTCTGTTAATGAAAATTCGGAAGGTTCAGATCTGGAGGGATCTGAGGACTTGACTTGACTCAATCATAGTGTTCCCTATATACATATACTTTTCCGTTGTGTTACACATTTAAAATGGATAAATCAGAAAATTTAAACTAACATCAATTCGAATAGATCCACTCAGTATTTTGACATGACCTGGTAAAGATACAAGAGGTCAAATGAATGACATAAATTTGTCAAACACACAAGTATGCTTTTCTTCGGATCAATTTCGGACATGAGCGTTTGCTGGTATTTAAAATCATTCAAGACCGTGGCTGCTCTCAATTTCCAGAGCAAAGATCAGACCTGTCTGACCATAGATGGGCCAGAAGATAGCAATATCAATATAGATCATCAGAGGTACAAAATCCTGGCAAAATGGGACATAAAATTGTCGCCAAAGTGAAATTGACCATAGAAGTAATCACCACTATTTACGCGGAGAAAGATGAAGTCAACGAAGCCAGACCTAAGTCAGATCCGGATTTACCAGACGCGATACAGAAATTTTCGAAATGCCATGCCACTAGAATACGGTTGGCCATTGGACCATTCGCGAAATCTTCCCCAAAATGGCGTGAAAGTACGATATTGGGGCAGAGCAGCGGCCTGAGCAATGAGGAATGATATTCAACTACCCTTGTGTCAATGTTTTGACTCTCTGGAGTACAGGGTTCGATATAGGTTCTAAGGTATGTGCCTGGACATTTGAGAAAGATACACCACAGAAGATCAATAAAGTCGTATTCGAAGGACACATCCACGAAAGTGCATCTGACATACGTTGGGACTTCATCTCGAGATGGCACATCAGACTGAAGCACCATTAGGTCCATCGGGACTCAGACCACGCCCTGCGGAGGATGGGCCAGAAAATCAGAAAGCCATCCGGGAACTCGGCAAGGGGTGGGAGCAATATTTGAGGTGTGGACGACGTGAACATTAATATTCCAGCGTGAAAAGGATCTCAGCTGTGAGCATGGGCAGCGAGAGATCACGTTGTCTTTGAAAAAGGACTATTGCATTCAGCCAGCACAAACAGTTCAGTGAAGAGGGTTGTACACTTTGTCAGGGCTCGGTAATTAGCCTCTTAAAAATTTCACTGCCCATAACTAAATTACCACCCCAATGCACCGAGGAGGTCCCTGAAAACGATTCGGGGTGCTAATTTCTGTTTATGTTAGCAGTGGGATTTCTATTTCTGAGAACGGCGAGGAAATCACACTCAACTGCTTCGGCATAATGAGTGTGAGATACACACCGGAGTTTGACGCAAATATTCGCGGACCAATATTGCGCGAATATAGGGTGTTTCCGTGGAATATAGGCAGAATGCAGCCAAATATTGGCATGCCAATATTCTGCCACAATAGGCTGTTCCCGCGAAATATTGGCGGAATATTGGCCGCACATTGGCCGCATATTATCGACACTTTTTTTCCACTACCATTACATCACGTTGGAAGAGAATCAAAGATAGATGTATTCAAGTTGTGCTACCACAAATGCACTACATAAATACCATGTACCCATCCAGACCCATCCATAAGCAATCTAGCCTGGGGATCAGCTGAAGTCACGAGTAAGCGAAGACGAAATGGGGCAGACATACCATATCGCCGTTCCTGATGAGCGCTCCCGCGCGACCTTTATCATCACCGCTTTCCTCCGTGCTCGGATCACAATACAACGGAAGACGATGCGAAGCCTATGTGAACTGTCGGTGTATACCGCGCGCCTGCACTGAGAAAGTTAGCGACAGTATAACGGTTCGTACGGAGAAGATACAAACCCACCTGTAGTGAATTCCGCGAGTTGTGAGTATGAAGGCAGGTGATCTACAAACAAAATGACTGCCACCGAAGCCGCGGAAGATATGCAAACTTACTAGCAAATGCATCCTCGCGTCGCTGCGCACACCGATGAGGAAAGCCAGATGTTTGCATGAGCATAGTCTAGATCTAGAATAACTCTTTGGCAGGAGGATGCAAGGAAAGGATAACCGCACCGTCGACGTCACTGCAGCATACCTGTAGTCGTAAAGCCGCTGATTAGCAATAACATTGTGTGCTAATTGCGGAGGCCGCTCACCGATACTACTACTCCTTGTACCCACGTACTCATAACCAAGGTCGAGCCTGCTCGCCGCTTCAAAAAGGGTGTGCTGTGACATCGGGTGGAAGCCTAACCAGGAAACTTGAGAATCAACGGAAGCCGCACTAGCCAAAACAAATCAATAGGGATACGCACCGCGAGACGAATCAAACGATAAGTTGCGATGCAAGGAAGTCGGCCTGATAAATGATCAGTTTTACATAGCGATCAAGTTGGGGTTGAGAGGGCGATGGAATAAGGCGATGGAAAAAAAAGGAGGGACCTAGCCTGCCCACAATGTGGGCCCCACATAAGGCACATGCGGCCATTACTCGTGTCTATGAAGGAAGGGTTCGCACCTCCTAGCGCCCGCACCTGCTTCCGGCCACCTTGTTCCCCGCGCACTGTTGTCCTTCCCCGCGGACCATCGCGCACCCGCACCCGCACCCGCACCGCTTCCATCCCCCACAACGTCGATGCTCTGTCCATGGGCATTCGCGTCACACGCGCTGTAGATCTCTCCTTTGTCTTTCTGTTTAACAATACGCACCTAAGTCGCGGCCATTGCACCTCGCGTCCGTGTAACCTGCTTGGAGTGCTAGAACACACGATGCATGCTGCCAAGAGGTGATTGGGGTGTAATTTGGGCCTCAAGACGCGTCGAGATGGCTGAGACGCGGCGATCTTGGTCGAAAGTGGGGACAATCACAGAGCGCGCAATTTGCATGATATCAAGTAGAAAATTGGGCTGGGGCTAGAGAGGTATGCAAGGAGGACAATTCCAAGAGTTTGGGAGGAAAGAATGAGTTGTGAGAGAGCAGTCGATGCCGCGTCATTTGTGCATGGAGGGAGGAAGGACGGCATATGTCATTATGTAAGCGACGGCGTCAGAAAACCACGAAGTCCGAATTCTCGACAAGTCCAATTGCAACGAATATATCGATAATATGTGGATTAAACGCCGTGTATTTGT
This sequence comes from Mycena leptocephala, assembly GCA_029378395.1. Taxonomy (NCBI): domain Eukaryota; kingdom Fungi; phylum Basidiomycota; class Agaricomycetes; order Agaricales; family Mycenaceae; genus Mycena; species Mycena leptocephala. The sequence continues at coordinate 94,841 of JARJLF010000905.1, forward strand.
GAAATAATGGCGTCCCAATATTTGAGACAATATTTCGCCAATATTCCGCCAAAACACCATGTATTGGCAAAATATCTGCGAATGAAAATTCGCCTCAAACTCCGGCGACACGAATATGTCGTCGTAGATATAAGGTCCGACTAAGAATACCCTGTCTCATATCGCACAAGAGCAAAATAATTTGGGGGCTTTAACGCAGAATTGCAGAGTGGATCCACACAGGTAAGACTCAGTAAGTTAATGTGCACCCCGCTTGATTCGGCCATTAAGAGAGAGATTCAGTCTGGTCTTCATAATTCCAGCGAAAGCCCAATGATTTTGAAGGGTCGTGTAAATTTCAGTCATATCAGTGCACTCTGAATGAGATCAAGCAACAAATGCGGGCAAGAGAGAAAAATCCCAACAGCAGATCGGATTTGGGCCAATAAATATTCGTGGTTCTGTTGGTGGGGATGCCTGTGAGCTGTGATCGCAGAGCTATAATAGCCCGCATGATTGTATGTATTAACATTCGGCCAGGCCGATCAGTTTGGGAGTTCATCCGAGACAGGAATTGGGAGAACGTTGGAAGACATCAAATCATAAAGGAGACTCGGGCACACTGCGGAAGGTCGAACAGAGGGGGGTGCAGAATCGGTCAGTTATTATAAAACCCCTGAGACCACAGATTATTCAGAATGTCGCAGTGCCCTGGGCAAGACCATCCAGGACAAGAATACAAGCAAAAAAAAGCAATGTAAATCAGAATTAGCAGGCCTGGAGGAAACAAGCCCGACCACAATGGTAGAAACCAGCAATGTGATTCACGGCTTCAACCTGTTTCGAGGATTCGGGGACTCGGAAGAGCTTGGTTCATTTCGAACCGCAAGTGGTGTCAGCCTGCATCAAAAATACAGACCATATTTTCGTAAACCAAGAAGGTAGAATCCAAGAGTCGGGTTTTATTTGAACGCTGCAAGAGAATTGCAGCGAGATGGACGACGTAAGGAGGATGACGACGCTGTGGAGGTGTGTGCACAGCCGCTGATCGCTGTCTTCCGCTCTTCAAACTCGACATCGCCGATATACGACTCTCTGGATTCAAGCGCCTGTCTGCGATTGGTCATCATTGCAGCGGCCTCCTTTCGTCTCGCATAACCGCTCCCTCCTGCTTTATGGTCTGAAAATCCACGCGTCATGGTGGAGAATGTCTACGACTGTGCCGCTTGTCGTTTGCCTCGGTCCCCACCTCCATTCCAGGTGTGGAACTGGTGGGTGTGTCTCTATCCCTGATACAGAGATGCTCTTTGTTAACTCATTCCTGGGAAGGATACCCTCCGCGCCGTCTCGCAGGCTGGGTGTGACATCAGTGCGTTGTCCTTTTGTCGTGTCATCCGTACTTACGAGTGAACTGCAGTATCGAGACTCATCGTTGTAATCCTTCGCGGCATCGCTCTGCACTCACCTGGCTGAATCGGCCTCTCAGAATTCTATTCCTGCAGATGCCCTCGGTGTGTCCCCCGCGTTCCTCCTCTCCTTAATGTACTAATCGCCTTTCACGTAGAATCCATCGCCCAAGGCCACCGCTGCGACGTCTTAGAGAACATTGGGTGCCAATCCCTGCCTACGTACCTCTACCCCAGTAGCACCAGCCTCCTCTCCGCATCGTGTACACTGTTACCATACGTCATCCTCCGTGCTTTCTTTGCACCCAATTCCTCTTCGCATTTATACGCACTTTGACCGCCTCATGGCGCCCACCTCCCTCTCGCCCTCGCCCTCGCCCCCGCCCCCGTCTTTGTGGATCCCCCTTCAAGTCACCGCCTCGCGCTCCCACATCGTCCATCGCGTCATGGGAGCTGTGCAGAGCCGCCGACTTCCTCTCATTTATCATCAATCATACATACGTGCGCGCGCTCTTTCGGCTTGCAGGCCAATGATTCCCTGCCTCATTCCGGCGTGCAGATGCGCAGACGACGGTCTGCTCGGTATGCTCCGCGCGCTTGGCGTTGGCTTCCCCGCATTCTTTCTGTCCACACGGAGGCCACTTTTTCGCGACTGGGTGCATGCTCCGCCCCCTCCCTCCTCCGCCGCGGTGCACTTGCCGTGGAAGAATCGCAAGTCACCCTACTCCTCATATGCGAGCGGGAGCAGTGGGACGCGTTCACATCTGTGAAGCAGCTCACACCGACGATTGCCAAATTTAGCGTGACCGGAGGTTTAACTCTAAATGTCAACTTTCGAGTTCAACAAAAATTCGTCCGAAATTCAATCTCATACTAGTAATTTAGGTACATCTGAAATTGTAACCTAAACTACAAGAATAAAATCGAGTTTTGGACCAGCTGGAATGTAGCTGAAATCCCAAGAGTCGGATTACAAAACAAATGCGCTGAAATTGAAAACCGAAACTTACCATTTCGGTACAAAAAAAAGTGTGACCGAAACTTACTGCTGTTTGCGGAACATAGGGCGCGGATCAAAATTTCATCAAAAACTGTTTTCACTAATGCCCCTATATCTTGCTTACCTCTAATCCAAATGCCCTGAAAATATTCCCAATCGATTTCTACAGATGTTTTACAGTGCTTAGGCTGCCTAGAATTTTCATCCTCTTCGCTGATCACTGAGTAAGCAGAATCATGTGATCTTGCACTAATGCCCCTGCTTCAGAGGAAGGATGGGGTGTAGACCCCTGGATTTTTGTCTGTAAATTGTTTCAAATGTTTTACACTGCCCTGGGTGGTTTTTTTGCAATTGATCCTGCAGAAACACACAAATAAATATATGCATAAATTTGTTGCTCTTAGCATGTCATCTGTACCGCAGCAGCAAGGTATTGAGATGGCCAATGCAATGCACAGGATATTGAAGAATCCCGAAACAAAAATTTGGGGCACACTGAGTTGTTTTCTCTCCCGAACAGGGGCAACAGTGGAAGACCACCTAAATTTGCTTACAAAGCCATTAACGACAGAAATAAATATTCTAGAAAGCCTAAGCACTGTAAAACATCTGTAGAAATCGATTAGGAATATTTTCAGGGCATTTGGAGTAGAGGCAAGCAAGATATAGGGGCATTAGTGAAAACAACAGTTTTTGATGAAATTTTGATCCGCGCCCTATGTTCCGCAAACAGCAGTAACATCTCAGGTGCGCTGAAATGGGCACTGAAATCCCGAGTTTCACATCTCATTTCAGTGCAACCGAAATAATGATTTCGGTCTGCAATTCAGCTGGAGCTAAAATTCAAACCGAAACTATTTATTTCAGTCAGGCTGAAATTCGGTCGGCGGACGAGTGCATAGGGATCAACGGGCCGAGATCCACCTGTGATCCGCCTGTAGCAGTACCCCGACAAAGGCCATGTGCGGCCAGGTCGGTACCCGACAATGGCAACGTGTGGGTGGGGTAGTAGATCGACAAAGGCAACGTCTAGGAGTGATTGTACATTGACAAAGATGGTGTACGGACACAATTGTACATTGACAAAGACGGCGTGCAGATGTGATTTCAGGCCGACAAAGACTACGTGACAAGGTGATCACACGCCGACAAAGAGCTTGGGCATAAAACACGATGGAGTTGGTTCTGGCTTGTCACATGGGCACGAATCTGCCGCAACCCTATCGTGCCATCGCTTTGCCGAGACAGGACGGCATCTGCGGCTCGCGATAATAAAACCTGGCGCTATCGTACATAAATACTCATTCAATGCTGAAATTTACTCATAACTATCGCAAAACAATATATTATATTTGCAGTATCTAACTACATTTTAAGTCGTACTTAATTAATTAAAGGGATAGCGCTAACAAAGACCTTTGTCAGGTGTCACACGCACATGCGAACCACATGCGGGTTACGCACTTGGACTCCGCATGCGTTGCTCTTTGCCCCCAGTGTCTTTTCCCTCCTATTCTCAACAGCCAACAGGCCAAAGTAATTACAAGCCATCAAGTGCCATGATCAAAATTCTGACTCTATGACATCTTTCTAAATCTATTCAGGGTATCTGTCTCAAAAAACTAGACCATTTGAACATGTCCTGATCCCTCTAGACCACATTCAACCCCAAAATAGCCCAAAATCACAGATCATCCGATATGAGATATTTTCATAAGTTTCTTTCTATCACTAATTCAGCATGAATTAGCCTAGCAAAACTAGCTAGGTTTCATGTCAATCTGTTAAGAACTGGCTGAGTTATGGGGAATTCTTCGGAAACATCCCAAATTGGGAATTTTTTGACCGCGCCTTCGGTTCCGACATTGGCTGTAAGGGTGCCATGATTGTGATTTTGATAAATAGACTCATTTATAAACCCAAAATTGGTCATCCTATGTACCTTCAATTCTCTCGTAGAAGCCAGAAATAGTGTTGGATATGTTGTGGGTGATTCTTTACACAGTTATTGCGGAGTGAGAGCATAGGAACAGAATAAAAACAGCTGAAAATCTTCTCCTTGATACCGAGGAGCCGTATGCCCAACCGAGAGGTGCTGGATATTCACCAAATTCGCTCATTCGAGCCTTCGTGGATATCCGAGATGCCCGAAAGCCCCTGAATGCTAGTTCTGAACACGAGAATATTATGAACAGGCGACACAAGGGCGGCGACAATGAAATCTCGGAGGAAGATGCTACATTTTTTATTTCAGAATCCTCCGATTTCGGGCACCCATATCAATTTATTTTTTTTGCTTGATTTTCAGGCCCACAGGGCCCACCCCACCCCAAAATTGTTAGTTGCTGGCTCTCTTTGGTACGGGATATTATTCTTTATCTGCCGTATGTATGGGGAAAGGTACACTGTCATTTGACCATCTCATTTCTTAAGTCCTTCATCATATGGTGCGGTTCATTTAGTCACCACCAAAATGTGACAAGTCCCAAATCGGGCGGAGGCCGGAAATTTTTTGAATATGTACCTCTGCGGCCATTCGGCAGCATCAAATGCACCGGGGATCCATCTTTTCTGTCCCAGTTCTGAGAGTATACACGCCCAACCACAATTTCATGCCTCAACACCAGCGAAACATCTGGGTCGATGGACATGTATCGTGAGGTCCTGCACTAGGATGAGGACTCATAAAACATAATTTCATATCTGCAGGTTGAATTTGAGGTCCATTTGGCTGTTTTTAGCCGTTTGTTGCCATTTTGCGGGCCACATATCTCCCCAACGCCTGTATATTTTTGCACAATTCATCCTGAACTAAAATCTGACAGGTTTGGTTTGCGCTCAAAAGATTCCTAGCCCAAGTTGAAAATCCGGTTTTTTTCCGGTTTTTTTCGTATTTGGCCCAGAATGATGGCGTATCGGTATATTTTGATCCCATCGTTATTGCAGAACGGTCCGTAGGATCCTTCTCCATGATCCTACACTTTGTTTGAACCAAAAATATTGTCTCAATGTTGAGATATGGTCCGAAAACTGATCGGTCATTACTTTTGATGACTTAGTGTACAATAATAAAATCAGATTCACTTGTAGTTTGGGTGCCATATACGTAACGCTCGGTATTGCTGTTTCATTGCCCGTAGTAGTTAGTTCTGGATCGTCCTAGTTAGTTCTACGTAGAACTAGGAGTGAAATTAAGCTTTGCTGAGGAAACTCTCGTCAAAATTGACTCTAATCCTGTCCGGGACAACTAACAAGAGAAATGGAAAGCTCCCTTAACAATAGTGTCGTTCAAAGTTCGCCTTTTCGCGTTCCTTTTCGTCTCCTTTTCGCCATTTTCGCGCCAAAAATGCGAAAATGAAACAAAAAGGAGAACGAGTAGGAGCGCAAAAAGGCGAACTTTGAAACCCCCCCCCTGTATTTTCCGAGAAGGAAGCCAGTAGGAGAGTTGAACACATTCCGGCAGGCGTCGGCAACGGATCTGCCGTTTGAAACTCCGCTGGCACGCGTTATTTGTCACTCGCTTACTCGCCGCCACGTTTCCGCCCTCCGACGAATGGATGATGGTACCTCCCGCCGCACGCGGTCTAAGCGCACACGACTGCTTGATGACCTTGCTGAACAGTACCAAAGTGTCAAGCGCACCCGTTTTGAACGTGTGGTCGCTGGTCTCCTCGAGGATGTCGACTCTGATTCTTCAGACGCCATGTCGCTCTCAGACATAAGTGGCGTCTCGGGGGATACCGGCGAACTTCATTCCGAACAAGATGCCTCAGACTCTGATGAATCCGCTTCGTTCTCGGACATAGAAGACGACTTTCTTGCTACTCGAGAACGGATGATCTTGAGGCTGATGACCGAGATCGAGGCCACACGGGTCATTGATCCCATGCCGCGGATAGAGAAAGCTTCGCAACTCCACCTTTTGGACGAGTGGCGGGCCATTAACCACCCGAATTTCCGGAAAAAACTTCGCGTTGAGCCCGAGGTTTTTGATGGACTTCATGAATTAATTGTCAACCACCACATCTTCCAGAATAACTCCGGGAACCCACAGCTGCCCGTGCAGATACAGCTTGCCATCTACTTGTTTCGTGCCGGCCATTATGGGAATGGGGCATCCCCGGAGGAGACTGCTGAATGGGCCGGAGTTGCTGTAGGCACAGTTGTAAACTGCACAAACCGTGTTATGGTGGCGCTTTTATCACTCCATGATACCGCCATTCGTTATCCGACTCCCGAAGAAAAGGAAAAGACGAAGGATTACGTCGAAGAACAAACATGTCCTGAATGGCGAGACGGCTGGATGATGGGTGACGGTACAAAATTCCCGCTCTTTCAACGACCGGGTCTGCATGGGGACGCGTGGTTTGACAAGAATAAGGACTACTCTCTTGATGGACAGGTACATTTACTCGGTTTTTCTTTTTCTTTTGACAGATTATTTCTGATCTCGTCCCCAGATCTTGGCATTGCCGAATAATCTAATGATTGTGGACTATGGACTTGGCCATACAGGCAGTGTCCACGACTCGTTAGCATTCCAAAGCACCCGCACCTTCAAGGAGCATGAAACCGTGTTCGCACCGGGCGAGTGGTTATGGGCGGATTCTGCCTATGCTGTCGACTCATGGTGTATTGCACCATTCAAGCGGCCAGCCCGAGGAGAACTCACACCCGATCAACGAACATTCAATTACTACCTCTCGAAAGTGCGCCTTTCATTCAATAATTCTGATGTGGATCTGAATTTCTCCACTGATAGATTCGAATCCGGATTGAGCACACCATAGGACTTCTGAAGGGCCGTTTTCAGTCCCTTAAAGAACTCCGGATCCAAATTTCCGCACGAAAGCAACACATGTGGGCACTCATGTGGATTCGCGTCTGCATCATACTTCATAATTTGATTATCCACTTGGAAGAAGGACATGGCATTGACGAGGAGTGGCGGGAGGAATTGTATGCTTTGGGACTTGAGAATCAGCAACAGACGGGTATGACGGAGACCGAGAGCGATGGTGAAGAGACTGGCGCAGATGCGGATTTAAGACGAGCGCGGCGGCGTCACACATCCCAGGGGCAGCGATTCAGGCAAAAGGTGATGAATGCTTTGTTTGACAGTCCGCATATGAATTTAGTACGTAGAAATTAATCGTAGTGGTAAAAAGTAGCGATTTTCTGTCAAAGAACGAATGGAGAGGCCGCGCTGAGACTGGGTATACGAGTTATGACTGCTACTTGGTGCAACACGACATGGAAGGTAAGTAAAGTTGAAGTAAAGGAGTGAAGCAGAAATTGTAATAAAGCCGCCGACCGTTCAAACAGATTGCCCCGAAGGCCCCGCGCCATCGAAAAATCCTTCCCCGAAACCCCCAAGGCCATTGAGGCCTCCATCGAGGTTCACCACGCTGCCGAAGAACCCGCTGTTGTTACCAAATTCCCCATTGTTCCCGTTGCCTCGACGCTGCATAGCGAATTGCATGCGCATCATCATCAACTGGTGCTGCTCACGTTCGCGTTCCCGTTTATACTCGGCCTCCTTACGACGATCTTCGGCTGCGAGACGGCGTTCCTCAGCGGCCAGGTTGTCGCGCTGAAGGTCAATTTCGAGCTTTTGACGTTTGACCGATAATTCCGCCATACGGCGCTCGTGCTTGTCTCTCCCGAGATCTTGGAGGATCGTGTTCTGCTTCTTCGTTTCCTCTGCGAATGCGTCGGCGCGCGAACGCTTGCCATTTCGCTGTTTGCCGATAGAGGAAGTAGACGACGCGGAGGAACCACGAGCACTGGACTGCACATTACCCTTGTTCGAGTTTTGGAGTGCCGACGACTTTTTAGGGAGTTTAAGGTCGAGCTTCGGGGGCGGTGAGCTGTCTGAAGCATCATCGACCTCAATGGGCTTCTTCTTGGTGGGAGTTGGTGACCAGGGAATTGGAGACGTCGGGCTACGCTCTGGTGTAAAGCTACGCTCCGGGGTACGCTCGAGACCATCAAAGTTGAAAAGCTGCTGAAATAAAATGATAAAACCAACGTCTTACGCTCCATACAAATGGCGCAACATACCTCGCTATCCTCATCTGGGTTTGAGTTAGCCAGCAGAGGCACCGCAGGGTCGTCACCGGCAAGAAGAGCAAGTGCTTGGTCAGCGATGTTCTGACCGGGCTCGGATGATGCAGTGTAAGGATTGAAATTGGGGAGGGTGCGCCAGAACCCATGCAGCTGTTCCCAGTACGGGAAGTCGACCTTGATTTGCTCTAAAACACTGTCGGCAATGTTATATCATGAAGTATGACATGCTCACCTATCTTGTTCGCTATGTCGCTGCCCGGGGTGACGTCCTCAACTCGGAGACCTGCACCCGTCTGTCCAAGAACATTATTTGCGTCTCTGTAGCGCTTTCGGAGCCTAAATAATCAGTAGTGCGCAACGAATTCTCAAAACATAAATTGAAAACGTACCTTCCTAGCACGTTCTCGACGGATTTACCGTAGCGTTCGGGATGCTGCTTGTAGTCTGCACGGACAGTCTCGTCCTCGTCGACGGAGAAGACAGCATCCGCCATCATCGCATAATAGGTCATCTTTGCCGTCTTGGATGTCTGCTTTCTTCTGCCCTGCTCATTAGCGTCCTGCGTGGAGTCCGAGAAGACCTTGAGACGTTCGTTAACGTGTGTGGCGAGCCAGCCAAGGAGGCGATCAATGCGCCCGCGTTTGTCCCAGAACACGCGAGCTGCTCCAGTCTCGTTACCAGCATCTGCAACTATCTCATCATCTCTTTTGGGAGCTTTAACTTGGCGTTTAGCGGATGCTCTAGCCGCTTTCGCGACAGGGGAGTGGTTACCGCCACCGCGAGTGGCACTGGATTTCGTGGGTGCCTTTTTACGTGATTTTTTCGGGGAGGTCCGGCCCATGGGATGTACAAAGGGTATTCACTGACAATGGGGTAGTAGCTGATAGGAGAGAAGGTGCAATGAGAACGAGTGTGGAGGGAAAGGACAAAGGACAAAGGGAAATGATAGGATCAATATCCGGTGCGGAGTTCCAAATCTCGGCACAAGAAGGGGGACAAGTAGGACGACGAAAAGGAGCATTTTGGCGAAAATGGCGTTGCGGGGCCATTTTCGCCAAAATGCTCCTTTTCGTGGTTCCTACTTGTCCTCCTTCTCGGTTCAGGAAGATGAAAAGGAAAATGAAAAGGAGACTGAAAAGGAGCCGAAAAGGAGAGCTTTGAACGACGCTAATTGCCTGACTGAATTTGTGACACAACATTTGGGGATTACGCAAATTCGGCTGCAGAATGTCTTGCAACTGATGGCCGCGTGCGGCAGGGTTGAAATACGAAACAAAAATGACAAATCCATGGCAGCGGATTTGGACACTAACAATCTCTATATTGAGCCAAAAAACATCAGAAAAACAGCAAGGCAAAAGATGATAAAGGTCTCCGAGTGGGAGTCAAGATATTGCTCGAAAAACTCTCTATTGCTGTATTTTTGAACCATGCACTGCGTTCCCGGGCCGCGGAGACAGACGGTGTGTCCGTGGACGGACGTGTGTCGAGACGTCTCGGCAGACCCTGTCGCCATGACGGCTGCACAGCTTGGTTCCCAACCCTCTGCTTTTGTCCTGCCCACCTAAGTACCGCCAATTTACGTGCTACCAGGTGGCCGCCCGTACTGCACAATATAACGATATACTAATAATACAATGACCAATTTCACAAAGCTTAAAGTCATTACTTGATTATGGAGACTTCTGACCCTGCTCGTTGTGATGCACTCGACTCCTGATCGGGCGTAGTGGGGCCCTCCTCCGGTTGAGGCTGATTATCCTCGATGCTCACCATCGGCGCTGCACCAATACACCAGAGCCATGCACCGTCATGGTGGCCCCCAACAACCATCCGACATGGAGCAAACCCGTTACATGAAGGTTCCATGTGGCGACCTGTAAGTGTCACACTCAGGAACTTTAGAATAATTAAATTTCGATTAAGGTGTCGACTCATCAACTTGCTTTAGAAAAGCTGCGGTATAAACATCATGCATTATAGCCAGTACCCTGCCATGAACGTTAAACTTGATTTCATTGAGCTACTGAAAGCCCAAACTACGAGCGCTCAACAATCACACTGGTTGATATGCATGATGTCCCCAAAGTGTTCTGTAAATTACCCGTGCATCGGTAGACGCGAAGACTGATAGGCTTAATCCAGGGTTTGTATGCTTTTTTCTGTCGGCTAGTTCCTACCGTGGGGCATGGGGGAGCCTGTGGGGTCTGCGAGCTGGGGCTATGTTAGCAGGGAAAAGTCCAGGGGTGATGGTGTAATTACGCTTGCTTTATACACCGGGAAAATCCTTGGAACCGGTGTTCGTGACTCGGACGGGCCGTGTAATGATACCTACCTACCTACCTACCGCCTAGGCTCGGCTAAGGTACGTCCAGAACCTGTCAAAATGCAGTGCAAGTCGTAATTTAATTTAACAGCTCCACTAAAGCTCCACAATTCAAATTAGATTTTTGTGGGAAAGATGAGAGGGGCAAAGCTGTGGACTTTCAAGCAGCCAAGCGGAGAGAGCGAAATTCTATTACGTATAATAGATTCGAAAGGGGTGGGGGCAAATATTTGTCAAGGAATGGGGCACTGGAGAATCTTAAGAGAAGGGGTCACAATACTGTCCGTCTGATACGCAGAAAAATCACCATCAGCTTCTTGAGCAACAGAGATCCGTGTTAGTCCGTGTTGCTATTCATGTCCATGACAATGGCAGAGCACCCTCTACATCTTCAAGTCCTCTTATAGAGCTAGCCTTTTCCCGGCAACCACCCAGCACATAGTAGAATCTGCTGGTGCTGGCAAACTAATTTACCCGCGCTGCAGACCTGATGGTGTGTCTCTTCATATATGGGCGCAGCGACGGCGGTCAAGTCGGATCGCAGGTATATCGCCTATCTTGTTTCCGTGTCGTGGCGGACGTCGGGGCGGCCCGCGATGATGTTCAGTGTCTCGTGCACACAGGATTTATTGATTCTGATCGAATCCGATCTCATTTCCCCCATCATGACAGTTTGAATGGATTGACTTCGGCATTTGTTCAGTCTATAGAAGTACGTCCAAACATCCGGCCCCTGAGCTATTGCTACAAAAAGATATTTCCCATCGGCATATGCCTAGGTCAGTGCATGCTAGCCGTTATCTTGGTCGCATGGTGCATGCGGGCTATTCGGCGGCTATCTGTCAACCTGAAATAAGTTCGGAGTAGTGCGCGAGCGACGGACATCTCTCTTCCAGCCTTCATCCTCTACTCTTTCCCCTAACACCCCGGGCCTCCAGCTGAGACTTATTGCGCACTCCTCGGGGCGAAATTGCAATGGTTGCATGGAGGGCGAGCCATCTGGGCAGCCTCATCTTCATTTTCGCGCAGCTCTCCAATGCCGTGGCTAGCGTCTGTCCTCCTGTCGACCAGGACGGGAGCCCGCTTCAAAAGAGTGTGCAATCCCCCAACGTGGATGAGCTGGGGTGCTTCTACGCCGATGGACAATTCTGTGGATATCGAGTTCCCGGCGATGTGAGCCACAGTTATGTCGTATATCGGCCAGGACGACAATGACTCCTGTTTTAAATTACAGGGCAGTCTTGGAGATGGGTCTACAGCGTGCCCAAGTGTGGCAGCTACAGGGTATTTCCTCTTCTCGAAAATATCGTACCATTCCGATCCATTATCAGGTCTACGTCGGCGAGTTCGCCGAGTGGAACCTCTATTCAGCCGAGCAGCAGCACTTCCACTGTACCCACCCAACCCCCCGGAAGCGGAAACATAGACGGACCCAGACAGGACAGCCTCCGAAAACTAATCACATTTCTTCGACAAATGCCCCTCTTGGTACAGCGGGTCTCCCTCCCTCGACGTCGAGTGCTCTCCCTTCGACTAGTGCACCCTTATTGGCACACGGTAGTTCAATGTCAAGCGCACCCCCTCCCACTGGCAATCTCGGCTCTTCGTCGGGCTCGTTGGGCAGTCCAACATCCACAGTCGTTGATTATACCGGCGGAACGTCAGGTAGTATCACACGCCCCATCAGCGCCACGAGTCAGGCAGCTTCACCAAACCCACCCAGAAGGTAATACAAATCCGCAGTATTGGTATTCCTGCGTATTGTCCCCCCTCCCAGAAGCAGAGAACGGACTGCGGCGATTGCAGGTTCTGTAGTGGCCGTTGTTGGCGCTCTTTTTGCAGTCGTAATTCTGGTGATGTGGAATAGGAGACGCCGACAGCGCATCGCGCAACGCAGACTCCGGATCCCCGACCGATTCGTGGAGACGCAGGCGGGTTGGCCACAGGAGAAGTTGGGGGAGAAGAATAATGTTACGGACGATACTGGGAGTCGGGGGCTCTTGCATCCGCTTCGTATGGAACCAGAAGGCCTGGTACCGGCCCAGGCTGATGCAACGGTACCGCTCCAGGGTGACGCAACGGTACCGCCCCAGGGTGACGCAACGGTACCGGTCCAGGGTGATGCAACGGCGCCGCGGGTTGATGCAATGGTACCGCCCCAGACGGACCCGCCGGTACCGCCTCATAATCAGGCTGACCCGGAAGAAGGTTCGCCTTCAGACCCAGAGCAGACATTAAGCCTGCGAATGCGTCGCATGGAGGCTCAGTTGGAAACCTTGTTGAGTGTTGGATTATCGGAAGGTTCTCCACCCAGCTACCGTGGATGAATATCGTAACTTGCCTGGTATCTATATTGGAAAGGCCCACACAGGTTAGAACTACTCCTCAATCCGAAATGAATCTTGTATGGTTTCCACTTCCACCCCCACAATCGCCCTGTAATTAGCAGAGCTTCTGGTTCTGAGCGAAAAATGAATTTCTGATCCGTGACATTTTTCACCCACCAGATCATCGAGTATTCAATGAATCGCCGTCACAGATGGACTGTGTACACCATGCAGATGTAGATGCAGATTTGGTGAAGACGGGGAAGCGCGCTGTGGGGAATGGGAATGCAGATGGAGATGGAGTGGGAGCATATCGATGGAGACGGTGTGCAGGTACGTGTGCACATATATTCCTCCCGCACCCCCACCCTCGTCGAGAGCGGGCTTAGACCGTGCTTTGGCGTATGGTCGAGGCGGTGACATACTGCCAAAATATTGCCTACCCGCCCTCATCCCGCCCTCCTTCGGCTTCACTCTCGCGCTCGTCCTCATCTTGCTCCCTCGTCCCCACCCTCGCCTTCCCCTTGCCCCCGCTGTGTGATACCGGACGCGCAGAGTCCAAGCTGCGCCGATACGCGTACGCAACCGCGCACTCGTAGACGCGGGTGCGGGTGCCCGAACGGATCCTCTCCCTCTCCGCCTTCCTTGCTCTCACCCTCGTCGTGCGCGGCCGGCGCATTATGCATGTGCATATGACGGATACCACACCCCGTCCTCGCACTCCTGCTCGTCATCGAGCGATTGAGGCGGGGCGTCCGTGTATACCCTCCCCGGCATCGCTATTGTCTTCCTAGTGGATGCGGAGGGCGAGCGCGAGCCGAGTGCACGCACCCTCAGCGGATCTGGGTATTCCTTTGGGTTTGGATGCGCACTCGCGCATCGGTGGAGGTGGGGATGGAGATGAATAATTCGCGCGGGTACGTTGTGGGTGCGCGTACATTCTTCCCTCTCCCTCCCTTGCACTCGCGCTCCTTGGTCTCGCTATCTTTCTCTTCAAACTCGGTCGGATCCCTGTTTTCTGCACTATCTGATAAATGCCCGACCTCCCATCCCCCATCCATATACGCACGGCCATCCCGCTCAACAGTAGCTAAGTTCGGATATGATATGTCTTTCTTTCGTTTAAGTACTGCTCATTTTGTGCTCAATCAATGAAATAAAATTGATACAAGTCAACGCTGGCTCTCGTCGAAGGGGAAACAAAAATGATTCAAGTTCAGCTCTGGGTACCCGCGCGCAGCACTCAGCGAGTGGGGTACATAGCCACTTCGGCCTCTTCTTCCATCTTGCGTTCTCCTGCAGCCTATTCTTTCTTGTGCTCCATCTGAGGCACCGGGCCATTCCACCGCGGATAATTCAGCGTTCTGAATTGACTTGTTCCTGTTCCCTTACCGAGTCTTGAGACCTCATTATCCGCAATATCTTTTCGGCTCTCTTAGTACGCGACCTCTCCACTGCTTCTTCCTTGGCCTACTATCTTGGTTTTGGCTTGTACCTCTAACCAGAGAAATTTAATACGAAACCAGATTTCCGCTTACTGTAAATCTTGGCTTGAATCAAGACAAGAAGACCGACGCTTCAAATACTTGTTTGCCCGCCATTTCAAGATTCAACATTCGATATTGCAGAATCTTCACCTCCTTTGAGAGGCAGCACGGGAATACAGCTGAAGGTGAAATTGTAGTTGTAGCGCTGCCATCGCTCTTCCGTTGACCCCAAATATCTGCTTGTACCCCGGCTGATGCTAAAACCAGCCAGTGGCCGGATGATTCCTCAACGTTCAATGTTCAATGTCCCTCGACATCGTACTCTCCTAGGTTTCGGAGTTGCTCTGCATTTTTTAAAAGCACGTAAACGGCTTCAAGTTCGGCTTGCATGTGGATAATCATGTCGCTTCAAGTCTGAATCGGTTACTGTCAGTTTCTTCGAGAAATCTCATCCTGCGGGCTTGACTCGTAGTTATTCGAACACTGACATTCTCCTTAGCCCTGTCGATTATTTTCATTGTCCTATTCGTATGGACTTAGGTTCGTATTCATTGACACCAATTCATCAGGACTTGAAATACAAGTTTCATCACCACTTGACTTGTCCTCTATATCACGGTTTCATTTAAAATCGCCGTGCCACATTTTTGCGCTTCCAGACCTGGAATGAGTGCCTCAAAAAGTGAGTACCAAAGGTAATGTAATTAGGGTGGTTTAGATTGGCAGCGCAACGCGGTAAGTCAGCTATATCTTGATTGTTTGATGCTCTTTGATTTACTGACAGTGGTTCTCAAGTCAAAGTCTACAGCCCCTTGCATCAGATTTGGTACTGGGGATCCGAGTGGATCCAACTTGCAAGTGTCGAAACCTGCCAGGTCCAGGTCAGTTCACTTTATTTGCGGCTTTTATATGCTTGGCTTGAACCTCATCGCAATGGGTGCAAAAAAGTGTAGGTTGATGGAAGTTGGATCGAAGGAAGTGAAGTGTCTTTGATACCGCTTCCCGTAGCCCGCCATTGGGGTTATAAAAGCTAAAATATCGCAACTTATACGGACCCGAGCTATCCCGACGCTGCGGAAGAGGTAGTTGATTCTGAAAGGAAAGATTTCTGCACGTATCTGCCTCCAAGAAATATTGACTATACCGAAGAAAAAGAAAGAAAGAACCTGGATATTGCATTTTATAATGAGCTCCGGGCGCAGGAGAGATATTACCGTACCATCGGTTACCAAATGTTGAATAGGTTGGATGACAAGGCTTTAACATTATCGTCTTCAGTTGAACTGTCGTCTAAATGGTGTCAAGTCCATTGAATGTAATCCACATAGACAAATAGACACGCCATTGCGAGCGAGATCGGAAAATTATCTCTGGAGTTCAATCGGTGCGGTAAGTCTCTAGAAGAAACGTCGTACTTGGTGAATTTCGAACACTGTCTATCAGGTCTCGTTCTGAAGATGCCAAAATTACTTTGTTCCAACCGAACGCAAGGATCGCGAAGAAACACTCCAAATTAATTCAGTGTGGATTCTTTCTGCTCCGCGTGTTCGGGCCTTCGGGTCCTGAGCCAATGATATTTCACTTCCTGAGGAAATAGTGTGAGAAGATGCATAAGTATCTCGCCAGACGCCGTCGACGTACATCCACACCTGTTTGACCAGTGTGATGCTCGAGACAAGGAATAAACGCCGGTCCGCAACCCACGTCGCGAGGTTCACCATGACTCGAACTAAACTCCGAGCTCAAGAGGAATTGCGGGGTCTGCGGCCAGAGGAGCGTGTAGCGGCAAGCGGCGAGCGTCAGTAAAAGCTATCCAACTCGCTGCGGTGTGGGTAATCAAGAACTTACTGGAAGATGCATTAGGACCCAGAGATGCATCTCGCGCGCACAGGACTCAAACCTGAACCGAACCAAGTTGATTGGAATAATATGATTCGACCGAGGTGACCACACAGCCGATCCGTGCTCCAATCCGGAGACCGAGAGCTTCCACCATCAAATGTAGCTGCCTTTGTGGCATGTTACACCTCAACGGAACCCTTGACCGTGAACTTGACAGGAAGACCAATGAATCGCCCAGCCTCGTGCATCGCAAGACCGAACTTCACCCAGGATTAAGTTTAAAAAACCTTATTCCGGCTATCGGTCCCGCCAGCGGACAAGTTCTGTATAGCCTATTGCGGATAAATAGCAGAAATCCGGCAGGGTTGTGAGGACGGCGCAAAAATTTGATCAGACATACGAGGCAACCGGAACAAAGTTCAGGAGACAGATTGGTTGGTTGAAACTCGCCACAATAGTGAGCGATTCTGACGTCAATTTCGGTCGAAATATAAGGCCAAAGAGCAAGGAGAATCTCCTCAAATTGATAACAGAGTGCGTGCATTTCTTTGTAGTAACAAAATATCTCTGCTAGTCCAGTACCCACGGAAGCTACATGCGCGGTATGAGCACCAGTTTTTTGGGTCCGTACGTCAATGAAAGACTAGAACGAAGCTCGGGGGACGCCACGCTCCAATTCCAGTCCTCCATCTTACTCGGAGTCACTCAACAGTCCTCCTTCCTGCTTCTCTGCTCTGCTCGTGCTCAAAAATCGCCCACGCCCATTGTCCAGCGTCGACGTCTGCACCGCTCCTCGGAACACAGAGCACAGAACACAGAACACATAAGACGACTCGAGCTCTATCCATTTCGAATCAGACGTCTATGTTTGCCCGAGAAGCGCGCGCGCCCGATCCAATTCATGAAAGATCAAGTGCATGTGCCTCAGTTCGAGTGGAAGCATCAAGCGCGCGCTCACTTCGTGCAAGCACTCACGCCCCAATTCCAATTCCAATGCAAGTGAAAAAATAAAAATAAAATAGGAGAAGAACACCGTTCGAAAGTTACGTCCGCGTCCCACCGCAAGTTCAAGGCGCAAAGGATACAATCCATCCAAAAAAACACACACATCCAGGACAGATGGATATAGAGAACACCGACTCCCCCAAGTAATTAAGAGCGCAGCGAGTGGAAGTGAAGATACTCAGTGAAACAAGAAAGTAGGAGGAAGAATCGCACCTAACCATCCACACCGCAACTCCCAGTAGTCCGAGCGGCGCTTCGGTAGTGAGCACATAATAAAAGGAAGACGAGAAGAGAACGATGTAAAACAGGAATGCAGCGAAGGCACGATGCCTCCAGATAAAAGCCAACACCGAAAAACGAATGGGAACCTATCTACCGACGCAAGAACCGATACCGATCCACGGGCCGCGGCGCATGCATCCCCAGGACCCGTAAAATGCATGCATTTCGATGCACCGCATCCACATCGGGGATCCGATTCAGCGTTCCCGAGAATAGCGCCCAGCGAAGCGCGTTTTTATAGGCAGCCGCACTGGGTTTGGGTCCGGTGTGCTGAGAGTATTTGATTACTCCAGAGACAGTGGTGACGTATCGTTAATCACAATATCCCTGTTTGGGTTCTTAGTTCCAATTGTTCTACTGATCTATGTATTTATAGAGTTTCCGATGCTTTGGTTGATCTGTGATGAGTGGCGGTGAAGTCGGGGACTGATTCGGATTTGTGGGAATTCTTAAGATAAATTCCTTCGGCGGTAGATGGTTACTTGGTTCGGAACAATTCGGTTCACAAGCAAGCTCCTGTCTAAGATGTTTTATTTGGTTTAACAAATTGACAAGATGAAAGTGTGTGATGGTTGAATATTTCGAGACCTTCGGAGGTTTAAAGCGTAGAACTGATTTAGTTCAAGCAAGATTGGTTTAGAATCAAATTGGATTATTGTTTCTAAGCTCAAAGTTGTAGTTGGTAGTTTGGTCGTGAGTATAGCTCGGTATGCATAAGTCTGTGTGTATTGGTGGGGGTATGTATATATATCTAAGTTCTGAGCTACTTATATAGTATGTGAGAGCTGTGTCCATCAACTGTGCACTGTGCATTCCTATCCTCTTTGACTGTGCATTCCTATGCTCCTTGACTGTGCTTTCCTGTGTTTGGCTGCGGATTCTACTACGCGTTGATCACGTGATTGGACGGCCCGAAGTTCCGGGCAGCTGAAAGGCGTGATTGTGGTTTCCTCGTTTCTTGACACAAATGAATCCAGGACTCTGCAAGGTAATTTCTCTGATTTTCTGGGAAACCATTTACCCGTAGCACATCCGCGGAGAACAGACATAATCAACCGTCCTCGGTTGCATTGCCTAGAAAATTAGAAAATTGGACATTCAGAGTCCCATGTTCGTAAGTCAGACAGTTTTTGGCTCCCAAAGATACATGTATAGTCGTAAGGTATGTTCAAAGTACAAAGAAAGAAGGTGTTGTTTATAGATTAGAAGTGGTCGTAATTTATCGGCAGGATATCGTAATGTGACATTGAATTACGAAAAGGAGCGGCGGTCGAGGCAGAGCACTGACAGAAGCTGGGACATGAGAATGGAGGTCAGCCATATGTTGCAGTTTGAGTGCACATGAGTGG
The DNA here is from genome assembly GCA_029378395.1 of Mycena leptocephala. NCBI lineage: Eukaryota > Fungi > Basidiomycota > Agaricomycetes > Agaricales > Mycenaceae > Mycena > Mycena leptocephala. The sequence continues at coordinate 113,913 of JARJLF010000905.1, forward strand.
GCACCTTATTCATCTGTGACGGGGTTGATGAGGAAGCATCTACCACGCTGCGTCCCGAGACGCCCATCGGTGATAAGGACGGTGGCTTGTCAGCGGCGGCCAGAAGTCTGTGATAGATCCCCTCCTTTAACAGTTCCTGCTGGACGGTGAATATGTACTCACCTTGCATGCTTTTCTTCATCAAACTTCCCCTGCCATTGGCGTATCTTTACTCGAATCCACCGTCTGAGTTTTCCATAGCAGGTTCGATCCATGGCCACATATTCGCTGAGTACTCGGAGATAAATCGGATGGTTAGAGGTGCGCAGGCGTAGTTCGAGTATGGTCCATCCGGCTGATTCCACTAGCTTCTCGGTGACGACTGCGGTACCGCTCCAGGCACTGGGAGCTTTCAGAGTCGAGCCGTGTTGCAGACAGCGATGATTCTGAGGGCGGTTTAGGTGGAAGAGGAGGTGCTCTGGACTTTTGATAAAGACCGAAGCCCAAACATCGGCGGAATCGAAATCGTGATGGGTAACTCGGTGGGGATTGACGGAAAAATCGGGATCGACACCAGTCAAGGTCTTTAACTGCGCTCGGTACGAGTTATGCGGTGGAAGGACCACCTCATACTCGAGGCCGCTCGTGCCATCAGGGCGGGTGACATGGATAGTGCGTGCAAGAGGTGCGAGGAGCAGAGAAAAGACCTCCATGGAGTCGATGTTTTCGTACTTCATCTCTTTCGGGAGATGGTGGCCGGACCAGACCTCGGAGTGATAGACGACTTTGGTGTTCTGAAACTGAACTTTGTTGAGCTCAATGAGGTTCTCCTCATTGACGAGTGTCGGAGAGGCGATAATGACAGATGGGATATGCGGGGTATCACCAGCATAGAGGGAAGGAGAGGCGAAGCTGGGGGTGCTAGACGAAGTGGTGATTGATAGTTTGGACATGGTGAAAGAGATAGGGAGGATAAGGAGAGGACCGTAGTGAGAGCGAAGGAGTGGGAGTAGATCAGAAAAAGATTAGGTGATATAATGATGGCGCTTCATTGTTTGGAAATGTTATCACTTTCCGCATTCAGGCAAGTGCCTGCTGGTACCGTGTTATGTCTGAGTCAAGAAAAATGTTGTTTCCCCTGACTCTGTATCACCTTGATTCCTATTCCGACTCACTGGATTCAGAGCTGGTGACATCGCTTGTGCTTGAGTCTTCTTCCTCTTCTTCTTCTTCTGAAATCTCATCGTCTTGATCATGGTTTCGCATAAACCAGTGGTTCCTGGTAATGAACGGCAACAGTCGCCGTGCAGCATATGGTGTTTGGTGAACTGCTCCATCAAGTTCTTTCACCAAGTAGGCTCCATTTCGTGTGCGGCGGATTACTTCATATGGTCCGAGATACTTGTCTTGATGCTTGCGATCCAGTTTGTATTCCACTTCACTGTTGAACACTATTACCAATGCTCCTGGTTTGTGCTCGATATTTGAGAGCTTGCGCTTGAAACGACGTTCAAATTGTTGTCTGGATCGAAATCTGGCCTTTTGAAGGGTTTCAGTGGCCCTTTGGATATCAGTTTCATGTCGCTCTATCTGGCGAATGCGTAAGGCCAAGAGGTCAGCTGTGTTCATTCCGGATCTATATCCTTCTACCAAGAATGTGGCATCAGTGAGATCGAATGGTAGGACCGGATCGGTTGCGTGCAGTAATTGGAATGGTGAAAATCCGGTAACACGACACACAGTGACTCGATCAGAACAGCTGGTGGCTGTGAGTTTCCAGGGCCAATCTGATATCTTGTTTCCGCAGCTCTTCACAAGAGCTTCTCTTAATGTGAAATGCCCTTGTTCTACCACTCCATTAGCATGATGATTATAGGGAGATATTTGGACCATTGGTATTCCGAGTCGTCGAACGAGAACTTTGAAGGCACCCAAAACTTCCGGTCCATTATCAGTGGTGACTTGTAATGGTGCTCCATATCGGCAGTAAATTTGATCATAAAAGAATTGTGACAAATTCTGGGCGGTGGCCTTCTTTAGTGCCTTGACTTCACAGACCCCAGACAGATCATCTCTTGCAGCAACAATGTAGCGGTAGCCATGAGCACGTGGCATGTACATGAGGTCAATGTAAACTTTGTTAAATAGTGAAACTGGAGTGGAGATTTTGAATGGGATTTCTACTCGCTTGGTAGTTCGTAGTTGACATGGTAGACAGGACCGAACATGGTGTTGTATGTCATTTCGTAGCTGTGGCCAATAGAATCTCCGTCGCATAGTTTCAAAGGTTGCTTGTACACCTCGATGTCCGAGTTGTTCATGGGCTTGGTCTAGCAATGAAAGTCGTTTTTCCGAGGACAGAATCACCAACAATGGTGGATACTTGCCATTCCGGCGATACATGTCATCCGTCCCCACAGGGACAAAGAATCGTCGTAATTTTTGAAGGAACCGTCGTTTAGCTTGCTGATTTGGAAAGGCAGGCATTTCCAGTGTCTTGAGGAACCTCTTGATATCCCATAGGCTTTGTTCCTGGGAAATCCGAGTTGAAAATGCAGATGGCAGGACAGTATCTGCCGGAGAAGGGTGACGAGGGGCATAATTTAAATCAAACTTCATGACTCGTCCTGTCGGAAAATAGGCGAGTAGGGCAATATCGTCTAGCCATGAGTCATCATCACTTTGAACCAATTCGTTGGGTGCAGGTGGTCTTCTGGAAAGAGCATCAGGGGCATGAAATCGGGTCCCAGGGACGTGAATGAGCTGAAAATCAAAAAGCAATATGCCCTGAATCCATTGATTAATTGCAGCATTGGGCTGAAGATCAGGTTCATTGAGCATACCTTTGATGTACATTGCATCAACTTTGACATGCAGATTCTTCACTCCTATGATATATAACCGCCATTTGCGCAAGGCACGATATAGCCCAAATAACTCGAGTTTTGGCTGAGAATAACGAGACTCACGCTCGCTCATAGGTATGGACCCATATCTGGCTGGTCTGCGACGTCCTTCAGAGTCCATTTGGGAAAGTACCATGCCAGTTGCCTCGAAACATGAGTCTACAGAGAGTATTACTGGTGCCACGGAGGTGTAATCAATTGATCGCAGCGCTTCTGAGGAGCTGACAAGTTTCTTGATGCATGCAAATGCTTCTTGTTGTCGAGAATTCCAGTCGAACTCCTTTCCTATATGATATAATTCTGAGAGTGGCTTCACCAATTTGGAGTAATTTCGGATCCAAATTCGCACAGTACCACATAAACCCAGAAATCGGCGGACTTCCTTAGCTGTGGTGAGGGCAGGCCAATCGAGAATAGCAGAGACTTTACTAGGGTCAGGGATTCGTCCCTCCTGTGTACAGACTTGTCCCACAATAAGAGCAGTAGGGCGGCAGATCTGAGTTTTCTTTGCAGAGAAGGTGGCTCCGGCACATTTGATCCGATGCATAATGCGGTGCACATCCTGTGCATGTTCCCACACAAAACACCGAATTCCGGGATTATCCGCAAGGGTTGCTGGTTTACCATTCTTGTCAAGGTACTGTGTCTTCGGACCTTTGATAGGTAAATCATCAATGAAGATATTAGCTGTGTGTGGTATTTCATCTTGTAAAATAAAAACCATGCATTTTTGAAACTCCGAGGGTGAATTTGTGTACCCAGTAGGCATTGAGATGATGCGGAGCATGCCAAGTGGGGTCATGAAGGCAGTCATATCCCGACTTTCTTCATCCATTTTTCGTGCATCAAATCCCCAATAGAGATTGAATACTGTGTAGCATTGATGTCCTGCAAATCCGTCAACGAAATCATCAATAATGGGAACCATGCCAGCATCTCGAATCGAGACACAATTAAGTGGCTGAAGATCATGAACTATTCTGAGCTTGCCATTCTTTTTGAGCACACAAAACCAACGAGATCGGTAGGCAGATTGGCAATGCTCATAGACACCGGCTGCCATTTTTAATTTGAGCACGTCAATGACTTTGGCAAGAATTCCGGGTGGGATAGGTATATTGCGGTCTTCCCAGGGAGTATGAGGGACTGTGGGAATAACATAGGGTGAGAAATATTGATCACTGAGAGTGCCACGTTCAATGTCTTCCCAAGCAAGGGCATCTTGGTTCAGAAACATCACATGTTCAAATAAACGCTCCTCCTCCCTTGACATGAACTTGTCCTTGTTGATCTCTAACTCATCTAATCGTTCTCTCGTCATTCGTCCATTGGCGACAAAATCCGGTGGGTTTGGAGTCAAATTAGGAAGGGAAAGAAGGGGGTCTACCGGGATGGTTCGGCGAACATGTGATCCTCGGGGCTGTGTGGTAGACACGGGTTTGACCTTCTGATCAACCCGCTTATATGCAGTGTATGACATGGTTGGTTTTTCATTTTCTAGATCTCCAGCGGTTGCACTGATAATGTATTCATCATCGGGTTCGGGTACATAGCACCCGAAATGTGTTGATGCATGTTCGAGAGAAGGAGGAAGATAGGGTTTGTCCTCGGATTTCATTTCGTAAAGTATCCATGTGTGCTTGTTGGAGAAAGGTGGGGAATCGAATTTGAAGACGACAAGAGGGTGTAACTGATCCAATTTATGATCGAGTCATAAAGTTGAAATATAATGATAATGGCCGGGATTAATTTCTTGAGACAACAATGTGCCACGAGAAGTCCAATTCCAGCGAGGAATATTAATGGGAGAAAAGTCGGTTCTATAATCTGAAAGACAGATCCAGGGACATGAGTTAGACCAGCAGAAAAAGATGTGGTATATATGTAAAGTGAGTTACGCTGACCGACTGTGTCTACAGGGAATACCCTATATACACCGGAGTCATTTGTAAGTGCTGTGTCTGGAGGAAGTAGTAAATAGGTGTCTGCGAGAACGTCCATGGGTGTCTCAGCCCTGAAATGGAAATGAGAATAAGTAGTGGCTAAAAGGTCTGTGGTGGAATGCGTAGGAGTATATGCAAAAGTGTCCGCGGGCGTCTCAGCCCTGAAATGAAAATGAGAATAAATAGTAGCTAAAAATTCTGTGGTAGAATTAAGGTTCCCCAAGGGTAAAGGTAGAGGTACGGTGGTGCTAACCTCTACCTCTACCTCCAAAACCTCTGACCTCTAGGAGGTATACCTCTACCTTACCTCCCAAACCTTGGAGGTATACCTCTAATACCTGTCTCCCAACCTTCAGAGGTCTACCTTGAAAGGTCCTCAGCCATTCTTGCATAAATATTGATTGATATTCATCAGAAACATTTACTTTACTGTTTGCAGTCTAAACAAATCTCTTTTGAGACTCTAATGTAGTTAATTGGCTTAAACCAAAAGGCTTACTGACCTCAACAAAAGGTCACATGGTTTGACAACTGTACAAATTGAAAGGATACTAGGTGCTATGACAAATCAATCACAAATATATAATCTGAGGTTGCTCCATAACCAGAAAATTTTCATTTCAACTGATTTCAACC
>JARJLF010000906.1:0-119338 GCA_029378395.1 Mycena leptocephala
ATTTAAGCGAATACAATACTGACGGGTTATGTAGAACGGTGGGATGGCCTATTTCGGTGTGCTTTGGGGCCTTGTTTTTGGTGATTGGGTGGCAAGGCTGATCAATCGAGGGTTTGCTACTTTCGATGACGCGGAGTGCCATGGGCTATTGACTTGGTTTATGGTGCGGAAGATTAGGGCACTGGATAGATTTTTTTGCGTTCTGAAGGCTGATCTGTAATGTGGCGGGCTGCCTGTATATTATTTCGTCGGATAATAGAACATGTCTTATAATTCTTCACTTCAGGAGGACACATGAGGCTAACGTGCAAAAAGTTGAGGTGTCATAACGCCCAAATGAAAGTCTGTAAGATTGCAAGGGCCATTTCAAGGTACGTACCTCGACCAGTCGCCTCGATCATCTGCGCGACGAAGCTATCACGGTTTAAGGCAACAAATAGAAGGCATGTACACGTCAACGAGGACGCACCATATGTCGCGAGCTCGTGCGATAAAAGCAAGGCATAAATGTACGTCGAGTCACTTGCAAAGCTGACGAAATGGCACAACTCTGCTGTGGATGTGATTCGAGGAGATTACACTTGGTATGTCCAGAGGTCATTTGCCAGTGAACAAATTTCCAACGAGCACAAACGCTGAATTTAAAAGGTCAATCGGATGGGCCGCCATGGCGAGATCTAGATTCGATGGGCGAGATTCGATGGGCCAGCAATACTGGGGTATTGCCAAAGGGAGGCTTTCCCTGATGAGATGGAATTTACGCGGAATGGAACTGCGCACCTGAACGATGGAATTGAGGGTCTTTCATTGCTCTAAGCGCCGGCGCTAAGCTTTAGTTTAAGGGACTAGTCTGTAGGCCTTGAGGTGGGCACGTCAAAATTGGTCATATCTGCCACATACGATCACCCTAGAATTGGTCCTTTGTGATGAGAAACAGTCATATTGGCCGCCTGGCGAAATGGCATCGCGTCTGACTACGATGAGGTATCCGAAATCAGGAGATTGCAGGTTCGACCCCTGCGGTGGTCATTTTTGTCCTTTTGTCTTTTGTCCTTTTTCCTGTGTCTATTTTTACTCGACTCTGGTTTCATTTATAAGTCTCGCTCCCTATATTTTGTCAAGAGTCGCCGTGGCATTTGACTCGCAAATTTGTCAGGTTTTCTCGCAGCCAAAATCCAACGCTAAGTGAGTAATTAATCGGTCTCAAATGCTCTCTACGTGCTGGTGAATGAGGATGGCGGAAATATTTTATGACGAACGATTTACTGAAGTCAATTATCTTCAAGAAAGCAAAGGAAAGTCTTTAGTAATAGAAGACAACTTCGGACAACGTTCTTAATGGGCTTCGGCAAAAACGGACCTGTCACAGATTGATTGCCTTTTGTTTTCAGCCTTTGTGCGCTCCGGTCGAGATGTCCAATGCCAATGCCCCGGCCACCCAGGATTCTGGCCCTTCTCGAGAGCCACTCCTTCCTGAAGCTGATGAGTTGTCACAGAATGAGAGGTGCGTACCTCATTTAAACCCAGAATCGACTTCACGCGACACCATTACTACAGGCTGATAGATGCCCTCAATACCGGATTCCAAACCTTGTTAGAGGGTCTCCGGCCCAAGGTAGAAGTTACAGACGCCAAAACTGCTTTCTGGAATGCCTATAAAATGGTGGCAGATGATCATGACAAGGAGCTGCACGACATATACAACAGCGATCTCGATGCATCCATAATCTTTGTTCGTATGACATTTTCTAGCCGTAACTCATAATTGATTTCGTTTAGGCTGGTCTTTTTTCGGCCGTCACATCGGCCTTCATCATTCTAGTTCAGCCAGACCTTCAACCAAATCCCCCAGAAATGGATCAGGCGCTTCTCCGAATCTTGATCCACGCAGTTAATGGATCTGTTTTTTCGGAGTCCGATATTCTACTGCCGAAGTGGACGGGGCCTCCAGTAATAATTGTGGTCGTGCAGAGTCTCCTCTATATTAGCCTTTGCTCCACCCTTCTTGTCGCGCTCCTGGCCGTCCTCGGCAGGCAATGGCTAATGTCTTACCGAGTTGTGGGCAGCCGAGGGACAGCTGAGCAACGTGGACTCGAACGGCAAAGGAAATTCGACGGCCTGCGTAGATGGCGTTTCGATGCAGTAATGCAAACATTCCCGCTTCTGTTGCAAATCTCATTGCTTATTTTCTGCGTCGCGTTGACGATATACCTATGGACAATAAATCGGTCTATCGCCGTCGTCTTATTTTGTTTCACATCGCTGGGAATTATTTTCTATGTCTCTCTGGCTTTTTCCTCCATCATTCGCACGACTCTCCTTTCCAAACCCCACTTGGAGCGCTTCTCCATTCGTTGATTCCTTCCAGCACCGGTGAATCCAACGAATCCGACACCATACCAATCTCCGGAACGGAAGATGAATCAGTGACTTCACCGGTTGCACAAATTCGCAACATTGTCACCCATTTCTGGGTGAAAACTCGTCCTCATATACGATCGGAGCTGCCGTTCTTCATAAAACCCAGAAAGACCTCTTCTGACCCGCCTTCACGGTCCAAATTCACCCGGCAATCCGAGCCGCCTCTTTTTGATCACGATCGCATCCATGTCTCACCGGCTGTCGTGCAGTTTTATGGATCTTGGAAACGTCGACGGATCCTGAATTGATAACGATGGCCGCGGCTCTATCGATGCAACTTCAATGGCCCTGGATATCGATCTTACATCGGCGATAATCCGTTTGCGGGACACGTACGTGGCCTGTGTTGAAATATCGGGCAACCTTGTCAAGTTGAAACATTCCCCGGTCAATCGAGCTATAGTGGATCGAGCTATTCAATGTGGACGAGCATACGGCCTACTTTGTATGGTAGCCCAAAAATCAACCTTTCGACCCGACCCAGTGGCGCTCCCCTCCGCCATGACATACATCACATATACTAACTTGGACCACGATTGGGCGGACATCCATCTCGTCTTGGACGGCTATCCCCCATTCCACCGCGGACGTAGCTCTTCCTATTCCTCCGTCAGATGGGCCCTACGCATCTATCCACAAACGCTGTATCATGGTCGTTTCTCTTGGTCTGACGATGACCTACAGGGTCAATTGAGCAAGTTTCTTGACAAATACCCTGCTGAAATCATAATACCCGTTCTTGACCGAGCGGTCTTCAGAGACTGGTTATTTTGCATCATCTGTTTTCTTGGCCATTCGCCAGATGACCATGACCTTGCAGTAACGGACAAGAGGTCAGTCCGCATGCCGTTTAAATCATTTGCTGGTTAACACATCTGTCGGTAGTTATTACTGGGCCGACCTGTTGGACATCGTTTTCCGGCGACTTGCCTTATATCCCAACAACAAACATCCTGATGCCCCAATGAATTCATTGAATTTGCTCAAGGCCACTGCGTCATTTTGGCAGAAAGTTTCACCCCATTGGCATTACGGACATATCCCACCTTCTGCAAACAAGCCACGTATATACAAATTTTGCCGCGCAGTATCCCGGGCCCGCCCAGACGGATGGATCGAAGTCGTGCTTTCGGCCCTCCCGCTCGCGTACATTCCCTCTCTGGCTTTGGATGGCATCATAGACGCATATCCGTCCTCCTCCCCAAACAATCCCTCCCCTGATGAAGTGATGTGGATTTACGATGCATTGGAACATGTGCTGTCTCCTCTTGAGACGAATCCTGCCGCCCTCGAGGACCTTTTCCGGATCCAAACTCTTCACCAAGCGCTGATCGATGTCCCCAAATTCTCCCGTGTGGTGCCTAGTGACCGGCTTCTTGGGAGTATTTTAAAACTGCTATTCAGCGAAAGTCATACCAAAACGTCGTGTGCAGTTGATTTCCTGATCGACGCGCCGAACTGGTTCCAGGATGCCCGGCTGCAACGGGTTCTGAAAGAATCCTCCGTTTGGCAACGCATAGGACGATTCACTGAACATTATAGATTTCCCTTCGGAACGCGATACATCGGACTGGCAGTGGCGCTTTCACAAAGTCCTTTCTGGATATCCACCATGAAGGACGATCTTCATGTCTTGGTCAGTCTGTATCCAGTTGTACTGCCCTCAGACGCCGTGGACGAGTACATACAGGCGTTCAATTCCGTGCTCGGCCGCGTCTGGGGCGCGACTTGCGACACAGCAGATGTACTCGACGAAACTAGCGGTACACAGCAGACGTTGGGATTGCTCTTCACTGCACTTGCGAGCTCTTGGAGAGAGTTCGACTTTGGGACCATCAACAAACAATGCTTTGCCTCGTTGGCAAAAGGAACGACAAACATATTCACCATCGATGTCCCATCGCCCGAATTTAGAGCGCTCTTCTACCCGCGCCTTTCTGTAGCCCTTCTGGATGCTGCGGCCCATGCGCGGGAAATCGTTGGCGACGATGCGCAACACAGGCAGCTACTTGGGATTGCAGCCGATATCCTGACGGCCATGACACAGGAATGCGGATCCTTACCCGACACCGACGATGATCAGGATACCAGAAGAGACAAAATCGACAGGCTGATTGAGTGTTGGACCTCAGAATAGTGTCCCTCCTCTGCACGCTCGTCCTCCATTATTCACTCGGCGCGAAGGTTGGGACTCACGAGAGCGGTAAGTTAGCGGGAATTGGATGTAAATAATATATTTCTGGGATTTGCAACTGCATTTGAGCGTGGCATTTAACAGGAATTATTGCGCTCGAGATGAATGAGGAAGTCGAATACGCCGAAGGATTTGCTGGGTAGACACGGAAGGTCGCATCTCGGACCGACTTCCGATGTGGCAGTGCAATCGCCTTTTGTCACCGTGACTTTCTCGAACGACGAAGTCTCTCGATGCTCTGGATGTGTTGGGCTCGCTACCCCTCAGGCCTCAGTGGCAAAATTCAATTGAATGCTACTCCTTGGGATGGTCGAATACAATACCACACTTTGTGATATCCTGTGGTACTTGCATTCGAGGCTCCAGTCTCTCGACTTTGCGACCACTGCCATGGCTCTTACAATCTGCTCTTGATCTACCTGGGGATCACGCAAACCGACGCGCAACGCCCAGCGGGTCTCGAGTACGAATTTGGTCCCGGTTGGAACGTTGGAGAAAGAGGATGTCAGCAGCGGCTGAGTACTTCGGCCGGTCCTTGGCACCAAAGATAGCGGAAGTTCTGAGATCGTTCGTAGCGATCACCCCTACCTCCATTTACAACAAGATATAGCGATCAAGCGGCGCAAGCGCGAATTGTGAGTGCTTTTTCTGGATTTCTTCTTTTCTCCGAAAGAGGAGCACCAGTTTCCTTTGGGCGGCAATTCCTGCTTTCACTTTCCTTCTTTCTTTCCTTCTATAAAAGGCCCGTCGTTCCATGAACCTGACGCCTCACTCGCCCCGTCCATACTTTCCCCTTGTCTTTTCTGCGACTGCACTCGTTTATCACGACCCTAACGCATCCTACTAGTGATGACATCTGAAGCTACCGAGATCTCCGTCGCCGTGAGCCGGTCGCGTCTCTTTTCCCACCTGACCTCCAACAACCCACTACGAACGACGCATCCCACGTCCCGCGGTGCAAGGCGACACCGCCGTCGAGAACAGCGCAAAGGACCACGCGAGCAGGAGAGCAAGAGCGTGGTTCTCCGCACCTGGCTGTTTGACCTCTCATTCATTCCCGCCCACGATCCGCGTGCCACCAACCTCTCGCAATCGGCCTGCTCCTGAACGGGCGTCAGGGGGCCCGACAGACGGGCCTTCTTACGCGGCGGCGGAGTGCTCTGCGCTTGCGGCGGATGCTTCAGCATGTCATTCCCGTTCTGGCGTCTACGTTTACCGCCTGTCTATCCGCGGCTCGTATGCGAGGATCGACAGCGCCCAGCCGCTGGGGTCCTGCTGGTGGTGAGCGGGGTATATGCACGCTACGTCCTTTGCTCGAGGCGGGGGTACCACACTCTAAGCAACGGCATCGGCGTCGGCGGTGTGGATGGAATCGGGCGCAGCGTGACTGGGACGGGGTGACAAAAAAAAAAATGAGGCGCCGCTGACCCCGCCACGCGATAGCGGCAAACCCGCACCCCGCACTCCGCTCGAGCTTGCACACCGCGGACATTGCGTCGTCGTCCCCGACAATCACTTCCGGCGGTTCGGCTGTCCGCAATCCGGATGGCGAGTCTTGTGTACGCGTCCGGGCCTTGTGAGCGGCGGACGCGGTCGGAAGCAGTGGTGCAGACGGAAATGCTCTTCGCGCGCCTCCGAACCTGGGAGATCACTGCGCCTCCGAACCATGGGACGGGTGTCCCGTGCACAAGCGGTGGACGATTTGGAGCAAAGGAACACGGAGGAGCTGCTGTGATGATGTGGGCAGAGTGTCAGCTGGACAATACAATGGCCCCGCTCAGCCAGATCGAGCGTGCGTGTGGCAGAAGAGCATGCAGCCGTTTTGGGGAAGGGGCCTGTGCGGTGCATGAATGTGGGGAGCGGGTGGGGCCTTTCTGTCAACGCCGGTGCGAGTGAACGCGAGAGGGAGCGGGAACGGGTGCTGGAGAGGAAGCGCATGTCTTTCCCTAACGCGCACCCACCAAACAGCGGGTCGTTCGACCTCCCGCCGCGCGAGCGCGCCTTTCCTGTTTTTTTTTTCGGAAGGCACCGCACTGGGGAGCACATGTGCAACCCGTTCGCCGCCGTGTGCGTGCGGTCGGGACGAGCGGGGACACGCTTCTGCCGGTGCGGCGGGGTATTATGCCGGGAACACTGTGGACGGGGGTGGGAATGGCAACCACAGCGCTGCTGACGGTGGACGACCTCGAGCGACACTACTTCCAGTTGCATGAGCAGAAGACGGAGGAGCTGCTGAGGGGGACTGGGCGTGAAGCGCGGGCTAGACGAGCTCCCCGGGCTCATAAACGGCGAGGGGGGCGTGGGTGTGGAGGGGAGCGGAGCTGAGATGGTGTCGAGAGAGAGTGTGGCTGCGAGGACGCGGATGTGTGGCCGCTTAATGGCGAGGCGGCGGCGCGCTTCTGCGCTTCCTACGGCTCTCTTGACCTTGACCTCATGCTGTCTGATCTCGTCTCTTGCCTTCCCGTGTGCTTCCCTTCGCCATTCGACCTCGCTCGCCCGCCTTCTCATTGGTCTTTCTTGTTTCGCTACGCACATGTCTCCGTTCAATGATCCCTCTGCGAACACCCCACATCCACACATACGTACACCCACCTAGTATATTCGCCTTGAATCGTCTCCGAGTCTTTTCCTTTCCGTTTTCTTTTGTGGTTCCCCCTTCATCTCACAAGCGGCTTTCGTCCCCTCTCGTCGTGATCGTGTACATATCTTATTGTAGGCTATTGGCTCGCGCGCGGACTGCGTAATGTAATGATCTTTCTCCCCTTGAAGTTGGGACACACAAAGATCTGCAGTGTCCATAGGTTTCAATGGGTCATATCCCACAAAATTAGCGCGACATACCATGTGGTCGCGGCCAATATAAACGATGTGGAAGGAATCCCGCAACATCACCACCGTGACCGAGCGGCAGTGTCCACAAGCAGCGGCAGCTGCAGTAGAATCTCCAGAACCGTTCGAACTGTTTGCAGCGGCAGTCTGCGGCACTAAATAGGCACAGCGGCACTTTCCCATGCCCTTTTTTTAGTAGGTGTTTATCGTTCAGTAGTATCGTACAGTCCACAGTCCAAAAATCACTCATCCCTCTGCCTACCCCTCCCAGCAGTACCGCGCAAAGCACGTCGTGCACACTCCGCTACGAGCCACGTTCTCCCGCGCACGCGCCCGATCCACCACCGCACATGCCAAACACGCGCCCCACTCCTCATCTTCCAGTGCGCCGCCCACGACCGCGCCCTGCGTCGCGATATCAAATGTCTGCTTCAGCATCCCCTGCATCTCGTCATCCGTGAAGGTCAGCTGGCCCAGGGACGTGTTCGTCAGCGGCGGCGAGCCGTCGCGTGGGGGCGCGCCGTTGGCGATGTATACCAGCAGCGGACCTGGTGCTTTGGATGAGGACGAGGACGGCGTGCAGCCGAAGAACGTCGGGCGCGAGGTAGGTTCTCGGCGGCAAAGCCGGTGAGGGAGGTCGGCACGGCGGGAAGGCCGCCAGGCCGTGGGGGAAGATTTGCATGCGCAGTTGGCTACGTGGAAGATATATATGAGATGGATGAGATGGCCGAGAGCGCAACGATGGTCCTAACTTACGTAGCGATCAGCGACCCACCCAAAGCGAAGTTGTCCGGGGTCTCAGAAAGCTGCTCGCGGTGCATCAGCAGACATCCTTGTGCGCATGCAAGGGAGGAGAGAAGGATACGCACCCCGTCGATCGCGACGATGACGTCGATTTGCGGTCCTCCACGAGCATGGGCTGCAGCGGCGTAACCTGCGCGTCCTCGCCGCCATCGATGAGCGCCAGGATCGTCTCACCCGAGTCCGCGAAGGTCTCTGGCGCGACGCCGTGGAACGGGTTCGGATAGTTACTCGTGTCGAGGCGGAGCGCGGGCGATTGAGGGTATGTCTCGTTTATGAGGATGGAGAAGTTGGCAGAGCTTCGAGCTAGAGTGGATTGTGCTCGTTCCACAGATTCGAAGAGGTGCCGGAGATGAACATCGCCTCGTCGAAGCCCGTTACACACAGAGAGTGGTTCGTCGTGCCGAGGTGCTTCAGGGGCGTGTGGGCGGCGAGAACATCATCGTAGCATCCCATTTCGACTGCGTTTCGCATGAGGACAGGGTGAGCACGGGGGGATGGAACTTACAGAGATTGAACTCAAACATGGGGGTGTTGAGTGGGATGATACCATTGCCGCCAGGGAAAATCGTCCGTTGATGTGCTTGGAGGCGAGATTCGCGACAATGACTGGGAACGGGTGTTCGTGAGACGCAAATGCTGGGCTGTGCGCATGTCAGTCCGTTGTGAATCACTGCCAGCGAAGAGGAACAGACAGATTGACCAAATCAGAGAAGAGGATCCCAGCGCCATGCGAGGTGTTTGCGAACAAGGTCGCCAGCGTTGTGCCGTTGGTGAAGTGGCGAGCGAGCGCGCGCCCCCAGGCGTCACCGACGGAAACGGGGAAGTGCTTCGCCTTCACCGCAAATTCCTGCAAAACCTCTTGGGCAAATATCGCTTGTTCCGCAGGGTCGGCAGACACCGTCCATAAAGAGAAGGAGGGTATCCAGCCAGCAAAGTCTTTTGTCTTCCCGTCACCGAATATGAGGTGTTGGATGGTGGGTAGGTTTGCTTGTGCGAGGGAGGTGAGCAGCCATGATCCTCCACTGAGGCCTGCAAGGTGAGTCGCGGCCTGGGAAAATGTGGAAGGTGAGTTGGGGAAAGGGCGTGGTTAAGCAGTGGAGTCACCTGTAGCAAGCCGCCTGTCCCTTTTTGCACAGACGACACATTCCGTGCATCCAATGCGTTCAGAACTCCAGCACCAAAGAGGGCAGCTGCAACATAGCTCAGCAAAAGAAAGCCGTTGACCTGTCCACGCACCGCGATAACCCCCTCCGCTCGTCGAGATTCCAACAGTAGGGAGTCGCGTCTTAGATTCCAGGATCTGCTCCACATACTTTGGCAACTGCACTCCAGCCCCTTGACACTCTGGAGATACGTCTTGAACGCGCCTGGGAGGACATTTTCGCGCTTTTGCGCGATATACCGGGCTTCTGACTCGCTAATGGTCTGCCCACGACGTACAAGCTGAAAGTCGGCGGGGCAGCGTTGCAGAGTGGGACCAAATGAGGCGCGGGCCAGTCCCAAAAGGACCAGGAGAACGAGGGCTGCTACAAACCTGAACATGGTGACGCTCTCAGCGAAATGAATCCTTTTGTTTTAAGGAGGGGAGAGCGTGGCGTCAGCTTTACCCCGTCGAGGTACCATGCGGACCGCCGTCGGGACCGTGTACGGTATGGACGATCGATTCAAGGCACGGGATGAACGTCGAGAATTGAAGACGCCACAGAAGCAGTCACCGTACATAGCAACCTCGTCCCGGCAGCAAAATGATGGACTCGGAATTCGAGTCGTCGTCGCTCGCAGTTACCGCCGCCACCAACTGGCGTATCACGGGTACGATTACCTACTCCCTTGTACTTCTTCCATTCGCCGCACTGTACCTTGCATTTCCCTCTACTTAGTTATATTCTCCCCACTTAGATATATTGTTCCTGACGAGGTATGTATAAGTATGTAGTAATTGTCGAATGAATCCCCTGCGCGTTTGCGAGGGTCTTCTGCTAATTCCCAAGGCCTACTTTATTTCAACACTTTCAAAAACTGGTACAAGATCCCCGATTTCTGCTGTATACAAAATGTACCTCAAAGCCTGGCTTGAATCGGCGAACTGAGACCTTCCAGGAGCAGCGAATTCGAGGAGACCGATTGTGCGTCGCTTTGTACATTACTAACGAAACCGATACAAATTGTCTTTCTCGAAGCGTGCTATACGAATCGCGCTGCTACTACAGAGATAATGAATGATTACACGGGTACTAGTAGCTGTGTGAAGGGGCCTCATCCAGGTATGCCGAAAGCGGCAATCCCTGCCAAGGCGAAAACCGCGAGGGATCCGGCGCATAATATTCGAGTGCGACGCGGAGTCCAGGGTCCGTAAATTGCCGTAGCCAGGAAGAATGTCAAACTGCATTTCCCTCCCGAACTGGACCTCGACGCGATCCAGCGGGCTGCAGAATTTTGAGCTCATTCTGCCATCAATGAAGCTCCGGAGCGCCTCATCTGAAATGGTGGAATAATCTTTCATGATGAGTTCTTGCAAGGCGGGACAACGAGGGGAGAGATCGTGGGATGGCGTAAGAATGGCCAAAGTATCGTCGTCGAACGATATTTCTGCAGTCCATGAACAGGTAATCTCCAGTCGTCGCATCGTAGGCGGGAGACTATTCAGGAGATCCGCCAGGGATGCTCTCGAAAATGTACCGGTAGAGATATCGAGGCACTCCAATCGCATCCAAACTGGGTGGAAAGAGAGTCCGATATGGGGTTCAGACCTCCTAGATCCACGAAGGGCGAGTTGTCGCAACTCCGGCAACGAAAGACGGCGGAACATCTCTGGAAGAGTCAAGTCCGGAAAGCCGCGGCACCACAGGGACATCGCGTTCAGTTGGGGGCATTCAGCGATAGAACCCACCCCCGGATTTTCAACGTATGGCTTTCGGTATCAAGGATGGCGAGGCGACAAGTCCGAAGCGCAGGACATGAGGAGAGAATGTGCACAGCTTTTTCACTTGTCAATCTAGAATCCCAATCGTCGCCTTCCAAGACAGGGATGTTAGCTGGCTCCATCGAAGCGGCAATTCGGTAGGACACATTTCTCTGCTGAAATTGAAAACTTGGAGATTCTGGGTCCACGAAGTATGCCGGCCGAGGCCCAACGTTTATCTGGCGACAATGATGGTATAGGGTCCATGTGTCGTGAGCGTTCATATAGTACGAGATCTTGCAGAATAGGCACGTCACTCTCGGTGAGATTTGATAAGTCCTCTATCAGCCCCGGTGCCTGACCATTGAAATTGACTGCTTGCCAACGGGGTGCGAAGGGAATGAGCGACTGGAGAAACAGACTCGGTGTTTCGGGGATATTTCGAAGCCGCATTGCAAGGAAATAGACAACGGACAGTCGCCAGAGCGACGTAGCCATGCCTTCACGTCTCGAGTCGCTGTGTATACATCTTCTCGAATGACATGTCTGGGTCGGGAGGACGCGAGGGTTCAGCGATATGAAGGCTAGCCCAAAGGCGTGGTGTGGAGAGCGAGATGGCTCTCCACGAACTGCATATGCGTCCGAGCAGGATCGGCGGCTCAGAGGCACTCATAACACAGTTACGGTCGCCGGAAGGCACGCGATGAATATCTCCTGGACTATGTCAGAGGGAAGCCGTCTGACAGGGGAGATGAGAGCCCTATGGGCCGCCACATAGGTTCCAAGGCTCTCCCGCTCCTCAGCCAGTTTATCGATGGCCTTCTGTAGATCCGCAATTTCATCGTCCAGACGTTTCAATCGCAGAGTAGGTTGAACGAGAAGGGACTGGATTTCGAGGACCTCCTCGTCTGTAGGACAGTAGTTGGTCCCCAACTGGGGAGCGAACGGGGAAGCCATGGCCATGGGTGAAGACGAAGAACAATCTGAACAAATAAAGTCCCAGATAGGAAGGCGCGTTTGTGGCGGTGTAACTGGTTCTCTTGGTCGACTCCCGACTCTCCACGGCTTGATTTTCGCAGAGACTGGCCTCTTGGCTCACGTCCCTCTGTTGAATGCTTGCACTTTGAATCTTCTCCTGTCCAGCCAGCAGCACGTCGAGTCGTCGACGACCTGACAGACTCGCCAAAGACTCGCACTTTAAAGGGCTGATAAATGGCGATTGGAAAAAAAGAGCACGTCTCGCTGTCGAGGTATCGAGCGCTCCTGGTCCAATCCCCTCCTGACCACTACCATGGATTTCGAAACTTGGCATAGACTTCGCTAGTAGCCTCGTCTTCCGCTAGAAGGGGTCTGATATCGTCAATATGCGATGTTTTCTTCGTCTGGCACCTCCAATTACGAAGGAACTCTTGTCGACGACTCCCCTATATCTGGCAACAAACTGTGTTCTGCTCCTGGCCGGTTTGGCTCGATGACATGCATATGCGCAAACGAGATGATTTTCTCGATGTGCAATGGCGCATAGGCACGGTACACTGCAGCAATCGTCTGCAGTGACCACGCGGGTTCATTGTCAGAATACGCACAGATTCGATGCCAGACATGAACACCGTTTTTCCTACAGGCGACATGAATGGGAATGGTAGGCTGCAACAGGAGATTTTCCTTTACTGCAGCTGCCGCAAGAGTGGGCATCGATTTTGCTGCACTCTTGGGCTGTTTCGGGCGGCGAGGAGTTGTCTCGGGTACCCCTGAAGGCTTGAATCTCCCCGATCTGATCTCTCCACTGCCCACTGGCTGAATATCTTCACTAGAAATTATTATCTGGGCACAGCCGCCGAGTCCGTGATCCTGAACAAACGAGGTCTGTCTGCATGCCCGGAGACATTCCTGGATCTTTCTTTGGAACTCGAGATCCGAAGAAACAATAAAGAAGGCAGCTCTCTGTCTTCATATTTCCCGTCTATATTACTTGTTTCGTGAGAAGCATATGGTCAGTGGCGCGTATGTCTGTCGCATCGATTGGGCAAGTAGACGACTGTAGCATAAATTCGGCTGGTGTATGTAGGTACAGTGCCCGCACGCTTCCTCAACGGGACCACCGCGGTTATACATCCTCCTCCTCCTCCTCCTCCTGGTTACCCTCGACCAGTGACCGCTGGCCCGGGCAACCAAGA
The DNA here is from genome assembly GCA_029378395.1 of Mycena leptocephala. Taxonomy (NCBI): domain Eukaryota; kingdom Fungi; phylum Basidiomycota; class Agaricomycetes; order Agaricales; family Mycenaceae; genus Mycena; species Mycena leptocephala. The sequence goes on from JARJLF010000906.1 coordinate 13,328, forward strand.
TTTCACACAAAAGACCGATCCCGGCACGCGCGGGCGGGAAGGGTAGGCGGTTTGGTCGCGGTTCAATTTCCCGTGAGTGTTCGAACCCGCTGGGTAGTAAAGTTTTCTCTGGCATCTCGGTCATCTTATATTTGTCTGAAAGACATGCCGAGTCCCTGCAAGCTTCGTATCCGCTAAACATCGTGATTCTCCACAGATTCTCCATAGCAGCCTTTTATGGACTGCCACTTGAGCGGGAAAGGAAGACAGAACAATGAAGATCTCTTTGAAAATCCCACAAAATGGCTTCAAGCACTTATTAATACTACAATAGTAAATTAGAGTAATCCACTACAGTAAATGCCCTGTGCTTTCCATTCCAAGATTCTGCCGCTAGCTTTGCTTGAACCTGATGCAGTGGTACGATCCGGCATTTTACATGCCTGAATAAGTTCTGACTCCTTCCCATCATGCACTGGTACCCATCCCGTGTTCTGGAGCCTCAAACCGTTGAACTCCCCGGCCTGATTCTGTCTTGAAGTAGTGTGGATGTGAAATTGGCACATTCACTCAGTGCATCGCCTACCGTGGCTGCCCAAGTCTGTGCGCACACTGGCAGCCAGGGGCAGTGTGGCACAGTGCGTTGAATTCAGGTCCTACAAGTTGGCAACTGAGCTGGGTCCTCATCGGGGATGTGAACGTGCTCAAATAAACATACCAATGTGTTGGCAAGAGCTCAGCTGCAGTGCAAATTTACAATGCATGCTCCACTGGAAGGATTGAGAGAACGTTACAACTAAATGGGTGTTGAGGGGCTGATCGGCCAGGTCAAGCATAAAACCTACTCTGAGGCTCTTTGATGTGTGTGGGGTTAGCCAGGGCACTCTGGGCAAAATGGAAGCTGTAGTGGCTTTGGAGCGGCGAATCAAATAAATGAGGTAACTTCGGGAGGACAAACATGGGCACTCTGATAAGAGTAATTATAATTCTGTTAGTAATCTATGAGCAGAATGGTGGGGGTTAGCGAGCGAGCCTGTTGCCGAGTAGATACCAGAGACACTGAGAAAAGTGGGGCCACTGCATTGAGGGTGCGCAACATTTCGTCAAAAGCCTCATCCAGGGGACAAACATGGGCACTCTGATAAGAGTAATTATAAGTCTGTTAGGAATCTGTGAGCAGAATGGTGGCTTTTTCCTGTAAAGAAACAGTTTGAAGCCCTAGGCACTGTCAATAATTTGAATAGCAGCATGTACCAACTAAGACCATTCAGTAGATGACGTAATTTATTCTGTCCTATCTAATGGAGGGCGAGAGACATCTGAAAATATGTAGTGACATCTTTGCCCCTGTGCGGGAGATGATCAGTAGTCAAAGAGTAAAAATTCCCAGGGGTACATGATATATCATACTAACATCTCGAGCCCACTGATTCACCAAGATGCCCCCCAAACCCAGCGTCACTCAAACTCGTTTGAACAACATTACAACATGTTTGACTGTCACAGCTCATACTCTGCAAATGCTTGCTGGTAGCCTCAATACACCCTTTCTGGAGGCCATTTCCAACACAACCCAGTCTCTCTTGCAAATTGTGCAGATAAATTTCTATCAATGTACATCATAACAATCCAGTTCAGACAAATATTCCAGACTACAAAACAAAACAAGAACTGTACTGAGTTATTGGAGCAAACTCACGAGTTGCTCAATGCAATTCTGATAGTGCATGTGAAGTCAGACACAGGTGGAGAATTACCACCAAGTGTGCTGAAAGAAATTGGCATATTCACAGAGTATGTTGTATATTGGAGGGAAATCCCTTCTACCTAACCACTGCTACCAGGACCCTCCACAAAATCCATACATTTGTTGAAGCCCAACGGAATGACAGCAAAATCAAGAAATTTTTTGGTCAGGGCGACATGAGCAAGCTGCTCAAGGAATGCAAAGCAGGGTTACGACAAGGATTTGTAATTTTTCAGGTGCGCCATCTACTTGGGGTGGCAACAACTCATTGAAGGATGCATAATATGTAGATTAACACTGCCAATATCATGAAAGATATTACTGAAATGCAGAAGGATGCAGAGAGCAGACAAAAAGCAGTGCTTGACATGATCGAAGCTCTCTCTGACACAGCTAGTTCAGATGAGGCATCTTTGGTATGGCAATTCCAATCATCTTTAAAATAAAAAATAATGACTTTTACCTAGATAAGTAGGGTTCATTCAGGCTTCCACAGCAGGTCAGTTTCAATAAATTATCGAAACATGACTTGCATGTTAAATATCTCAAAGCTCTACCTCAATCTCCATGCTACCAGCAGAGCCCAAGATATTCCATGGCCGAGAATCAGAACTATCAGACATTCTTCATCTTTTTAGTCAAGGATCACCCAGGGTAGCAATTTTAGGTGCAGGTGGGATGGGAAAGACCAGTCTAGCAAGAGCAATTCTCCATCATACAGAAATATCAAGCAGATATGAGCAGCACCGTTTTTTTGTTGCTTGTGACGTGGCAGCAACTCAAGTGGAACTTGCTGCTCTCATTGGAGCTCACCTTGGACTAAAGCCTGGAAAAGACCTTACTCACCCAGTCACCCAGTTTTTCTCCAATGCCCCCCACAGTTTCTTGATTCTGGACAATTTTGAGACATTGTGGGAGCCAATGGAGTCTCGTGGCAATATTGAGGAATTCTTGTCACTGCTCACAAGTGTGGATCATCTTGCATTGATGGTATGTTGGTTCATTTAGAGTCATGTTTGGCCTCTCATAACAATTAGATTACAATGCGAGGAGCAGAAAGACCAGCTAAAGTAGCCTGGACTCGACCATTTCTGCAGCCATTAACACCCTTGGACCAAGATGCAGCTCGACAAACATTCATTGATATTGCAGATAACACACATCATGCAGAAGAAGTTGACAAGGTCCTCTTCCTCACAGACAACATGCCACTTGCAATCAATCTCATGGCACATTTGGTTGATTCTGAGGGTTGCTCCAATGTATTGTCCCGTTGGGAGGAGGAAAAAACATCTTTGATCTCAGATGGATATGACAAAAAATCCAACTTGGATTTATCCATCTCACTGTCACTGTCAAGCACCCGACTCAATTTTTACCCTCATTCGAAAGATCTTCTTAGCCTCTTGTCAATGCTTCCCGATGGACTTACAGATGTTGAATTGGTGCAGGCCAATCTTCCCATAGAGAATATCCTTGGCTGCAAAGCAGCATTGATTCGAACGACTTTGGCATATAGTGATGAAAACAAACAGCTAAAAGCATTGGTTCCTATCTGGGAATATATGCAGAAGATTAAGCCACCTGGAAACCAGCCTGTTCTCAAACATTTCCAAGGTTTACTTGAGTTTTGGAAGGAATACCATGGCACTCTGTCAAGTTCTAGCACAGTTGCTCGACTATCATCAAACTACTCGAACATACAGAGTGTTCTCCGTAATGGGGCTGAACAGGGGCATCCAGACCTAATAAATATTATTTACTGTGCTTGTGACCTCAATTTCTTTAGCCAAATCACAGGCCGAGGACCTATTTCATTCATTGGACAGGTTCATAGCATCATTCGGGACCCTTGTAGCCATCACCTGGAGGCCTGTCTTATTACTGAGTTGCTCAACTCTTGGTATCATCATTTAATCTCCAATGAAGAGACACTGGTTTCTCAGGCTTTAGAACACTTCAAGCATTTTGATGACCCACATCTTAAATGTATGTTTGTATTGATTACTGAGTTGTTGGAACTCAAATTAAATTATTTAGGCAGATTCTATAATGTATTGGCATACTATTATCAGACCAAAGATGATATCTCTACTGCTGTGAAATTTACAGAAACTGTTATATCTTTGGCACTTTCAACTAGCAACACCAGAATGCATTCACAAGGATTGTACAACCTTGCCTGGATTAAATGGAAACTCTGAAGGGCTGGAACATGCATCTGACGCTGGGAGGCTGGCTAGAACATCTGCAGATTTATACAGAGAAGCACAGGTCCTCGATGTTGAGGCTACTTTCTCCTATACACTGGGCAACTACAAGCAAGGCATATCTCTCTGCAGCAAAGCAAGGGACCTTCTAGGTCTTTGTGGCATGTCTGGAAGTGCATTGGACCATCATCTCATGACCACTCAGGCAGAGATCCACAAGCGCAAGTCAGAGTATATTGCAGCTCGCAACATCCATTCTAGAATTCTTCAAGAAACATCTGTGGACCAGGATTTTCATGCCAGTGGCTTTGCTTTGCTCAATGTTGCTGAAATTGATATTTCTATTGGTGCATCAAAAAATGATGTCCAAAGCATCTATGAGAAAGCCAGAGAAATATTCAACACTCGGAATCTTGTGACAGAAGTCGTAATGTGTGATACCATTCTCGCAGATCTGTATTTGCGAGAAGGAAATCTATCGGATGGAAAAACTCTCTTTGAAAGATGCATCAAATCATCCTTCAAACACCCTGAAATTATGACCTACTGCTTGGAGCGACTTGGTGATGCCAATCGTTGGGGTGCCTATAATTTGTCCAACTGGACAACAGTGTTTCTGGTGTATTCTGTCAGGCGAACGAGAAGCTGGGAATCTATAAGGCTCTCCAATTCTAGGGGATATCTTTCTTGCTCAGTATGATGAGCATACAGCCATCAGCTTGTTCACAGTTGCTTTGGAGGGATTTACAGAGATGGATGTGCATTGCAGCAGAGCAGAATGCATGCTCCGACTTGGGGACATTTCCAAAGGACACAGCAATCTGCTCGAAGCAGTAGAACTTTGGAAAAATCAAGGCCACTGTTTGAACAGTCATTACAGGCCAAACAAGTTGAACATGTTGATAAAAGGCTAGCTGGTATCAATGAAATGTCCTGGAGCAGTACCAGAACAACTTGGCTTGTCTTACAGAGGTCAATCTCCCTGTTGGGTTGGAGAGGACAGGGATAATTATCTGAAATCGAAAATATGAAGGGTTGGACTTGGATGATGAAACAGAGCTTGATTTTGTGGCGTGTGAATTCCTTAGTATCTACCATCAATCGGTTTCATTAGGTCATCATCCTATTCATTATATGACTACCGTAGTTGCTTATTTGTTCATCCAATAGAGGATTTGGCATAATTTAACTTGTTGGCATTGGAATTAACCAGAACACATTCGAGATTGCTGCTGGCTTCCCAGAATAGAGAAGTAGCACAGCGGTTGTCATATCCTGGATTTGAATATGCCTTTGTACCCAACACATGTAATAAAATGCCAGAGAACCACCCCAAGAAATTAGTCAACTTCGTAGTAAACTAGTTGAACGTCCATAAAATCAAACATTGAGCAGATACCTAAGTTTTGTAAATTGGGGTTGTGATATCTTTCATGGCTTCATCCTGTGCTTACTCCTCAGTGTAGACTGGGTGTTTGCCAATTAGTTCTCCTATGAAGTGATATTTAAAATGGAAAACCACTTGCATCTGCCATTAGTGGATTCGGAGCAAAAATCAACCAGTTGTAATTCCTCTGTTTGACAGTCCCAACAACTGATTCTGCAAGTTATTTTATGCAGAATGTTGAGCTGGTTCATAACCACAGCATTTGAGCTTGCAGAATATGCTGGCGGGTCCAAGCAGCCGTAGCAGCAGCATAGTTGTTTGTTCTTGGAACCTCCATGAGTGGCTCCACTGTGCTCATAGCCTCAGGATTTTGCATGTCTGTAGCGCGGTTCAGGACATGCTGGTGTCACTTAAGACCAGCGCACATGGTCACAGATGCACCAATTAAAAATGCAGCTAGGATGCATTCAACTAATTGAGCAGAAGCTCAAGTGGATTGAACTGAGGCCTACCAATCCCAACAACATTCCGAATATGATACCTACACCCAAGCCCGGGCTTTTGCCATGGCTTTGGCCCCTGGGGGGATATTGATTATGCAAATTCCGCTAAATTTCATCCACAACTTCGGCGGCCCAGAAAATGTTTACTTGATCCTCACACATGAGACATTTGACCCGCTGATCAGCAGGATGCAAACTCCACTGAACTTTATTATCACAAATTCGCGGTCTGAAAAGGCCCAAAAATATCTAGATTGCGTACTTGATCCCCTCAATTGGCACGGTTCCGGGTTGGCACAGCATTCGGGATATTCAAGCCGAATCCTGGGCCAAGCCTAGATATGTCGGCAAAATGGGTATCGGGCATAGTGGGAAGAGGTTAGGGGAAGGGTTGTGCTATTTCCATAGTGAAAAACTCTAATAATGAAGTGATTTCTCTTTTTAGGGCCGTAGTCTCTCTCTGCAGCAGCATCATTTCTTCATCTCATGATTCTGAACCTTGGTTCCCTATCCTTGCACAGTGATATGTTGGTGGTATGGTCGAATAATAGACAAATCCCGCCTAAACTCAACACGGTTGCATGGGAATTACTGGGGTGGATATCGATGGTTCAGAGCTGTTGAAAGTCTGTTTTTTTTGGAAGTTGTCAAATGTCTTCTTCAGGATTTCAACTTGAAGTTTGAACCCCCTTAACTTGTAGTTACCTGGAAAGAAATAGTGAGCCAAAATAGTATAAGGACTTGCACTGGGAAATACTCTGGATATATTTAGGACAACAACTCATTTGAAACTCACTTTATGTTAGCGCGAGGTGAGTAATATCGGCCAACACGTGTCAAACACATGCACAATGTTGTCAGAACTTTTATCACGACTCATGCTCAAGTTCTGCGGTGAAAACTCTATACTCCAAGTCTCACAGCTGCATGTCACTGAAGTCGGGCTGAATCGGTGCAGAATGCCAAACAATCACAGACCTATACTTCGAGAGAACCACGCCATGTTGTCGCAGTGTTGGATCTCTTTGCCAAGGTATGTGGTATGTTACTATTCAGATTATTCTGCTTTGATTCTGCTAGCACAGTGGCTCGCAACGATGTAAGGGATCCTACCAATAATCAAGGGTGCATTGTACTATCTTCCCTCTAGAACTCGGACATCTAAGAAAGAACGATAAATACTACCATAATCATTAATGAATTGACCTAAGTAGCGACATGAAGCGAAATGATCAACCTGGTTTATTTTGAAGACATGTAGCTCAAGGAGCGGATCCAGAAATAAACCGAAAACAAAATAAATATATCGCGAAGAATAAAATGCCCGATATTTAGCCGGCCGCGCGTAATGCCGAGCTCCCTTTCCCATCAGTTCACACCAGCTACAACTCAGTTGCTAACTCTGGCCTCGGGATTCGCTGACGGCACTGGGCAGACCAAGCACCGTCCTCCGTAGCCCTTCTCTCATTCTCTCATCCTCTTCCATCCCAGTCTCGCAGATTTCACGACATGGACTCTGCAGGCCAATCCGAGTCCTCATTCCAGACTTTCCACTCCGATAATTTCGTGCTGAACCCGCCCGCCACATCCCACACGATCTCTGCCGATGGCACGAAAATTACAATCCGTGCGCTCCCCAAAACAGACTGGTGGCGACTCCCACCTCCCGACTCTGTCGACAGCCGCACCGGCGCGTTTTACGGCCTCACTATCGACGCGACGCGCAATTTCTCCGCCAGCGTCTGGATCCGGGGCGAGTGGGGTCTGCAGTTTGACCAAGGGTGTCTCATGGTCCTCGCCGGGAACAGCGACGACGTAAAGGGCGATTGGATTAAGGCTGGAGTTGAGGTGGAGACGGGCGAGGAATACATCGGGTGAAGTCCTCCGAGTATTGATTCCCAGCCCCCGCGCCTGACTCTCGGAAACTACAGCGGGGTCGTGACTTCACCGTGGTCGGACTGGGCCATCGCCCCAGCAGCGCACTCGACGTCGACGCTCGGAGATTCGCCCTATTCGCTGTACATGAAGATTGTCCGCGAAGGCCCGTTGCTCACGGTCAGCCAGCACCTCGCGGCGCACGGCGGGTCAAAGGCGGAGCCTGCCGCAGCAGATGTGGTGAAAATCCGAGAGGTCCGCGGTTTCAATGTCGATGTGGAGGGAAAGCCCCAGGCCAAGGAAGGGGACAAATGGAGGGTCGGCCCGATGGTGTGCGGACCGACGAATCCAAATGGCACCGCTGCACAGTTCGAGTACTTCTCTTTCCAGTACCTTTAATTTGGACAAGTAGCGGCACAGAAAAAAATCGTATTCATATGTGATATCATAACGTGTATGTCAAGGAAAGTGATTGCGCTGTTCAAATCCAGGAGTTCAAACTTTACACTTCGTCATCCAAACTCAGAGCAGGCCTGGCTCTTGTAAAATAGGTGGAAAATCCGGGCCAGGCCAAACAAGATCTAACCTCTGCCGAGGTCGTCCACAGGAAAACCAACATACCGAATCCACATGCCGCCGATACGGCGGTGGTAGGGACAGCACCGAAGTGACGAGCGAATATCATCCCACAGTTTACCAGCAAGATGAACAGACCCCAAAGTCCCAAAGCGTCAGGCAGAGAAAAAACCAAGGCGACGAATTGGAAATTGAAGGTGGAGGAACGAATTGCGAGTAGATAGCTGCGCTAAAAAAAACCCCTCCGTTAGGTCAATTCAGCATGGAAAGTGCAGAGCGGACTCACAGCTTCGCCGGAAGTCATGTTCTGCAGCGGGTGGTAGAAATGGATTAAAATCTTTGCCGCGATGAAGCTGGACACCAAAAGGACAGCCGAAGCAGTTGCTACCCTAATATCGGAGTCGACGAAGAACAGGAAGAAATGAAAACTGAACGTCATTGTTACGGTAACTTTCAGCAAAGCACGGTCTCTGCAATACTCACAGCAACGCGGAGCTCGCCTAAAGTCCATTGATAAATCAAGTAGAAGAAACTATGGGGTGTCAACTCACAGCCTGTCTTGCCTCCGTCCAGTCCCGAACACAGTCCACGATCATGCTCTTCCAGTACAATTTGTAAACAGTCCCATCGCCAAATACATCGTTCAGCTTCACGAGGTACATCGTCGATAGATTGAACGACAGGCAGTAAGTCAGTACGGATATCGACCCGTACTTGGTGGCTGGATCGTGCAAGACGGCCTGAGTTCGCGACAGGCGAGGATGTTGCTCTCCGTGAAGGTGATATCTCTGGGTATCGCCTGGAAAATATTCGAGGAAGGGACCTGCCTGAAAGAGGGATACTCACAAATCATCGACCAGACCCTAGCTGCATCGTGACCAAAAGTTAGACATTTTTGCCCATGCTACAACGTCAGGTTTATTCACCCGCAAGACAAATGACATGGCCGCTCGCGGGGCGGTCTAAGATGTGAGTATTCGCTTGTTTTGTCCCAGATTTACCAATACTAATATCACACACCCTTCGAATCCCTGAGTACGTCAGAATGTGTGCGCACTCTTCAGCAGAATAAGCGAAGGTCGAGTCGCGGGAAGTCAACTGATCTATATGTATGTCGTCGTCGGAAAACTGCAATTTCGAACAGGGAATGCAACGCACCGAGACGACCGTGAGCCACCACACAGACGAGATCCTCGATCCATTCCCGCCCAAGCCCGTCGGCACCAAAGTGCATCGGGAAGTGCTCGACGTGCTCCCAATACAAGCCCTGAAGTTCGGTGTCTGAAAGAATAAATCGCAGATGGGTTACATTAATTTTCCAGGGATGCGAGTGTATTGACTCACGGAGGTGAGTGGGCGAGACGGCCGGCGCGAGGCCCATTTCCTCGGTGCCCATCTCGTGCACCCAGAAAATCGTCCGCGCGGTGTGCTCAATGAGGTAGTATCCGCATCCTTCGTCCGGATCCTCGAGCCGAACATACAATTCGACTTTGCAAGACTCGGACATCTGTGTCGCTGTCTCTACGAGGAGTCGTTCGATCTCGTCGATGTACGGGACGAGTCTCGCTAGGATTTCTGGGTCCTCGACCCACGACTCGGTCACAACGTGCAGTGGCGACCCGTCGCCACTTCGGAGGAAGTAGGGCTGGCCTTCTGGGTGGACATACCGCGACCAATGCTGTGGAAGCCTGCGAAGATCACGCTCAGGGATGGTGCAAAGGCAAGCGACATTCGCCACCGACGCACTTTGACTGTGGCGACGGGTGTCCGAGGTTCAATCCCGCTGGAATCGTAAGGTGGTCAGGCTGAATCCTGCCGAGCGAATCAATATGGACGATAAAAGCTTCGAGGGGAAAATGCCCACTTAGGATCGTAGGCCTTATCGTAGCGACCATGATTATCGGGAGTGACAAGACGGAGGTTGCCCAGCGTCTTTTCGTAATCGTAATTTGTGGAGAATTCGTAAGAGTTCATGGATGAAAGTGTAAACGGAAAGAAGTGGGATGAAGAAAGCAGGGTCCGACGAGGACTTATATAGAGCAGCACACGAGGCAGTGAGTGTGTAATCTATAGCTGTAAAGTAAGGAATATGGAGTCAATCAGAGCACTGTGGCCACTCTGATGGAGAACAAGGCAGCATGTTCAATTAGGACATAAGGAGCCTCGGCGCATGAGACGTCAATTGTCGTAGCTGTATGACCCCTGAGAGATAAGCGCCAACGGAGCGGAGTCATTGGTGCGGGGATATTCGTGTCTGTAAATTCACGCCATCGATCTTTCTAGGTCATCTTCAGCGTCTATTGGTGTCTACAAAAGTTGCATCATAGTGGAAGTCATGTATGAGACACATGGGGGTATAACATACCCAGTCTTGGATATTTTGGGGTGAAATCAGAGCGATCCGCACAACCGAGTCTGCGACTAAGTACAGAATCCCTTCCTTGCTATCAGGGACCCCCTCCTCCCGAGCCCATTGGAACGTCCAATAGGAATCGTTGAGGATGATGACTTCGATTATGTCGATATGGCTGGGGTGCTCGGAAAAAGGCGGATTGGCGTGAGACTTGCATCAGCTGCTCCCATTTGTTCCCGCCATTCCTGTTCGAATTCGTAAGCGGTCATCTTGCGAATAAATATCTAGACATACGGGTGTGATCCAGGTGCTGATGTCAATCCAGTCAGGCTCGTTCAGTAGGTGCAGTGTATCGAATAGTTCTCGGATCTTCGTGGGGGAAGGGATGCCATTATCGTAGTTGAGGAGCGAACGGACACCGTTTTCCCGCTCTGCCACCGCAAAATAAGCGATGAAAGGACTCAAATAATTGGGTCGCAGGACTGAAACGCTCCTCCCGAGTCCCATCCTAAGGATAACGACTCGGAGGTCGAAAATGTACTGCGCCCGTACGAGGGTGTCTGGACGATCGAAGACAGAGGTGGTTCCGTCATAGTACCGGAGAGTTATCTGCCCTGGACCGAAGTATTCTGGTTTGAGTTCGAAGCCATAAAGCATAATGCTCGGTGGTCCGGAATGTATGGTGGCGGAGGAAGGGGCTGCGAGCTTTCGGGAGCGCTAACGACGCAGTGAGAACAGTGTTACATGACTTTGACCGATGCTCACGGCGTGGGACGCTTCGGTTCAAAGCTGAAGAAAGGCCATCGATGAGGTCGTCGACACTTGAAGTTGACGGTTGACGGTGTTGACTTGCCACTGTGACACATGGCGTCAATGAACACGTGATGAGTGTCACGCGACGCGCCTCCCCGTCACGGTGCATTCAATATAACGGGGCAATTTGAGAGGAAGATACAAGTATAATCATTGCATATTGTAGTGTTTATTGCATGGGCGGAAAATCCATACAGCACTTGAAACGTCCACCGCTCAATATGCTACGTTTACACACTTGTTTCCAAACTCTTTCCATCGCGAGAGCGCATCTACAACGAAATGCGCGGTGTCCTTTCTCGAAATTGTGTATCCGCCCAACTCCTTCTCGCTGACCGATAGCTTTTGCCTTTGCCCTTCGCCGCGACCTCGTCCGCCACGCACTTGCCATCAGTCAACAGCGCGGGCCGAATGATGAGGACGCGCTGAGCGAGTTGGCGCAGGGAGGCCCGGTCGCTGTGTCCACCCCGCGCCAGGATGTGTGCCTCCGGCTCCCCGTCGGTCTTGGGTTCCATGGCCACCCAGCGCAGTGCGCCATGACGCGCTCCGCGCCGATCTTGTCTTTTGCGGGGTGGTGAGGACGACGCTGTAGAGCGGCTTGAGCAGGTCGGGAGGGAGGCGTGGGCAGAGGGGAGAGGCCTGTGGAGGAGATGGTGATGATCTTGGGCTGGGGGCGCTGGGGTGGGTGGGCATCGTGCAGAGAACGTTGAGGAGGCATTGCGTGACGAGGTTGGGGGGGTCCATGTAGAGACCTCTGCGGACGCTGAACTGTGGTGTCGGTCCTGTGCGCCGAGTGAGTACTCCGGGGATTTGACTAATAAGGAGGTTAGCACTTACCAATAGAGAAAAGGACTGCGTCGACGACGCCTGCTTCGTCCCAGGCGCGGCAGGTGTCTGCTTCCTGCGTAGCATCACCCTTCACTATCCGCGCATTCCCGCTCTTGAGGTATGTCTGGATGAGTGCATCTTCGTTGAAAATGGAAGGCGAGCGGAGGAGGAAGGTCACTGTTGCGCCTTGCTCTGGAAAATGAAATGAGAGGGATCCCTTGTCTGTGTATAATCTAAACTGAACGTACCAAGAAGGCGAACAGCAGAAAAGTAACCGATATTGCGCGAGGCGCCGAAAGCGAGAACATTCAAGGGTGCCATTGAGAGCGAAAGTGGTTGCTTGAGTGGAGAACATATTGAAGAATACGCCTGGCTTTTATAGAAGCCCCAAGAAAAGGTGACTGAATTCGGCACAGCTTCAGGTTTGAGTTTCCGCATGTCTTGCGAGCAGTTTATTTAGAGTTTATCTTGGACTGGTTCCGAATTTAACTTTGCCCGCAGCTGCCGACAAATGCGTCTACCTTCCGTCCTGTACCCGCAGCGCACCCGCGGTTTGGGATGTATACGAGTCTCATTTCTGTTCGGCCGCAGCAGGTAAGGCTGTCCTTTGAAGGTTGCTTGTTGGTTGCTTGCAGGCGTGTACACTGCAGTTATCAAGCTAGGACCGGCAACTCTCGTCACCCTGTTTACTGTTTAACGGAAGAACTGGCCCGACTGATCCTGCAGTTAAACGAACACAAAAGGTTTTCCATCCGATTTCAGTGAGAGGATGGCTAGCTTCTCTCTCTTTATAAAATTACGTGTGTCCGTCCGACTCCGCTTTTGGCTCATCAGGCCCAAGACTTCGGAAAATCAGCTTTAAGCTTTCGGAAAGAGGGTGGTGGACCGCAGAGCGGTCCGCCAACCGCTTGTACTGAAGTAAAATTGCAGCCAGCATCTCAGTCTGATCGCACAATAACTATCACTGGCCAAAGCATACCATCTTGCCCTTATGGACCCACAGCTTGAATTTTTCCGGAGAACACGCGTCACTTCGCGAGAGCTGTTACGAGACAAATATCGGCGCAAACCGCACAGCACACGATAAATTTCTTGATCGCTGCTTTGAAGCTAGTAGCAACAGGAGGTCGGTCTCGGAGTCAATTTTAAGCGTACAGGAGGTTGAACGGAAAAGCCATCGGAATCCACTCAACTCGAAAGGCTCTCATGCGAGCCACGACATGGACAGACCCCCAAGCCGACCGCGCTGAGGTTATCACCTTATAGTGGCGGGGAGGTTACCATGATGACCGTCATAGATGAGCACAAAGTGTGTATAGGCCTGCTAGCATGGCTAGAGAATTTGCATACGCCGCAGTGGTGAGCGACGGTGGCAACGACAAATCACGCGGCAAGCGCCGTCAGAGATCTGATCCAATTTTGCCCGCTCAACCTCAAGTTGATGCATGCGAATTTGCATACCGATGGCATACTTCTCAGCTCGTCCTCGCGGCACATACAACCGGTTCATACCGCCGATGCAAAGATCACAGAGAAGGCGTGACTCTGTTTCTCTCCGCCTAGATCGCCGTCAAGTTTCAACTAACCTAGCAATAGTACTAACCACGACCATGTGCCGTACGCCACCGAAAAGTTAGTGCAACAGTTCCACCGTATTCGTGCGAGCAGACCGTATAACACTTGAAATAAAATTCCCGCCGCATTGACCAGCTACTTGCAACACCGCCAGAAAATGGAGCGAGAGCATGGCACGCGCATATGAAACTTGAATTTGGAAACGCCGGTCGTTGTTGAGTTCCAGTGTCATCACCACGGGCAGATAATCATAACTTACATCACTGCAATGAACCCGTCTTTACGAAGATAAACTATTACTGAATCGGTAACTGACTCAATACGGTTGTTACCGAAAATATCTCGTGAACTCTTAACTGAGTTCACAAGGCATAATTATCCAGCCCCAAAGGGTGTTATTCCGTACAAATTGGAGGCCTCCATAGACTCGACGTATTGAATCTCATCCAAAACACTGTACAGACTAAATTTCAGTTAATTCATATATTCGTGTTCCCAGACGTACTGAATCACGACAAGATATTAATTCTAGATGGAAATGGCAATCAGGCGGGTTCATATGCAAGGAATAAATAGACGAACCATAAAAACATGGCCCTATCGCTCAAAAACTGTGCACTGATTGAACTGGATAGTCTGCACATGCGGAAGTGCTGACGCGATGGATTCCGCAAACATCTCGTCCTCAACCAGGCCTTGAATAAAAATGGTGCGCAAACCGGTGAATAGTCTGAACCAGTTCAGCAGAATGCGAGCCACATCCGGATCCACAGATCGTGGTTCCGAGCGGAACCAATCCAAATCAGAGTCCACAGCTAATCCAATGATATGCCGAGCCGCGTGTGTCCATTTCCCGCCCATGAAAGTTATGAATCGAATGCTATCGGTGAGCGAATCTACTTCCAAGCGGCCCGTGATCTCGACAGTTATTGCGGGCAGCAACTTAGACGGACGACATTCTCGCATCCGCTCGACGAGTGCGGTGAGGTCCCAACCCATACGTGTCAGATCGTCGACAAATATTCTGAGGCGTTCCAGCGAAGGCAAGGAATCGCATGTCTGCAGGAAATGGGATAGGTATGAAACCGGGGTAGTCAGCTCGACGAGGTTGGCTAGATGAAGAGGGGATCGTGCATCCAAGGAACTTGTAACGGGAATATGTTTGGATACTCCGTTCGCAAGGGTCAAGGTCTTTAAAAGCGGGTGTTTCCCGAGATAGGTCAAAACCTCCGATCGCGATGCAAATTCGCCAGCAAGAGAAAGTGCTGTAAGCGTGGCAGGAAA
This sequence comes from Mycena leptocephala, assembly GCA_029378395.1. Classification (NCBI taxonomy): domain Eukaryota; kingdom Fungi; phylum Basidiomycota; class Agaricomycetes; order Agaricales; family Mycenaceae; genus Mycena; species Mycena leptocephala. Next base: position 28,458 of record JARJLF010000906.1, read on the forward strand.
ATCCGCGACATTTTCCAACTTCGTATCGGTTGTGATGAAGAGTTTCAGCGACGCAATCGGAGTGTTCTTCAGCGCCATAAGCATCCACGGAGAGGACGATGAAGAACGATCCACGTCGAGAGAAAGAGTTGTCACAGACCCCATGCGAGTGCCTGCTGGTGGCGAAGGCAGAGGAGTTTCCCTGGAGGCTGCCGGCACCGGAGATCCGAGAATGCTCAGCGATGTGCATGATTTATTATTAACCACGTTCAGGAGGTCACATAGAGCGGAATGGCAGGCCTGCCATACTCGGGATTCGCTATAGTTTTCCTCTTGTGTCAGGTTCCCAACTGTATAGCTGCCGGGGGCAAACTTCAGCGAGAGGTTCTCGACTGTCGTTAATCGCCTCACGAGGCGAGTCACTCGCCATATGCTATCGAGATGTCGGTATACGTAGGAAGAGGGGAATGTACAGACAAGATTTTTGACGGAAGGAACGAAGAGAGCCACGGTGAGCGCACGGAGAACAATGTCTGGACTGACAATCGCTCCCATATCGACCACAGTTATCTCACAAGGATTTGTAATAGACCTTCTGTCTAGGAAGATCGGGAGGGCGAGAAAATGAAGCCGGCGGCAAAGGATGGATAGACAGAATAGCTCGTCGAGTAAAAAGTCGAATATCATGAGCAGCACCTCTGTAGGAAGGTCGACGAGTCCCGGGGTCACTGCACTCGCGCCCTCGCGAGCCGTGGACGCAAGGACAGCGGACATGCTATACCGCACACCCTGTGCGATAATCGTCTCGACTGTGGGACAGGCGCGAGATATCTCGAGAGCCAGACGGGGAATGTTGACGACGGCCGCCCGCCGGGTTCGTGAATCATTCCAAGAAACTTGTTGAAGACATGGGAACAGTCTCAGCCACCGGCATAACAAAACCGGATCAATCAACGAGTCGAATTCCTCCAAAACGAGATGCCGAACCTCACGCTGGGCATCAAGGCTCTTCGGATCCAATGCCAACGTCGTGTCGATATGCTGAGATAATGGGGGCACAGTATTGCTTCCCCTCCATCCCAAGGAGATGGTTACGGGCAGAGGGGACAAAACATGATTGACATCGCGAAGCCGGCGAATGATACTTGGCAGATGAATGTGGAAGGACTTGTAATGGCGCGTCGCTATTTGATATATGTCGATCTGGGGTATGTCAAGCACCGTGAGTACTGGAAGTGGGTTTCGCCGCCTCAAAAAGAGGGAGACGTAGGAAGGGGATGCGGAGAGTTTAGCCAAGTTCTGGAAGGCCGGGAGATACCAACTGCTAAACGGGGGAAAAGGTGAGGGTGTTTGAGATACACCGACATGCGTGGTCCAATTTTGAGACTAGTGAGTCTCGGAAAACGATTGAGCATGTGCATGAGGCAATCAGGTTCCATTTGTCGGTCATCAAAGTCGAACTCGACAAGATTGGGAACAGCGTCCACAAGTTTGGACGCTACTACATTCCAATCTGAGCGAGAGATGCTCAGGCCGGAAATGTGGAGTGAGACAATGGGGGAGGTTTTCAGGACCGAAAGGGTCCACCCAGCAGCACCAGGAAAGAGAAGCAACGTGGTGTGGATGTAGAAATGTGCTATGCTGCCTGAGCTAATGGTAGAGGCTGGGGCAGGTTTGAGAGGGCGGTATTTTACTCTAGGCCATCTGGCTAGAGCATTCATGTCCATCTCCGAGTCCCCGCCGAGTTTGAGTATTTTTCTCAAAAGATGAGGTAGCGATCCCCCCGTTGCCTTCGGCGGGTGAGTGACTGTGCGGGCCTGGGTCCAGAAAGGTGAATTCGCCACCTTGAGCGTGGTACAGTGCTTTTCGATGGTTTCCTGAAGCGAGGAAATTACAGGAGCCCACGAAAAAATATCCGCGGTATCACCACGCTCGAGATTCACGTCGCGCAGGTTCCACTCGAGGCTGCCCGGAAGGATGAGGGTTATTTGGTCAACAGATTTAAGCTTTGCAAGAAGCCTCCGAAGGCGACACAGTTCCCACAATAAACAATCAGTGGTTAATTGCAACTGGGTGAGCGTTAAAGCAGGAAACGGTTCCATCATCCATGGGGTTATTCCTGGGCTAAACCGCAACGAAAGGTGTCGGATCGTGGGTAGAAAGAGAGCGATTCGCAGAACCTGGAGTGTATTGGACATATCTCCGACGTGTATGTCCACATGGTCGGAGGGGTTTGGGATATTACGTCGAGAAAGCAACATAGAAAGCGCAGGTTTGTGAAACCGCTTGCACGTCATGGAGAAATCGTAAAGTTCGGATTCTTCAAGAAACTGGCAGATGCATCGAATGGTGGACTCGGAAAGGCGTGAAGAGAGATTCTGCTGCCCTGACTGAACCATCGTGGTGGTGTTGGTAAGGAAGTGACGTGCGGCACCGCTCGCGAAAGCTGTGCGACTTCTCATGTGACAGTTCTCCTGAAATGGCACAGACGGCATCAAGTACGAGGAATGCATATCATATGGACACAAAACACTATATGTTGATAGCCATGTTCTCGTAACTAAAGACGTGAGGCCAAAGTCCGAGTCCGCAAGAAAGCCGTGATGCCGGTGGCTGATCTCATTTATGATGTTCATCCGGATCAGGTGTTTGACTTTCGGCACACCCACGACGACTCATTTCAGTTCTTACGCTTTCCGTTTATTTTATTTTATTTTCTCTGAATGTATTTGCCGTTTGTTTGCCGTCGTAAAACGAGCGCTGCTAATTGGCGATGACAGGATTCACACGTTGTCCGGCATACATTTCGAATCGGAGCGGAAGTCATCGCCGCACGGAGCCGGCTCGAGAGAATGCCCAATATCGAAGAAATGGCCTACTGGAGAAGGCGGAGTTGGAAATGGATTGGGAGCTCAACGTAAGTAACACAGGCGAGTCATAAGATATTTTTTCAAGGCGCCAACGGTTGCGCTTACAAAATTTTCATCGGTTGTCGGCCACAAGCGAGCCATTAGGGGGGTCAAATATCGCTTTTTTGGACCGATTCACGCACCAATTTTTTTTCCCGATTCTGTAGCCGATTTTGTTCAAGAATCGATGAATCGTCAGAATCGGTGGAACGCCTCCGGAGGCGTTCTGTTGGAGAATCGGTGAATCACCCTAACCCTAGCTATCTCTCAAACGAGCGTCCAGTTCATGATTTGAATTACATAATATATTATTTTGTTCGGTCTACAGTATATCTACATGGCTCAAGCCACTTAGCCACCTCGCATTTGTGGGACAGGTCAGCCCAAGTCACAATGTGCTGCTGCTCAAGTCGCCAAGGTGCTACGCAAGAGGCAGAAAAAAAATTGACAATAGCGAAGACGACAGCGGTATCGACAGCGGGCCTGGCACGCCGACAGTCGGGGTGTCACGCGTCATTTGCAGAAATAAAATGTATTTTTACTTTTATCTTACCACGTAGTGGTCGTAGTTAAAATCGAATAAGAATCGGCAAAATTGAGAGGAGAATTGGGGGTGGTCAAAGTTGAGCCGATTCTTGATCGATTCTCAAAAAAGAATCGACGCGAGAATCGGCCAAAAAAAGCGATATTTGACCCCCCCTATTTAGTATTTTTTTTTTTACCAATGTTGTCGGTCCATTTTCCCACGACCACAGGGCTTGGGCCGAAAGAATTTATATGATAGAAGTGAGTGGAGGTAAATTCTAGTATACTTACCAATATGAACTTCGAAACATGTTTTTCGTTGGGTTTCCCAGCACGTGCCATGGACGCGTCACATATTCCTATCACCCGCCCTCGGGATAAAATCATAACCGGCATATTCATTTGGATATAACCGAGATACAACCATAGAACCAGAGTTCAGTCAAGCACATTTCATGACCTTTTAAAATTACCTCGTCGTTGAAATCCTTCTTTGATTCGGCAGATGTTGAAGCTGAAAAAATATTTCGCTCAAAAGCATGGTTTTGACAAGGTTCAACAACCACGGTCACAAATGGTCTGCGAAACCTTTTGGCATAGACAAAAACAAACTTCCATGTATTTGAACTGGCAACTATTCTACACCAGCAATGCATTGTGTCTTGTTCATGGGGTATAAAACCCACACACTCTTGCAGACTCAGAGTAACACTTGTCTTTGATTTTGAACAAACTCTGAGCACACATAAAGGTATACACCACTTATATCATCTCCCGACAAACTGAGAGAATTGATTGACAAGTGCAAGCAATACTGAGTAGCTAAGAAGCAGGTCCAACAAGCGTGTAATAAATAAAGTAATGATGTGAACCCTCATTGATATCAGACCCACTCTTGGCACATAAATATATATGCAACTCAAATCTCCTAACAAACAGATACTACCCATGAAAACTTAGAGTGCAACTAGATCAAGTGCAGTTTCATCCTCCAAGTCCAGCCCTTCCATGTCTTTAATTTCAGAGAGATTGCTGATCTTGTCCGCAGTCCCTGATGGTGCAGTGAGCTCTGCAAGATGAGTAAAGTTCTTCCTGTGTTGCTCCCACACATCTTCACTGACACCAGCTAGTCTTTGATCAATATTTTCAACTTGTTTGGCCTGTGAGGACTTTTCAAACAGTGGCCTTGCAGATGTCCAAAGCTCCACTGCCTTCAGTAGATCACCCTCTCCCTTGGAAATATCCCCGAGCCGGAGCATGGATTCTGCTTTGCTGCGATGCACATCCATATATGTAAATCCCTCCAAGGCAACTGTGAACAGATTAACAGCAATATGCTCATCACCTGCAGCAAGGAAGGCATCCCCCAGGAATTGGAGAGCCTTGTGGATTCCCAGCCTTTCTTTTTGCCTGGCAGAATGCACAAGAAACACTGTTGTCCAGCTAGACATCCCATTGGGATCACCCCAGCGACTGGCATCACCAAGTCGCTCCAGACAGTAGGTCATGATTTCAGAGTGCCCCTTAGATAATTTGAGACATCTCTTAAAAAGTGTCTTTGCTGCTAAGAAATTTCCCTCTCGTAGATTGAGATCTGCAAGAGTTATATCACACATTATTACTTCCAGAACATGGCCTGCAGTGTTGAATATTCCTCTAGCTTTCTCATAGATGTTTTGGACATCCTCCTTTGGAGCACCAATGGGCACATCAATTTCAGCCACATTGAGCAAAGCAAGGCCATAGGTATGAAAATCCTGGTCCACAGAGGTTTCTTGAAGAATCCTGGAATGGATGTTGCGAGCTGCAACATATTCAGATTTGAGCTTGTGGGTCTCTGCCTGACTGGTCATTATACCATGGTCTAATTGACCACCAGACATGCCACAAAGAGCTAAGAGGTCTCTTGCTGTGCTGCAGAGAGAGATGCTCTGCTTGTAGTTGCCCAATGCATAACAGCACATACTCATAATGCGTAGTGAATATGCCTCTTGGTATAAATCTGCAGAGATTCTTGCCACCCTCTGAGCCTCGTTTGCATGCAGCTGGGCTGTGAAGTAATCACCATAGTGCCAGTTAATCTGTGCAAGTTTACCCAATCCACGGGATTGCATTTTGATGTTCTGGGTTGAAAGTGCTAGGGATATGGCAGTTTCACAAAACTTCTTTGCAGTGGAGATAGCATTGTTCATCTGATAATAGTCTGCCAGAGCATTATACAATCTGCCTAGATGAATTCATATGAGTCACAATATGCCAGGAATCAAAGGACATACATTTAAGATCTGGGTCATCAAAGTGCTTGAAGTGTTCTACAATTTCAAAAACCAGTGTCTCTGTAATAGAAATTGAAGGGTCACCAAATGAGTTGAACAAACTGAGAAGATAATAAGCCTCCAAGTGATGATTGCAAGGATGTGGAAGGATGCTGGGAATGTAGCCAATGAAAGAAATAGGCCCCTGGCCAATGAGCCTACTGAAGTGATTGAGATCACATGCACAGTAAATAATCTTTACTAGGTCTGGATGTTCTGGTTGAGCACCATTCGAGAGAATTTTCTGTATGTTTGAGTAGTTTGATGATATTCTAGCAACTGTTGCAGAACTTGATTCAGTGCCACAGTATTCCACAAATAGCTCAAGCAGCTCTTTAAAATGATTGAGAAGAGGCCGAACAAGGTGGTTTCCAGTTGGCTTAATCTTCTGCATATATTCCCGGATAGGCACCAATGCTTTTAGTCGTTTGTGTTCATCACTGTACGCCAAAGTGGTTCGAATCAATGCTGCCTTGCAGCCAAGGATATTATCTATTGGAAGCTTGGCCTGCATTAGTTCAGCATCTGAAAGTCCATCTGGAAGCATTGAGAGGAGGCTGAGGAGATCTTTTGAATGTGGAAAGGAATCAAGTCTGATACTTGACAGTGACAGTGAAATGGATAACTCTAGGTTCAATCTTTTGTCATATCCATCTGAGATCAGAGATGTTTTCTCTTCCTCCCAGCGGGATAATACATTAGAGCAACCTTCAGAATCAACTAAATGGGCCAAAAGATTGATTGCAAGTGGCATGTTGTCTGTCAGGGAAAGGACCTTGTCAACCTCTTCAGGATTGTGTGTGTTGTCTGCAATGTCAATAAAGGTTTGCCTTGAAGCATCTTGCTCCAAGGGCTTCAAGGGCTGCAGAAAGGGTCGAGTCCAGGCTACTTTGGCTGGCCTTTCTGCTCCTCGCATTGTAATCTGATTGTTATGAGCGAGCATAAGTCAAAGATACCTGTGAACCTACCACCAATGCAAGATGCTCCACACCTGTGAGGAGTGACAAGAACTCCTCAATATTGGCCCGAGACTCTGTTGGCTCCCACAATGTCTCAAGATTATCCAGAATCAAGAGACTGTGGGGGCCTCTGGAGAAGTGTTGGATGACTGCGTGAGTCAGGTCTTGCCCAGGCTTCAGTCCAAGATGGGTTCCAATGAGAGCAGCGAGCTCCACTTGAGTTGCTGCTGAGTCACAAGCAACAAAAAAACGCTGCTGCTCATATCTGCCAGCAATTTCTATATGATGGATAACTGCTCTTGCCAAGCTTGTCTTTCCCATTCCACCTCCACCCAAAATTGCAATTCTGGGTGATCCTTGATTAAAAAGACAAAGAATGTCTGATAGTTCTGACTCTCGACCATGGAATATCTTTGGCTCAGATGGTAGCATGGAGATTGAGGTAGAGCTTCATGGTATTCAGTATGCAAATCATATATTGATTGTTTAGTGAGACTGACCTGTTGTGAGAGCCCGAATAAAACCTGCTGATCTATGCATATGTCATTACTTGATTTTGGAAGATGATTGGAATTGCCTTGCAGAGGGTGCTCCATCTGAACTTGTTCTGTCTGAGGCAGCTTCAACCATGTTGAGCACTGATTTATGTCTCTTCTCTGCCTCCTCCTGCATCTCAGTAATATCTTTCATGATATTGGCCATGCCAATCTACATATTTGCATCCTTTAATCAGTTGTTGCATGTCAAATAGATGACCTACTTGAAAAATCACAAATCCTTGTTGCAATCCTGCCTTGCATTCCTTGAGCAGTGTGCTCATTTCACCCTGATGGAAAAAGCTCTTGATTTTGTTACCATTTTGTTGGGCTTCAACAAATGTATGAATTTTATGAAGGGTCCTAATTGTTGTCAAACAGAGTCTCTTGTTACAGGACAAGCAACATACTCTGTGAACTTTCCAATATGACTCAACATGCTTGGTGGCAATGCTCCACCTGTGTCAGACTTCAGATGAACCATTAGGACCGCATTTAGCAACTCGTAAGCTTCCTCCAGCAGCTCAATACAGTGATTCTTGTTTTGTTTAATAGTCTAGAATACTAATTGATTGACTGATTGTTACAATGTACACTGGAATTTACCTGTATATTTTTCAAGAGAGACTGAGTGGTGTTAGAAATGGCCTCCAGGAAAGGAGTATTGAGGCTACTGGCAAGGAGTTCAACAGTATCAGCAGTGAGAGTCAAACATGTTGTAATGTGGTTCAAACGAATTTGAGTGACACTGAGTTGGGGGGACATCTTGGTGGCGAATCACTGGGCTCGAGATGTCAGTATCTTATAACATGGAGCCTTGGGAATTCTCATCGTCATTGGCTACTGTTCACACTGCAGGCAACTGCCATGGCCATGGGTTCATGGCATTTGACCGGCGTGGGACTGACACTTGTTGGCACGGCGTTGCACATGCAATCAAAAATCCGGCCGAGCCGCCGAGGTGAGAAAAAAACCACGATATAGAAAGCCTCAAAACTCGAATTGCATTAGCAGTACTCTATGATACTAAAATCTAGCTCTCTACCACCATTGATTGGATTCAATGCTTACTGCGGGTATGCACAATTCCAGTCCACGTGCCGCAAATATTGCGAGGTGTGCCAGCCATTCACATGATGTACTTCCAAATTATTGACATCTATATAAGAATCGAACACCTTTGACTCTCGATAAACCTGATTGGCTGCCCAAGCATCGCATGCCGTCAATTGCTCCACTGCTCCACTGAAAACTGTTGAGATGTTCAAGTCTCCACTCAACTGTTGGATTGCTACTTTTGAACTGTTTAGATGTTGAAAACATGGTTTCTTGAAGTGCGATTACTTCCAGAAGATCATATATGAACAAATTTTGAATCCTCTGGCAGTCCATTCAATTGTAAATCACCTCAGGCATAAGCTAATCCCCTCATTCGTGAGATTAAGGCTGGAGAGCACGATAAACGCTTCCAAAAATAGGTGGGTTTTGACGGACTGCAGAACCGGCACAATTTCCAAGGCTAAGGCCAAAGCAGACTAACAAGATAGAAGTCAGGATATGCTACTGTACCTGGCCACAAAGAATTGGATGTTAACCATTCCACTACAACATAGACCACATCGTGTTCATGAGTGTCTAATACCAACAATCAGAGTAGGATGTAACACTTTTACATTAAAAATTGACCTCAGTTCAGCTGTTGTGAATTGTCTCATGAATCCCCAGGGATTGTCCTATGGGCAGCACATCATGGCAAAATAATCGCCTGGAAGTCCAGACACAGATCAGGTAGGAAGAGACAATAGCCAATACTGCAATGTACGGATCCTTTGAATAATTCCTGGAGTATTTTGGGAGTGTGCTATGCTCACCGATGAATTAAAAGAGCATCAGAATAACAGTCACAGGCCACTAGGCCGCGATGAGTCAACCAAAGGTTGACATGGAGCGGCAGTTGCAAACCTTTTCAAGTGGGAGAGGCGAACAATATCAGATTTTGCTCCCACCATAGCGAAGCACGGGTTACTGCTAGTTCAACATTCAAACCAACTCCATTCAAGTACTCGCACAAAGCTCCTTACAGAAAACTCCAACCAATCAATGAGGTGTGTGGACTCGGACTTGATTGCATTGAGGTTTTACTTAAGGATGATTTTTTGTAGGAATTATGCGGAATCCATTCACTTGTCCGTGCATCCCAAATGCGTGCCAAGGATGCGACATGAAAAAGGAAACTTTAGGAATGAATGGCAGATAACTTTGATGACAGTATCACGTCAGCCAACTGATCCGTGACAAGTTATCTCTCATGGGCATTTTACTCCATACCCATCGCACCACTTCCAAATCTGAGTCGGCAGAATTGGATTATATTATTTTATACATGTCCTCAAATATTTTCAAGCTTTTAGGAAATCACTACGTGGAGCAATGGGTAGGTGCAGATAACTACACAGCCACATGGCAATGCTGTCGCCTGAATTGCCGTCGAGTTCTGCAGACCGCCAGGAAAGGATCAACCAAGGACCCTCAAGCGAGTACAGAATTTGCTTGGCGCGCGCAAGATAGAGGAGGGCCTACTTTAGGCCCAAATTAATTTACGATACGAGCGGATGGACGACAGGAGCAGATACATTCTGATGACGCGCTAAATTCAGCACCTACGACGGCTGAGAAGGCCGACTGCATCCTCGCACCGCCGCTTAAGAGAGGCTGAAACTTACTTCTTTCAAACGGGATTCGTACTCTTCTCACCTGCTGATAACCAATTCGCCAAGGATTAGATTCAATTATAATTCTGGATGAGTCTAGAACGGCGATAAATATGTCATGACGGTGCCAAACAAATTTTCAACTCCGTGGCTGTCTCAAAAGGAGGGGGTGTAGAGTCCGACATGACGGTTGTTTGTTTCCGGTTTGGGTGTGCCATTTTCCGGCTTTTTGAACTAAAAACCTCTCCATGCATTCACTTATTTATACTGTCTATACCGGCAGAATGTTGACATATGTACTTAACGGAGCTCCTATTCTAATTCAGACTTGTTGAACATGGTCTGAGCCATACCTACGCTTCAAAGAAAGTTTAATGAAGCTAAGATTTTGCTTTGAAGTTTTGCTCCAAGCCTACATCGGGATTTAGGTGGAAAGGTCTTAGTCGAACCATGTGGCAACCCGAACCACTGGGTTCAGAGAAATCATGGGCATTCTTTTTCTCTACCGTAAGCCAATTCATTTAAACCGATGTGGGACCCCGCATTCCTCTGCGAATAGCTCTGGATCGTCGCCTGTATCCTGATTCTTCCCCGTCACGGTCCCCTATGTACTTACACTGTTCAGCAGATAGTATCCTGAACACCCGGCGTATTATTTATCCTGACCCCAAGCTTTGTTGCATTCCACGAGCACTCCTCTTGTGTAGTTTGCTTGTGGTTGAGTGGGCAGAGAATGATCGCCGATCACTATTGCCGGCAATCTCCGGAGCTCTGTATTTCACTTCCATCGTCCTGACTCAATCCTGACTATAGTGTGGCTCGGTTAATCTATGGCGACTCCTCCCAAGTCCGTTAGCCTGTGGTAAGTCTCTATGTTCCATTTTCATTGATTCGGAGGTCTCGCACTGGTCGCGGCGTTCAGGTCGGTGCAACGGAATCTATGCCCTTGTTCCGACGCGCGGACCGGAAGCGGCTGATTAGTACCGTGCGTGTGGAGTGTATCTTGGGTGCGTTCGACTCGGAAGATGAAGAGCCCTAATCAGACCTCCGACGAAATGTCGGAGATAATTACCGACCCCTTGTCGGAGTTTGCAGAAGATACTTAGAGTGATATTCATGAATCCAAGGTATTTTGAGATCGTGTAATGGGTAAAAGCTTTGATCTTCGCTGGATTCGCGCCGCTGAAATTTCTGGCAGATTCGTTCCGCAAACTTGGCATATTTATACATATTCGAGCGCAGGGAACGAGCTAACTTCATACACATGCGGGAAGGATAACCGCAACCATATCTTCACGGACAACTGGAGCGAATTTGTGCTGTTGGTAAGTCATGGAGCCCGGTTCGGCAGGAATTATGAACTTGCGAACTCGGATTTCAGAAGTGCGGGTATTTTTCACCGTTATTTCGAAGCACTGAGCTATTTTACATCACAGCGGGCAGCCTTCAGCGTGCAAACCCGGGTAAGAGGGAGGTGTGCGGACAGGGGTAGAACTGGTTGAAGAAGACTCCACTTTTGAAATGCTACACGGTGAATCGTCGTAAACCATTTCACGCATGGTTTCCCAAAGGATTTTGGGACCGTTTCCGTTCAATCGTATATTTCTCCCCTTCTGTTTGTCTGTACTAATTATTCCGATGCTAGGCTTCTTCCTTATCCGTCAAATTCGGAATTAAGCCTTGACACGCGGGCCGCGCATCGCCCGTGGTTCGGGGCGGGACAGATGCCTCTGGGCTGGCTCCGTTCCCGCCTGGCACGGGCATTCAGCACCATTTCAACCATCAAGCTGAAACGTTCCCAAAGAGTCGGTGCCCAGAGCCGGTCCACCGTTCAAATAAAAGGACCACCAAAAGTGATCATACCCCATCCCTCCTTCAATATGTTTCTTCGCAACGTTGCTTCTCTTCTCTCGGTCTCGGTCTCCGTTTCTCTGTATGCCAATGCTCAACTGTGAGTGGATAGCAAACCTCGGAGCCCTCCCATCTCATGTTGTCATTCTAGAGCCGGTCAAACTGTCCAGCTCACAACAGCGCTTGCATGTTAGAGATCTGCAAATAAATGGTTGATTCTAGCAGCTAATGCTGCTATTCATAGCAAATAAATGCCTCACGGCGGCCAGCAATGCAGACGGGGCAGCTGTGACGATTGCAACCTGTACGAATGCTACGGCCCTCAACTCGTGGGTTTTCCCGCAAGCCGAGGGTGCAGTCGGCACTATTCAGATCTTCGGGAACAAGGTACATTTGCCTTGAATATTTTTTCAATAAATTGTCGAGGGCCTTCCAGTGTTTGGACGTAACCAATGGTGTCAATGCAGATGGCACGAAACTTCAGATTTGGACCTGCGCCTCTGGGAATACCAGTAAGTAACTTTCGGATTTGAACTAGTTCGTATTTTTCTGATCATTACCCACAGACCAAATGTGGCTCCCGGCAGGTCAAGACAGTACCATTACCTGGGCCGGACAGAACAAGGTTCGTCTTCGCAGATCATTTCTTTCGTCGAGAGATTGATGGAATTCTTTTTTCATAGTGCGTCGACTTGACGAACGGGAATCTCGCCGACGGCAACCAGGTACGCCGTATCCATTATTCGAACGCGCCGCTTAGGCCCAAGAATGATAGATTCAAATCTGGGACTGTGACGCGCAAAATGACAACCAAAAATGGAACACTGTCGACATTCTACATCCGACAACGTACGTCCATTCTTCAATCTTCGTCGCCACGGTCTTTAAAGATCCCCTCAGCTTCACTATCTCGCTCAAGAAGGACCCCTCTCTCTGCGTTGCTGTGTCCTCTCCCACAGCCGGCACACCGGTCGTGATTGAACCCTGCAGCCCTAACTCTGTTTGGCAGACTTTCGATCAGCCCGACCTCAACGGTAAAGTCATACTATTTGGTCTTTGCGTCGCCCCAGTGTCTCAGATCGTCACCGACGGGGCGAAACTCGTCCTTGATGTCTGCGAAGACTCCAACGCAGAAAAGTGGAACCTCTTTGCGGGCGGTGCGCTGGTTAAGAACTTGGCCCTCCCAAACTTCGTGAGTCGTCCTGCTTCTTGGCCGCATGCACGTCTCTGAAATGCTTCAGTGCCTCGATCTCACCAACGGTAATACCACTGCAGGCAATCAGGTAAGGAGGAATGCCCTTCTTAACTGGCTGTTTCTAACACATTTTTTTCAGCTTCAAGTCTGGGACTGCTCCTCGTTGGCGTCAACCGGAGCATTTGAGAACACAAACCAAGAATGGATTGTCAGCAGCGTTACTGTTGGCCAGTCCTGAACTTCCAACCAGCGAACACGAACCAACGGCTTGACCACTCATTCATCGGACAGTTTATGATAGTCTTCGCCTAAGGTAGCACGCTATCTTAATATAACCCCAGAGTTCATAAACAAATTGACAGTCCTCAATTTTCAGTACCTTGAAATAATTTGATGGGTGGTTACAATCGCCGATTCGCATACCAATCACCGTGGCGCACAATGCTGACCAAAACAAAGGCACAGCGGGAACATTTCAAAGTAACCAACGACCGAAAAACAAACACGGAAACGCGTCTGGGGGAGCAAGGTCAGGGTAAGGCAAGCTTGTTTGGTTAGCACGGCTGTTGGCTTTGATTCCAAACAAACCACTTCTGGATACTGACGCGCTCTACTCATTACCCATTTGCGCGCGCGCACGTACACACCGACTCGTCGGACCCCATCGAATGCTTTCTCGCCGTGCCCTACCTCCTCCACACCACCGCTGCGCCTGCGCCCACGAATTAAAGATGGTACCATGCACACACGGGCATTCCCGTGCTGCTGGGCAGTCTCTTTGGTGCGCTGGATGGCGAGACCGGGGCGAGTGCGGAGGCGTCGATTTGAGGGAGCACAATGTAGGGTGTCGTACCGGGAGTACGGGCGCTTGAGGTCGTTGTTCCGTGCGGCGCACCAGCGCAGGTGTGGAAGTTGTGAGAGAAGCAGGGCAACCCTTGAGAGCCGGCTCTGGCACGACAGGAATATCCACGGATGGGGCTTGAGGACGAGTTCACTGAATAAAAATGAGCCCAGAGAGCGTTAGGGACGGAGACAGAGAAGGGAGCGAGCAGGCTAAGAGCGGAGTGCCACAGACGCAGCGACGCACCACTACGAAGAAGAAAGATGAGCTCCACCGTAGCGCAGCTCGCCATGGGGTTGGTGCTTACGCAAATCACGTCGCCACTAATATGTAGCATGGCGCACCTAGGCGAGCGCCTGCTTCGCGGCGGCGATAATCGTGCACATACGTCGGCTGCCTGGCAGCGCGTCCCCCAGGAGCGACGCGTTCCTAACACATAGATTCCTGAAGCCTCCAGTACCCGCTGGTACGCACACCCGCATCCCCGCATCCAGCGCCTCGTGGCGTAGTTAGACAATGCGGTAAATCCGCACGCAAAGAGATAAAGGAGCAATGAAGCGACGCACCAACAGATTTGAGACTCCTTCAGGAGGGACAGCCGGGAGGTTGACGATGTAAAGTGAAGGCGGTGATCTGGAGCGGAGCGTCAGCGTGCAACGAGCAACGTGAAACGAAGGAAGACGGGGAAAAAGATGTGGAAGAAGGATCGGACGCCTCGCCATGACCTTCTGGTAGGCAGAAAAGCCAGAAGCATGGGTTTCAGCGCTACGGTTGCCGCGTGCTTTGAAATGGACGCTAAGCGAACGCTCGAGTAGTCCCATTTGCACTATCGGTGGCCAGAATTTTGAAGCAAGGGGAGGAAAACTGGGAACCACGGGATGAGGAGGTCCAGTTGGCAGACTCGGAACAGTCCAAAGGCAAGAGAGCCTGAATGCCACTCTCCTCGCATCCACGTAGCCGACATCCGGAGTGGATAGTGCGGTGATAAAAGTAGGATGGAGAGCGAACGCGAGAACGGATGTCGGAACGCGCCTGTGCAACCAAGTGAAACATCTCAAAGACAGAAGAGAAAGAAAAAGAAAAAAAGAAAACAAGACGCACAAGGCTGCCACGAGCGCGTTGATCTCAGACTCCACAGACGAATTCAAAGCCAGTCTGGGGCAGCGAAGAAGGAGAGCGGGGAAAGAGCAGCTTATAGTGACTGCGCTGCGGGCGAGTATAATGGCCCCTTGTAAGTTGTGGTTAGCGCTGGTTGGCGTCAAGTTTGGGCGCCAATCAAACACCGCGACCTGCACCGCCATCGGCGTCTCTTGCCAAAAAGCTCTTTACATCCAACTCTCAGGTATTTGATCTCAGCGGAACTCATTAGGGACTTTCAGAGTAGCCCATTTCGACTTCATTTCGATCTCATTTCGTTTTCTCATTTCGCTGGCAAGCGTGACCGGCAAAGCCCGAAATAAGCGAAATCTCATTTCGCCACATCGCGATTTTGACAGATCGCTTGGCAGTGCTTGTACGTACTCGTACAAGGCGAATAAGTGCCCAAGTGAACAAGCCGACAAGCTATGTCCAAATTTAGACAAGTTTTTTGGTGATTCGTTCCGAATCGTTCGACAAGCACCAGAAGTCATCAAGGGCGCGCGGACAAGTAGGGACAGCATATTCAAGCGGGAACAAGGACAAAAGTAGAGCAGGAAAATATGTGAATTATGTGAATATACATAGGATAGGTATGGAAGATGAAGAGCGGCAAAGTGCAAGCAAAGAGCCTGTGCGACGAGTTCCAGGCTTTCTTTGCAAATCGATTTCGCAGACCATCATACAAACAAGTTTTTGCATGAATTGTAGTAAGATTATAATATATTCATCTGTTTACTCGCCCTGGTTGGTGGGCTCGGCTACTTGTCTAGACTTGTCGCGCTTGTCAACAAGCATTGGCAAGTCAAAAAGTGCCAAAAGGGGAACAAGTAATCTGTCAAGTCACTGATGCATCACAATCAGAGTTGATTCTCATTTCGCTGGACGCTTGCTCGTCATCTGGCGATGCCCTCACCACTGCCCGCCCATCGCCCGCAACGGTGAGCTCCAATATATCCCTCCACACCTAACCATGTGAATCGTGGCTTTTTTCAATGATTATGTGGGCTGTATACTCGGGGATCTCAATCATCTAGCGAAACAAAAAGACGTCGCCGATGGTAGATTTTGAGGCGGCGGGAATGGGCGGCGCAATGTGGTCGGGGATGAGGGGCGATTTGCGGAAGTGATGGGCGTTGTCAGGGAAATACAAGCGAGTTTGGTCACATCAGTCACCGAAATGTGGGTTGAAATGAGAACGAGATGAGCTCGAAATGGACTCGAAATGGGCTACTCTGAAAGACCCTATTTGTGACGTTGTTTCATCCTTTGCGAATCCGAATTTTACAAAAAAAGGAAATCTTCCACTGCAACTGGCAATAATGTCCGACTGGCATAATGTGGCATTCACAATTTCTCCGAAATTTCTCATGTTTCGAACAGTTGCAAATGCGCGTTCCAAAGTTCAAAGCCGTGTCACTTCAATCAATTATTGACGCCGCGATTGACTTGAAAGCATCTATGGAGATAGGTATTTGTGTCTCTGATCTCTCTCAATACTTTCTGTCACATCCTCTCGCCTTTCAGCAGATGAATTCGGGGTCAAGTTTGTCAATATGGCGCGCGGGCTACCGCAGTCCTCGGCCGACCATGCGGCAGACACTTTTAACCGGGCCAGGTTCCCACTCTTTCCCCTCCATCCATGTCTCTCCATGTCGAGGAGCCTCCTCGCACTTTCCACCTGAAATAAAGCGCCATGAATTGGGGGTTGATGAAAAAGGGCTGGGGGCCGGGAGGACTGAGCGGGGGGGAGTTGGACAACATGAGAAATCCTAACGTTGGAACGATCGGTATAATCAATAGTGACAAGGACCCAGTTGAAGATGTCCATACTGGGACTATAACACTATTAGGTGATCATCACACGGTGGAATCATTCTCCATTTGCCATGTAATACTATCAACTAGACTAACAACTAGTAGGTCTAGAAAAATGAGGGCGAAGACCAAACAAAAAGTTCAGTTGAAAATAGCCAAAATCTGAATAATTGGATTTTTTCCTGGTTAGAACGAGAAGGATCACGCGGGGAAACAAAACTTACAACTTCGCTAATTGTGGGGAATGTGCCGTGAGCGGCGGCGGTGTAGGCCGCGAGACTCGGGGAGATCGCGACTATTCGTGTTGTAAGTATAGCGAGACACTTGCTGAAATTTAAGCAGACCCACTCCGATTGTTGGTGGTATCGTGGATAACAGCAACGGAGTGTTGATCTGGAAGGTTCAAATGTTAGTCAATCCTGCGACCGGGCCCTCTAGTCCACTTACTGCCGTTCTGGTCGGCTGAGGATGTGAACTATCAGGAAGGAAAGGAGACACTGATGATGTAAACGTTCACGCACTCCAAACTGGCGCGAGAGTGTCGCGCCCGAGGTTGCTTCGAATGGCCCACGCCATGGGTTCGCCGCAGAAAGTCTGCAGGTTTCCGTACCCACCGAGAAGCGTCGTCCTCGAGTCGGCGGGGAGTGGGAATGGTCCACCTAATTCATGACGTGAATCTCTCGCGCATAATCCAAGGACGAAATATAGTGAACTGACGCGGATCCCCATCCGACGGGGTGATCTGTGCGGCCCACGCGGCGTCTCCGTTGGGGATGGCGATTGCATTGCAGTCGAGAATCTGGTTTCCCATGACAAGTGAGACGAAGGGCGCGTTGGGGTCGATGGGGCTCAAGATTCTACTCGATGCATTTAGTTTTCAGGAGAGCGAGATTTACTTTGCGTTAGGAACATACTGGAGGAGGACGGCCTCCCCGGTGGTGGTATTGCTGCTGCTTCCCAGTACAGCTAGATAATTCGCGCGGTTACCCGTCTGCTCCAGTGCTGCACGACGTGCAAGCGTCCAGCTGTGATCTCCTAGAATTGGAGTTGAATACCCACTGAGAATTCCTTGAGACCCCAGGTTCCGCGCCTATAAACTCGGATGAAGACCTGTGAGCTTGAACCGAAAACCGAACTCACCACTGCACCAATGAAGGCCCCGCTCGTGGGGTCGTAAGCGCCGATATAGCCTGCACTGTGACCGGCCACGGTCAATTGGTCATGAGCGGTCGATGGTTCCAACGACTCACAGCGAGCACTGCCCAAGGGTAGTGGAAACAGAAAATGCGAGCACGAGGAAGAGCGCGGTGGAGAGCATCGTCGGCACGGCAAAATCACCCCGCTACTCTCCGTATTTATATGCAAGTCCCAGTCCCTCTTGCTTCGAACTGATGAACAATCCAACTCGATGGGTCCTCCCATGAGAGCAGCGCAAGTTGAGACCCGAGGGCGAGCTGAGAGCGTGCTTGGAGAGCCGCAGAGATGCCTGTGCTGTTTGACTTGGGTGCCTGGGTTCGAAATGATAGATCAGTCGAAGGCGACATTCAACCGGAGGGTGGCGAAAATATGTTTCTTCTCTTTGGTGCAGGCCGCTCAGAAGGGGAGTCGGCCTTGAGAATACAGGAGTCAGGCGGTGAGGAATGCATCCATATATATATACGTGAAAAGGAAGGTCAAGGTGTAGAAATTCGAAGGAGAAATTGGAGTGCGAGAATCAAGTGCGTACAAGAATATGAGAACACCCACAATCTGTCCATCTATATCCAGGTACACCTGACACCCTCCAGCTTTCCTCGGCATGCCAAATAGGGCTTCGACCCGTCCCCGTCGCTGACGGGTACGGGTCCCGTCGCGACGGGTCGGAACCCGTCCGACGAGGGAGAAGAACTCGTTCTCTGACGGACGGGTGCGGGACGGGTGGACCCGTCAACGGGAACACCCGTACCCGGCCGTCGACGGGTTGACGGGTCTTGCTGGATCACCGGCCGAGTTCAAGAGATTTGTGCGCTACGGAGCCCTGGCGAGCTCCATAACGGTCTCCAAAAATAAGCTGGAGGGTTATTTTACAAGCTTCCCGAGCCTCGAGGACACGGTTTGACAGTGGTTGTATGCTCGCCGCCACAATTTGCTTGAACAGGATTGATCGCGCCGGATATTTCATGCTTACCGCCGGTGAATCAAAACTCCACAGTCCTCCACTGTATGAAATAGGGACTAATGTTAATCCCAGAGACTCTGCGGTTGCGGCCATCGAGAGAATCTTTCCTAGGGATGGGTTGCGCAGGTTTATGTAAGGCGGAAACGATTGAATGTTTGTCAAAGAACACTTGTGAGTGGCATGAGAGGTGTCTAAGAAACATTTTTTGGTTTACCATGGTTGTTTAGCTTCAACATACATTTTTCTTGCAATACTAGACGGGCGAAAGCAAGGTGAAAAGCATGAAAAAATTAAATTAAATTAAATTCACCTGTCGACGGCCGTAACGGGTATGACGGACGGCACCCGTCCGTCAGGGCCTCGCGGTTTGAGCCTTGACGGACGGGTGGGCCCCGTCCGCACCAAAAAACGGCCGTCTTTCGACCCGGCCGTCTGACGGGACGGACGGGTCGAAGCCCTAATGCCAAACAACTGCGCTCGGAGGGTGTATATGAGAATTAAGAAGCAGCCTGGGGGTTGGTACCTGTGTCCCTATCACGCGTCGTCCGTGTAACGTGGCAGTTGGTGCTGCTCCTGAACGGACACCGTGGATTGGCAGCGCGGGATTCGGTATGGGCAGTGGAGAATTACATTTCAACGGCCAGACGGACTCGACTCACTCCGGAGCGGCGTCAAGCGCCCGTGATATCGCGACTCTTTCCACGTCGGAGGGCGCTCTCAACCGTTCGCGGACGGAGGGTCCCGGCATCTGGATTAGTGCTGGCCAAAAATACGATACGGAAAAATATTTTTTGTATTCAAACTAGTTGCTACCCGTGAATAAATTCACGGGCATCAAGGATTTCCCACCTGGTTGTTGACCCGTTGGTTGTTCCCCCGTCCGTTGTTTTTCAGCTGCTTGTTTCCCAGTTAAGTTGGGTAGTTTGGCCTGCGTGCCATTCAACTCCACCCACATGTCGCACTCACTGGATGCCGTTTGATGCAGTGCCGCGTGCCGTATGTCGTGTGCCGTGTTGCCTTACCCGTGAATAAATTTACGGTCCGTTGGTTTTACACTATTTCCCTGTCTCGTGTTAGTTGTTCCCAGCTGGCTGTTCCCAGTTGGTTGTCCTAGCTGGAGCCCATTAATGCGCTGCTTCACGTTAGTTTCCTGTTTGTTGTTTCACGTCGCACTCCCTTGCCCACTCTCCCGGCATCAGATGCCGCATGCCGCAGTGCCGTGATGGCCGGCTGGCTCACTTGACCGTGTGCGTGTGGAAGTTGATGTTCCATTCGAAAGTTTTATAGCTCTAGTTGCTACCCGTGAATAAATTCACGGAGCTCGTGGTGGTGGGTTGTTCCCAGCTCCCGTGCCGGCTGGTGGTCGCAGTACGTAGGTCTCATCGTGCTCGTTAGACCAGCTGGTAGTCCCAGTGCAACGCCCCGGCAGTTTCCGCACTGACGTCGCAGCTGTGAGGTCATTGCATGTGATGTTCCATTGGAAGGTTCTTTGACTCTGGAATTATATTATATAGAGAGAAGAGAGATATATACAACTAGTTGCTACCCGTGAATAAATTCACGGGCATAAAGGATTTCTCACATGGTTGTTTCCCCGTCCGTTGTTTCTCAACTGTTTGTTTCATAGCTAGTTTGGCCTGCATGCCGTTCAATTCTGGGAACATGTTGCACCCATCGGATGCTGTTTGATGCAGTGCCGCGTGCTGTATGTCGTGTGCCGTGTTGGCTTATCCGTGAATAAATTCACGACCCGTTGCTTTTACATTATTTCCCACTTGGTTGTCCCGTGTTAGTTGTTCTGTGTTGGAGGTTCCCAGTTGGTTGTTCCCGGTTGGTTGTTCCCAGTTGGTTGTTCCCAGCTGGTTGTTCCCTGTTGGTTGTTCCCAGCTGGTTATTCCCAGCTGGTTGTTCTCTGTTGGTTGCTCCCAGCTGGTTGTCCTAGCTGGAGCCCAATAATGCGCCGCTTCACGTTAGTTTCCTGTTTGTTGTTTCACGTTCCCTTGCCCGTTCTCCCGGCATCAGATGCCGGATGCCGCTGTGCCGTGATGGCGGGCTGGCTCACTTGACCATGTGAAGTTCTATAGCTCTAGTCACCCGTGAATGAATTCACGGGGCTCGTGGTGGTGGGTTGTTCCCAGCTCCCATGCTGGCTGGTGTCCCGGTACGCGGTCACGTCGTGCTCGTTAGACCAGCTGGTAGTCCCAGTGCAACGCCCCGGCAGTTTCCGCACTGACGTCGTAGCTGTGAGGTCATTGCATGTGACGTTCCATTGGAAGGTTCTCTGTCTCTGGAATTATATTATATAGAGAGATACGGCCCAGTATGACGTTCGTGATGTTGTATAAACTTTTTTGGAAAATCTCAGAATGCCTTGATATTACATTCCTACATACTATGTACATGTAGTATGCCCCTTCTCACAGGACCAGGGCTAAATCTGCACAGAACATGTGTGGAACAGTGATTGATGATCGGATTGATGTGATCAATGGAGGCCGAAACTGTGCCGAGAGTTCCTACCCTCGGTCGGTTGACCTCCAGAGCTTCAATTCTAGTAATTTGGACTAGGAATGACATAGGAGGAAACTATGAGGTGTATTTCAGTTCGAAAACTCGGACAACAACTCGGAATTTCCCGGCTAATTCCGACAACTTCCGAGTTCAAGCTCATACACACTCGCGGTTCAGCCTGTGGACTGCGCGAGTATAATATACACCCCCTCCTCCCTCCTCTCTCCCCCCCGCCCCCCCCCCCACCCCACCTCACTGTTATACGTTATATCCCCAAGGTCATTACTATGCTGAAGCCCTGGACCCAGACAGGGTGTACAATCTCAGCTTTATTGATGGCATCAATATTACCAACGGCCCGCGAACTCATTTTGCACATGTTCTGCTCAATTCTGTCCATAATTGTTCAATTCCACACCAGCATGTATGGATGGGATATGAAGGCATTCTGAGATTTTGGGGAAAAAAGTTCTGGGACCCACATTTTTCTTCTCAATTTAATTCATGTTACATTGGAGCACATCCTCTATGTGGGCTATGTGTATCTCATTCATTATCACAGCCTCATTAAACCTCATTACTGAAGCTGTGGAGGTCAACCGACCGAGGGTAGGAACTCTCGGCACAGTTTCGGCTTCAAATGATCGCTTCAATATGATCATCAATTGCCATTGCAGACACGTTCTGGGCAGATTTAGCTGGTCCTTTGAAAAGGCATGCTACATGTACATAGTATGTATGAATGTAATATCAAGGCATTCTGATATTTCCCGAAAAAAAAGTTTACCCAACCCGAAATATTTATTTGGTTTTGAATTATGCAACGTAACGAACGTCATACCCCAGAGCATCTGACTGAATATGAATACGACCAAATATGAATATGATACGATATGGATATAATATGATATGGGCCCAACCATATTCAAATATATTTGAGTACGGTAAAGTATGGGTTTGGCCGTTTGGGGACCTTAACGGCGCCAGTCAGATCATCAAATCCTACCCGGCGCTTCCAGCCGTTACTCCGGTTCGGATCCGCAAGCTCCCGACCACTCAGTGCCATCAAAGTGGCGTGATGTGGAGTGGAAGTTGCCGACATTCGAGATAGGGCAATATTCTGCCTTTGGAGGCTGCTGGAGGTAATCTGGAGGTTAATTCATCCTTTTCACACAGACCATGTTTCAGCATAATTCAACACTTTTTTTCGGTGCAAGGTGTGGCGAGAATATAGTTGAATATATTCAAAATATATTCAGGTGCAAAGATATGAATACGATACACTACAAATACAATACACACCTGGAGTACTGAATACGATACGCCATTTGCCGTATCGTATTCATATTTGGCCAGCACTAATCTGGATCACTGCTTGGCACAAATCCATCCTTGAATCTACCTCAGTAGTGAGACTGGATACATACCGGCGCTGAGGGTACGATTTCAATTCCAATGTGGTGGCGGGGATCAGGGAGAGGGTGCCCAGGTGTCCATAAAATGTCCAGTTGCAGACCAAAACACCCCGCGCAGTTAACCAGTACCAAAATGGGATTCTACTCGTGACGAAACCCAAAGACAGCTCTAGATAGAAAGATAGAAATAACCTCAGCACAAAGAAGGTCAAAATCACGAGGGCAGAGTACGAATGCACGCACAGGGCACGAACACCCCGCGCCGAAATCCTCCTCACCACCAACTCCAAGGAATTAGGCGCCCACGCCAAGCCCAACGCCTAAAATATGTCCGCCAACACCCCCATCTCGACATACGTTCCACGATAGACGACATGGTGATTACGGCTTTGAGGAACGCCAGCGCACTCGGGAGGAGCAGGATCACGATGAACGTGACGATGGGCGAGAAGGAAAATATGACCGGAATCGTGGAGTTGATGTCCAAGATTAAAGATTCTGTGTTCCCTCGATAACCTCGAAGTTTAATCTGTGGCCGCCTGTCGGATGAAGCTCACTGACTCAAGCCGACTGACAGTACCAATTGTATGCGCTCTAACTTTGAATATTGATTGTGGGTGAGTGCGGGCGATTGTGGGTTTATGATCGTGTGGGCTCGCCATTGAACTTGTTATTGAATCCTTTTAAATTGCTTTAGTGCTCTCTACTTCCTCACCACTGTCGTCGGTTAATGACCAAGGCTACTGCTCGTCTGTGCACTCCCTTTTTTTTTTTAGCTACAAGTGGGAGAATTTAGTACCCTTTTTTTGGGGGGGACAGTCGTAATTTTCCAAGGCGGTCAGGCCTAGGCATTTATTACATATGCCACTTCCGCCCCATACTGTACTTGTTTAGCACAGAGCTAACCTCAGATTCTTGCTCATATCTGACGCGGAATCCAGGAATCCAGCTTCAATGTTGAACTTTATTTCCTCGTCAAGGCACTTGGTTCAAGGTCGCTCTACGTATATACTGCGGACACAGCTGTGCCTCTTAACGACCCACGTGCCAACCGCTAGCCTTAACGTCAAGTTAGGAGCACCTGAAATTACCTACGTATCATCGGGATATCCCCGAGTACGCGTGCGCGTGCGCAGTTTCACTATCAAAATTAAGTCTGCGTGCCAGTGTCCAAGCTCGTATCAACCTGCATCCGTCCACTCACCGTGACTCACGCTTGTGCTTTAGAGTTGAATCTCCGGCGAAACTCGTCACAACAGACGGTTACGGCCGGTTGGTGCCCGTAGATCGGTGTAACGTCTACAGTCATAACCGTATGGGGTATGGTGGAGATTCGTATTATTTCCGGCAACAGTGCAGGATATTGTGTAAAGTGCTAATTATCCACGCCGGCACCTGACTATATATATGCAGTAACCAAGCTGATAAATTGATTTATAAAAGCTATCTGCACATGAAACTTTCACCATTTGTTTAATATGCTAACCTCCTGGCAGGAGCTATTGAAACCAGGAGGTTCAGATACTAAATCACGACAGACAATAACTGATCCGTGGATTAGTCCTATTCTAAGTTAGTCATGGATGCATTATATAAACAGTGTGGTATCCAACACCCTTCTCCATCACCATTAGGATGCCCGCCACTGTCACAGATAGCCGTCTGAAGAACATCACAACATGTTTGACTACGACTGTGAATACTCTGGATATCCTTGCCAGTAGTCTCAAAACCCCGTGCTTAGCAGCCATTTCAAATACAACCAGGTCTCTCTTGAGAAATATGGAGGTAAATTTTTACTAAATGTATCATGAAAACAATCTCAGCTTGTGTACTTAGACAGTTAGACAAAACAGGACCAGCTGTATCGAGTTGATGGAGCAAACTCATGAGTTGCTCAATGCAATTCTGATGGCTCATATCAAGTCAAATACAGATGGAGAATTACCACCGAGTATGTTAAATCATATCGGAAAATTCACAGAGTATGATGTCTGTTTTATGAGAACAAGAAAACACCACTCACTCGCTGTTAGAACTCTCCACAAAATCTATGCCTTTGTTGAGGCCCAGCATAATGGTAACAGGGTCAAGCAGTTCTTCCGACAGGGCGAGATTACCACACTGCTCAAGGACTGCAAAGCAGGATTGCAACAAGGACTAGATATGTTTCAGGTAGGTCATCTGGTTAGCATTCAAAAATGGTGAATAACCCAAGATGTAGATTACACCTATTAATCAAATGAAGGATATTAAGCAGATGCAGAAAGATGCAGAGGAGAGACACAAAGAGGTGCTTGACATGATTGAAGCTCTGTCTGACACCACTAGTTCAGATGGTGCATCCGTTGTATGGAAATTCCATTGCCCATTGAGAATCAAACAACGACTTTTGTTCAGATAAGCAGGGTCTATTCTGGCTCCCACAACAGGTCAGTTTCCACTGAAGTTTCAATAATACTCACTGAAAATCTTCAAGCTCCAACTCGATTTCCATGCTACCACCAGAGCCAAAGATATTCTATGGGCGAGAGTCCGAACTTTTGGAGATCCTTCAACTTTTTGAGAGGTGTACACCTAGGCTTGCAATTTTAGGTGCAGGTGGGATGGGAAAGACCAGTCTTGCAAGGGCTATTATCCATCATGCAGAAATTGCTGGAAGATACGAGCAGCATCGGTTCTTTGTTGCTTGTGACTCTGCAGCTACTCAAGTTGAACTTGCTGCTCTTATAGGAGCTCATCTTGGACTGAAGCCAGGAAAAGACCTTACTCACCCAGTTATCCAACACTTTACTACTCATCCACCCAGTCTCTTGATTCTTGATAATCTTGAGACTTTGTGGGAACCAACAGAATGTTGGGGAAAGATTGAGGGATTTTTGTCACTGCTCACAGGTGTGGATCAGTTAGCATTAGTGGTATGTCTCCTATTATTTGTGGTCTATATTTCAAGCTAATAACAATCAGATCACAATGCGAGGGGCAGAAAGACCAGCCAAAGTAGCCTGGACTGGGCCATTTCTGCAGCCTTTGAAGCCCTTGGAACAAGATGCCGCTCGACGAACATTTATTGATATTGCAGATGGAATACATGATGCACATGAGGTTGACAAAGTCCTCGCCCTTACAGACAACATGCCACTTACAATCAATCTTCTGGCCCATTTAGTTGACTCTGAAGGTTGCACCAATGTACTATCGCGCTGGCAAGAGGAGAAAACATCTTTGATATCAGATGGGTATGACAAGAGATCCAACTTGGATTTATCCATTTCTCTGTCTTTGTCAAGTCCCAGACTCAATTCCTTTCCCCATTCAAAAGATCTCCTCAGCCTCCTCTCAATGCTTCTTGATGGACTTTCAGATGCTGAGCTGGTGCAAAGCAACCTCCCAATTGATAATATCCTTGGCTGCAAAGCAGCATTGATCCGTACCAGTTTGGCCTACAATGACAAACACAAGAGACTGAAATTACTGGTGCCTATCAGGGAATATGTTCAGAAGATTAATCCACCTGGTGATCAACTCATTCAGCCTCTCCTCAAACATTTTCAGGGGCTACTCGAGGTTTACATTGAATACCATGGTACTCAATCAAGTGCTGGCACAGTTGCTAGAATATCCTCAAACTACTCCAATATATTGAACCTTCTCCAGCATCAGCTCCTACCTGGTCATCCAGACCTAGTGAATAGCATTTACTTCACATGCCACCTGAATCAGTGTAGCCGGCTCATGGGTCATGGAACAATTCCTTTAATTGGTCAGATTCACAACATCCTTCCATCACCTTGTGACCATCACCTGGAGGCCTATTTCACACAGAGTTGTTTTACTCACAGCGATACATTTCAATTTCAAATCCAGATGTACTGGTTTCCAACACTTTAGAACACTTCAAATGGTTTGATGACCCGGATCTTAGATGTATGTACATTTATTAGCCTGAGTTTGTTGAGACTCATATTAGTTCATGCAGGCAGATTCTATGGTGCTTTGTCAAATTATTATTATTGGACCAGTGATTTTTCAACTGGCAAGAAATATTGTGAAGCAGGCATATCATTAGCACTTTCAACTGGGAATACAAAAAGGCATTGCGTGGGACTATGGACCCTTGCATGGCTCAAGTGGTGCCTTGGTGATTATTCTGCAGGCCAAGCACATGCACACGAAGCCCAGAGGCTGGCTCAGATTTGTGCAGATTTATACAGAGAGGCTGACGTACTGAGGATTAAGAGTATCTGCTGCCATGCTTTGGGAAACTACAGGAAAAGTTTCTCTCTCTGCAATAGGGCAAAAGAGCTCCTAGATCTCTGTGGTATGTCTGGAGGTGACTTGGAACATGGTATCATGACAACTCAGGCAGAGGTTCACAAATCCAAATCTGAATATATTGAGGCTCACAGGATCCACACTAGACTTATTCAAAAATCTGTGGACCAGAATCACTTCAGTTATGGTGTTGCTTCAGTGAATATTGCCGAAGTTGATATATGTATCGGTGCTCCCAAAGATCATGTGTGGATGAACTGTGATACAGCCAGAAAAATATTCAACTCTGCTGGCTATGTTATGGGCCCGTCCATATGCGACATCGTCCTTGCAGATCTCTATTTGAGAGAAGGGAACTTACTGGAAGCTGAAACAATTTTTAAGAATTGTCTCAGAGCATCCTTGGGAGAAGCTGAAATAACATCCCACTGTCTGGAGTGGCTTGGCGATGTCAGTCTCTGGGGTACTCCTAATCAGATGTCTAGCTGGCAAATAGTTTTGCTAGCTCATTCTCTCAAGGGAAAAGACAAACTTAGAATCCATAAAGCTCTTCAATTCCTTGGAGATACCTTCATTGCTCAGGACAATGAGGATACAGCCATCAGCCTGCTCACAGTTGCCCTGGAGGGATTTACCTTGATGGATGTACATCAGAGCAGAGCAGAATGCATGCTCCGACTTGGAGATATTTCCAAGGGACACAATGACCTGATCAAGGCAGTTGAGCTTTGGAAAACAGCAGGCCACTGTTTGAACGGTCATCCCAATCCAAAGAAATGGAACATGTTGATAGAAGGTTAGCTGGTGTTGGCGAAAATGTGCTAGAGCAACACAGAATCAACATGGCAGAGCTGAATGCACCTTCTGGAACTATGGAGGACATGGATGATCTATCTGGAATTGAAGACATGAAAGGGCTGAACTTGAAGGATGAAAAGGGCGTTGATTTGGTTTCAGTCTGAATTTTGTAATTATGTGTACTGATACTTGAAATACATCATGGGAGATTAGAGGAAACGGTAACATAATACCGAAGAACTGGGACGGACGACGTATCGACACACAAGTCTAATTGGTGCAGAGTATCACTTGCTGGATTTATTGTCTCCAATTTCGACAGCTGGAGTGGCCGGTATCGCCGTATCGGACGTGGATCTGGTCGAGCAAATGAGGCCTCGGGAACGCAGATCAAAGTCACAAGGAAAACTTACCTTACCGAATTCATTCATTCGTACTCGGAACTCGATGCTGTAAATAACAGATATATCACCATGGCCACCTTAAATAGATGTGAAGATTAACACCGGGAAGAGGAGTGGAGATTAAATGGTGGATTAACATGACAATTGAATATATGCAGTCAGTCATGAGCTCGAGGCTTTTTTTTTGGTTTCTGAGTGCAAGGCGGTAAACAAGGAACCCAAGAAAATTTGAGCTTGAGTTGGTTGAAGACCGGAAGCAAGCATCAGAGGGGCTGACTCAGACCCCCAAGTCAAAACGCAAGTTGGGAATAATTTTACTCGGAGGAATTCATGGTGACAAGCTTGAACACATCAGATTCTATTCCCAGAGGTAACCGCGACGGTACTTAACAGTTGTGGTCGATGGAAGTAATACTGTTGGCGCCCGAGACGAGTCTAACTTGAAAGCAGGGCTGGAAGACGTAACTCTTGAAGGGAAACCAATCAACGCCTTCTGCTCACAGGGATTGCGCACCAATAGTCCGAATCAGGAATTGCGCGAACCAATTACAAACGAGGAATTGCGTGTCAAATAATGGCCGTCCAATGTTCATGTTCAAGAATCGACGCGCCGGGCCCCATTAAAATTTACGGGACAGGATCTAATCTGGGATGCACCAGTGTTGACAAACTTGACCCTGAATTCATCTGCTGAAAGGCGAGAGGATGTGACATGGTCCTCACTGTCGGAGAGCTGCATGTACGCACGCAAGATGGTCACTGGGGGATATTCGGATATGGCAAGTAATTTCGCTGGCACGGAGCTTAGCCTCGAGGGTGGCGAGTCGGCGTCCAGTCCAGTCCACGGTATGCATCGCATCGCTGAGTAATATATAAAGGACGAAGTTCAGGAATTAGAATAACAATTTCGTGTTGTCAAGTTCGAATTCGAACCTAAATTACCCGATTGAATTTAAACACATCACGTTCATTGCTTGCATGTAGATAGTACACTGTAGAGTGTTAGAACGTCTGGTTTGAGCCTTGGGGAGGGACCTCCAGCAGCCAGCAGGTGTAGGTATTCATGATGGCGGAGATCTAGAGTTGGGGGGCTGGGCGTACTTGCGGCAGATGTGAAGACACCGTACCTCACCAACTGAAGATGCCAAAGACAGAGTACAGAAGAAAGCTGCGACAGAATCGGCCGACGAAAGCGGGAAATAGATGATGTAGACACCGCGTTCCTTCACTTCAAAACTTGGATGCTCGGTCTCCACGATGTTTTGAACTCGCGGATTTCACGTCACGCCCTTCCAGGAAAGAAAAAATAGCCCTCAGTGGGCGCGTTGGCTACAATTGCGATATGCGGAAGTAATACCTCCGGACTCGGAGTTCAGAGTCGTCCGAGATAACCACAGGTCCACATAGGGCTGCCACCCGTGCCCGTGGTGGGCACGGCCGTGGAAACGACGGGTTTTCGACGGCACGGGCCGTCTCAAAACGGCCCGTTGAATAGTTCAGAAAAACCTTGACAGGACGGCACGGTCAACGGCATGGCCGTGACGGGTCCACGGCCATGTAGTATTTTTCCAGAGCTGTTTTTTTCCATCAGAACGTAATCCTATGACTGCTATGGGGTGTGTATAAAATACTCAGCCTTCACAACCCAGGTGGCGAAGCTAAAAACAATATCTGTCTACTCACTGGAGATTTTGCACGTCCTGGTCATCCCAATGACCCCGGAGTGAGTTGCAGAGGACTAAAAGATTAATTATTGAGTCGGGAATCTGAACAAGATATGAGCAATGAGTCAAAACACAAACAAAATTGTGGAGGAAACCAAGTTGAAACTCGGCTATAACCTCTGGCATGTGCCGGCATCAGCGCAAACTTTGCGGTACCTTGCAATTATATCAGAAAGATTTTAGCAAACTACTGTGGTGGAAGCACTTGCTAAGCACCTAGATGTATTCGAGAAGCTTGATGATCGAAATTAGACCCTCTACATGCATTCGGAAACACCCCGTTCGACGGCTGTCATGGCCGTGGTTCAACAGGCCATGGGGGTGACCAGCCGTGCCGTATCCGTGCCGTGGAAAGTCGTAAAAAATGCCTGACGGAACGGGCACGGCACCTGTGCAACGGGAGCCGTCGAACTGTGGCCACAGGCACGGGCAGCAGCCCTAGGTCCACAGCTGCGTCCAAAGCGTGTAATGCAGAATAAAAACCGCAGATTTTCGGCTGCCAAAATTGCCAGCGCACATACCGATTGTTCCAAGGACGCTGGCCAGGTCTTTGGAGAGAAAAGTGGGCATTTATGCTTGATGGGGAAAGCTGACAATGGCAACAACGGCGTGTAAACAAAGGTACCAAATAAAGGCAGTTGGATAATTGCACCTGTGGAGCAGCAGCACCTTGTCCTTCTTTTCTCCTTCCTCACCCTCCTTCGTCCCTCCTCCTCCTCCCGCCATGAAATCCTTCGCCACCATTCTCTTCCCTCTGTCCCTCATCGCCTCGACCGCCACACAGCTGGGTCGGCAAGATCACCGTCGCCGGCAAGCCATACATCGGCAACAAGCCCATCGAGCAAGTCCCCCACGGCATTAGCTATGTCTCTGTCTATGCAGGTAGCCAGACCCTCTGTCCATTGGGGGTCAGAACACAGTGCTTGGCAAGGGACTTCCCAGCTTATCCTTTGAGCAACAATCAAGTGAATGGCAAAGGCGTAATTTTCAAGCTACAGGTAGGTGCGAATGAACCCATGATTGTGTGTATAATCGTAAACCCACAATTTGCCCATGAGTGATAACTAGACTTGGTAGAACATTAATCAGCACTGAGATACCCACCTACTTGTGCACTCTTGCCTTCAAACTTTAGGACTTGTATTGGCCAGCGACAGCGATACAAACCCTACTAAATAGGCAGGTTGTGCAGGAGCCACGGAGCCTGTGTGCAAACCAGTGGCTCCACTGCCAAATTATGACATTGATGACTTGTTGGTGGCTCTTTTGAGCCACTTGCCTGCTATTTTTGCGCATGGTCCGAGAGCCACCCCACGGCTCCATGGCTCCGGCACAACCTGTCTAATACTGGGTCAGCTTCTGAGCAGAAATATTTCATGACACAGAACAGACAGATGAACACACCAGCTGCCAGTGAACCACATTATCCCTACACATAGTATCTCCATCTCCTTGGATTCTCAGTCTAAGAGTTCTCATATTCTATCTGGTTGACTTCTTGCTTCCTAAGCTCAGGACTATTCACTCTCCTCTGTGGGTGTGTGCATTAACAAGTTCAGAGTTGGGAAAGAAATGATGTATGAAGATCCGCAACTTGGTATCATCCCGGTTTGGATCAATTTTATCTGAAATGACCCGTTGGCTTAAGG
The DNA here is from genome assembly GCA_029378395.1 of Mycena leptocephala. Classification (NCBI taxonomy): domain Eukaryota; kingdom Fungi; phylum Basidiomycota; class Agaricomycetes; order Agaricales; family Mycenaceae; genus Mycena; species Mycena leptocephala. The sequence continues at coordinate 60,168 of JARJLF010000906.1, forward strand.
CTGTCGGTCACAATTTCACCCGTGTGTTTCAGGTCTATTTATTGCTACTGTGTTGGCATTAAATTGGCTCAGAAGTCGTTAAATATCATTTTTTACCCAGTGTTTGTGATAGGATTGTGTGCCTTTGATTCGGCAGATGTTGAAGCTGAACAATATTTCGCTCAAAAGCATGGTTTTGACAAGGTTCAACAACCACAGTCACAAATGGTCTGCAAAACCTTTTGGCATAGACAAAAACAAACTTCCATGTATTTGAACTGGCAACTATTCTACACCAGCAATGCATTGTGTCTTGTTCATGGGGTATAAAACCCACACACTCTTGCAGACTCAGAGTAACACTTGCCCTAATGTCTTTGATTTTGAACAAACTCTGAGCACACATAAAGGTATACACCACTTATATCATCTCCCGACAAACTGAGAGAATTGATTGACAAGTGCAAGCAATACTGAGTAGCTAAGAAGCAGGTCCAACAAGCGTGTAATAAATAAAGTAATGATGTGAACCCTCATTGATATCAGACCCACTCTTGGCACACATAAATATATATGCAACTCAAATCTCCTAACAAACAGATACTACCCATGAAAACTTAGAGTGCAACTAGATCAAGTGCAGTTTCATCCTCCAAGTCCAGCCCTTCCATGTCTTTAATTTCAGAGAGATTGCTGATCTTGTCCACAGTCCCTGATGGTGCAGTGAGCTCTGCAAGATGAGCAAAGTTCTTCCTGTGTTGCTCCCACACATCTTCACTGACACCAGCTAGTCTTTGATCAATATTTTCAACTTGTTTGGCCTGTGAGGACTTTCAAATAGTGGCCTCGCAGCTGTCCAAAGCTCCACTGCCTTCAGTAGATCACCCTCTCCCTTGGAAATATCCCCGAGCCGGAGCATGGATTCTGCTTTGCTGCGATGCACATCCATATATGTAAATCCCTCCAAGGCGACTGTGAACAGATTAACAGCTATATGCTCATCACCTGCAGCAAGGAAGGCATCCCCCAGGAATTGGAGAGCCTTGTGGATTCCCAGGCTTTCTTTTTGCCTGGCAGAATGCACAAGAAACACTGTTGTCCAGCTAGACATCCCATTGGGGTCACCCCAGCGACTGGCATCACCAAGTCGCTCCAGACAGTAGGTCATGATTTCAGAGTGCCCCTTAGATAATTTGAGACATGTCTTAAAAAGTGTCTTTGCTGCTAAGAAATTTCCCTCTCGTAGATTGAGATCTGCAAGAGTCATATCACACATTATTACTTCCAGAACATGGCCTGCAGTGTTGAATATTCCTCTAGCTTTCTCACAGATGTTTTGGACATCCTCCTTTGGAGCACCAATGGGCACATCAATTTCAGCCACATTGAGCAAAGCAAGGCCATAGGTATGAAAATCCTGGTCCACAGAGGTTTCTTGAAGAATCCTGGAATGGATGTTGCGAGCTGCAACATATTCAGATTTGAGCTTGTGGGTCTCTGCCTGACTGGTCATTATACCATGGTCTAATTCACCACTGGACATGCCACATAAGGCCAAGAGGTCTCTTGCTCTACTGCAGAGAAAGATGCTCTGCTTGTAGTTGCCCAATGAATAGCAGCATGTAATCACAGTGAGTAGTGCCTGTGCCTCACTGTGCAAATCTGCCAAAATTCTTGCCAACCTCACAGCCTTGTTTGCATGCACCTGGGCTGTGAAGTAATCACCATGGGACCAGTGAATCCATGCAAGGCTAGTCAATGCACGGCATTGCAACTTGGTATTCTGAATTGAAAGTGCTAAAGAGATCGCAGTTTCACAATGCTTATTGGCAGCGGAGATATCATGTACCATCACATAATATTTTGTCAAACCAATATGAAATCTGCCTGGATGAATTCATATGAGTCACAATACACTAGTCATTGAAGACCATACATTTAAGATCTGGGTCATCAAAGTGCTTGAAGTGTTCTAAAGCTTCAAAAACCAGTGTCTCTGTAACAGAAATTGAAGAGTGGCCAAATGAGTTGAACAAACTGAGAATATGATAAGCCTCCAAGCGATGGTCATGAGGCTGTGGAAGGATGTTGTGAATCTGGCCAGTGAAAGGAATAAGCCCCTGTCCAATGAGGATGCTGAAGGAATTGAGATCACATGCACAGTAAATAGTATTTACTAGGTCTGGATGCCCCTGTTGAGCACCATTCCAGAGAATGTTCTGTATGTTTGAGTAGTTTGATGATATTCTAGCAACTGTTGCAGAACTTGATTCAGTGCCACAGTATTCCACAAATAGCTCAAGCAGCTCTTTGAAATGATTGAGAAGAGGCCGAACAAGGTGGTTTCCAGGTGGCTTAATCTTCTGCATATATTCCCGGATAGGGACCAATGCTTTTAGTCGTTTGTGTTCATCACTGTATGCCAAAGTGGTTTGAATCAATGCTGCCTTGCAGCCAAGGATATTATCTATTGGAAGCTTGGCCTGCATTAGTTCAGCATCCGAAAGTCCATCTGGAAGCATTGAGAGGAGGCTGAGGAGATCTTTTGAATGTGGAAAGGAATCAAGTCTGATACTTGACAGTGACAGTGAAATGGATAACTCTAGGTTCGATCTTTTGTCATATCCATCTGAGATCAGAGATGTTTTCTCTTCCTCCCAGCGGAATAATACATTGGAGCAACCTTCAGAATCAACTAAATGGGCCAAAAGATTGATTGCAAGTGGCATGTTGTCTGTCAGGGAAAGGACCTTGTCAACCTCTTCAGGATTGTGTGTATTGTCTGCAATGTCAATAAAGGTTTGCCTTGCAGCATCTTGCTCCAAGGGCTTCAAGGGCTGCAGAAAGGGTCGAGTCCAGGCTACCTCAGTTGGCCTTTCTGCTCCTCGCATTGTAATCTGATTGTTTTGAGTCACAAGCATAGGTCAAAAATACCTGAGAACCTACCACTAATGCAAGATGCTCCACACCTGTGAGCAGTGGACAAAAATTTCTCAATATTGGCCCGAGACTCCATTGGTTCCCACAAAGTCTCAAGATTATCCAGAATCAAGAGACTGTGAGGGCCTTCGGAGAAGTGTTGGATCACTGGGCAAGTCAGGTCTTGCCCAGGCTTCAGTCCAAGATGGGTTCCAATGAGAGCAGCAAGCTCCACTTGAGTTGCTGCTGAGTCACAAGCAACAAAAAAACGCTGCTGCTCATATCTGCCAGCAATTTCTATATGATGGATAACTGCTCTTGCCAAGCTTGTCTTTCCCATTCCACCTCCACCCAAAATTGCAATTCTGGGTGATCCTTGATTAAAGAGAGAAAGAATGTCTGATAGTTCTGACTCTCGGCCATGGAATATCTTTGGCTCGGATGGTAGCATGGAGATTGAGGTAGAGCTTCATGGTATTCAGTATGCAAATCATATATTGATCGTTTAGTGAGACTGACCTGTTGTGAGAGCCCGAATAAAACCTGCTGATCTATGCACATGTCATTACTTGATTTTGGAAGATGATTGGAATTGCCTTACAGAGGATGCTCCATCTGAGCTTGTTCTGTCTGAGGCAGCTTCAACCATGTTGAGCACTGATTTATGTCTCTTCTCTGCCTCCTCCTGCATCTCAGTAATATCTTTCATGATATTGGCCGTGCCAATCTACATATTTGCATCCTTTAATCAGTTGTTGCATGTCAAGTAGATGACCTACTTGAAAAATCACAAATCCTTGTTGCAATCCTGCCTTGCATTCCTTGAGCAGTGTGCTCATTTCACCCTGATGGAAAAAGCTCTTGATTTTGTTGCCATTTTGTTGGGCTTCAACAAATGTATGAATTTTATGAAGGGTCCTAATTGTTGTCAAACAGAATCTCTTGTGGCAGGACAAGCAACATACTCTGTGAACCTTCCAATATGACTCAACATGCTTGGTGGCAATGCCCCACCTGTGTCCGACTTCAGATGAACCATTAGGACCGCATTCAGCAACTTGTAAGCTTCCTCCAGCAGCTCAGTACAGTGATTCTTGTTTTGTTTAATAGTCTAGAATACTAATTGATTGACTGATTGTTATAATGTACACTGGAATTTACCTGTATGTTTTTCAAGAGAGACTGAGTGGTGTTAGAAATGGCCTCCAGGAAAGGAGTATTGAGGCTACTGGCAAGGAGTTCAACAGTATCAGCGGTGAGAGTCAAACATGTTGTAATGTGGTTCAAACGAATTTGAGTGACACTGAGTTGGGGGGGCATCTTGGTGGCGAATCACTGGGCTCGAGATGTCAGTATCTTATAACATGGAGCCTTGGGAATTCTCATCGTCATTGGCTACTGTTCATTGTTCATCTCCCGCACAGGGCCACAGATATGATCCTCAGTGCATATTTTCAGATATCTCTCCCACTCGAGATGTCATTATGTTTTACCATGTAATCTCACTATCATTAGCTACATCCACAATTTGACCAAAATCTTGTGATAATTTTGGCCTTGTAAGCTTGTCTGGCTTGTCGGCGAGCTCACAGGGTCATAAGTGGAAAAAAAAAAAACCTTGTGAGCACTCGAAGAAGAAAAAAAGATTTTGGAGAACTTTGGACATGGTTTGCGGCCTTGGGAGGTTGCAACCTTTTTGGATCATTATAAGCTTGCTGTCCAAAGTCTGATTAGTACTGTTCATCTGCTGACAGGGTCAGAACTTCTGGTTTAATCTGCTGAATTTACCCTGTTTGTTCGGCTCACCAAAGCAACAGGCAGGCACTGCAGTTTCTATTTTTTGGGTGTCAGTGTAATATTTTGACACTAATCAATTTGTCCTGGTTTTATTGCAGTCAGCATGGGGCGCAGCCCAAGTATATTGCATTTATAATTACATAGTAAGGATGGTCCAAATTCACGAAAATGCTAGACCATCATATGTGTTCTGAGAAACTCTACTTGAATTTATTCTTGTCATGAAACACGTCCATCAGCTGTCCATGCCAGAGTGCAGTGAAGGCATCTTGTCGAACTCATTCTGAGTATGACTACCATGGGATGATTATCGCAATGCGAAAATTCACACACAATGAAGGGTATCCTTGGCTAGATAGACAGATGCATAGTGTAAATCAAGATGAGTATAATAATAGCAGACCCGAATCAACCCCCGCCATGCTTCTGTTGCTGATCTTGGGCATCTGCGCTTGAAGTAGATACATCTGGCTGTTGTACTTGTTCCCAGCCACCCTCTTTACCCACAGCACTGGCATAAAGCAGGAGATGGCGCTGATCATCGGTGATAGTTGCAATTGCAATTGGGTGCTCAAGCCTTGTCCTCTCAACTCATGACTGTCAATGTGTCACTCCTCAAGCCATGGCTTTCGCATTGGTGACCCAAACATGAAACCACTCAATTACACGACAAGTTCGATCCAGGAATGCACTCGTGATTTGTTAAGTGGAACCCTCCACCTGACATCCCTCCCCCTGCTCATGGTTCTTTACCTCGCATCAAGTGACGTTCATGAGTTGTCGACCTGCCTCTAGTTGACCCAGTTTCCGATCAAGTCCGGATCTTCAGATGCTGTCATCGGTACAATTCGTAGCTATACAATATATTATTTCTTATATGCTTGTCTTGATAAGTGGTAAAGTGGATTGTAATGGATGGCTGGTATCTCCCCCTGCTGCCTAATGTGCTCTGAAAAGGCTTGTAAACCATGAAAATGCATTGTAACCCCCACCAGCTCGGTGAGGATTACAGGATCAGAGGTCTGATGCAATTGTCGGTGAAACATCACCTAGCTTTTGAGGGTTTGCCAAGCTTTTTGAGGATTTCAGTGGTCTGCAAAGGTATGCAAGGCCTTGCATATTTTCCTCCCTTCTCATGATGGGCAGCACAGCCCTCCGCGGGTATACTTATGATACTGCACACGTGACCCCGAGTGGAACTCAAGGCCCCCCAACAATTTGATTCTTGAATAAGCTGGTGAATTGTGGTTGGGCTTAGTTTTGGTTCTACCTCATGTTTAGCGCTCTCCCCGCAAGATACACCCGGAGTTAGGAGGTAGAAGGTGGAACCATTCCGAGTGTCAGTGATCATGTTTACTCCTGACTGGGTTAGGTGCCAGAAGACTTTGCCTGAAAGCGAGAGGCAGATTCAATTTTTAGTTGTCGTTGTTATTGGGGAGAGGTAGATTGACAGCACGCACGCATGCACGCATGTACACACCCACCGGCTAATGTTGCCGTGACTTGGCAAGTTGAGTCATGACTTGCTAAGTCGACTCAACAAGTCACAACTTGCAACTTAAAGTCACTCAAGTCGATAGAATTTCTCCAAACGCCTCCAGAGTTCGTAAAATCTCAAAAGATGAAAAAATGATTTTTACATGTGACATCATGTCACAATCTTTTTTGAATGACCCACATCGTGCCCTTTGGCAAAAAAACAAAAAACTCCTTGGGACCCAACTTGAAGTGACTTCAAGCCGATTGAGTCAACTCAGCTTGACTTGACTCAAGTCAACTTGGACTCGGAGACCAAGTCGCGGCAACATTGCCACCGGGGCATCGGACTCGAACACTTGGGCACTCAGGCGCTTTGGGATATCATAATCCAGAATCAATGGTGATAATTTCAAGGTGATTTCGCTTGAGCTCAGCCTCGAGGCTCGCGCAGCGTTGGCATGGCAGTGGTTTATCATTTGACAGGCATGTACACCGCCAAAGTGCTGTCAGGCCATCTCCAGATGGGATGATCAGCTAGATACCAGAAAACATGTCAGCTGATTCCAGCTGCTATGAGGCTGGAATGCAGCTGCATGATTCAGGCGGCATTCCCAGCTGGTGAGAACGTGGACAACCAGCTGCGAGTTGGCTTTCTTCCCAGGTGTTGTGCGGTGGCTCGGTAAGAAATAGATAAACTTAAGTCTTGAATGTCCCATATTTCTCTGGAATAATAGCCTCAACCCAACTTTGAGCTGCCGCGAAGGCCATTGGTATTTAAATCCACTTAACATTCCGAGTCATTTCCCCACATCGGCAAATTGTAAAAATTAGCATGGCATCAAAATCGCCGACATATACAATTTGAACTTGAGTTAATGTCGATTAATTTTCAGCCTCTCGGACTATGTTCACGAAAGCGGGAGCTTGAGTGTGTCGCGCGAAATGTTCCAAGTCATTCTAGCTCCGCCGGATCATGATCCGGGACGTCAGTCACATGTGCAATGCCCATCAAATGGTTTGGTCGCTCTTTCCTCCCTCCATCTCGTCGCCCTTTTGTCCACCTACCGCCGCTGCCCCCTCTCACCTTGGCTCTGGTATCAAGCTACCTGCTTTCAAGTCCACTCAAGAGCCTCAAATGTCCTCAAGAGTCTAATAAGTCTAATAACCCCCGCAAGTTGGCCTCGCTATCCTGTCTTCGCAAGTCCTGGATGTCTTTGCAAGCGCTATGGTCCAATTCTTGTCCTGGAGTCTTCTCATGGCTCCCCAATTCCTGGTTCCCTAAGCCGAATGTGCAGTACTTGGTTCATATGCAATACCACATTAAGCACCTGACATTTTTCCCCTCAAACTTTCGGTCTGCATGGGACTGCAGCAATGTGCATGCGCTATTGAGAGTAACGGCTATCTCCATAACATGAATTTCTGTACGTCCTTCGTATACGCTGCTCGATACTCCGTGTTTTATTCAGAGTTAACAAACAACCCACAGATGACCTCGCGCCGTGTAAAGCGGCAACACGCATTGCGCACGATTTGTGAGGGACTATCAAGCCCATGGGCGGTGCATGCTCGCGCATCACCCGACCCGTTTTGCGGGCACGCCAACCTGTCCCGCGTTCCCGTCGGCTCGTCTGATGGGATTCCAGGGCTATTGACTGTGGGTCAAGGCTGGGCAGCGTCATCGTTGTTTTTACTCGCATTACGAAGGGTGTATGTTGTATAATTTATCGTGCTGTTACTTGTAATTGTCCGAGCAAGAAATCCAAGCAAGCTACATGAACGGCACAGTACATCCCAGCTTCACCCACAGCTTGCACGCAGGCTGCCAGTTACCCAGCTGGTATCCAGGAAAGCTGGGTCCATGATGGACCCATTTACTCCGTCGGCCAATATCCAGCTGATGGGAGGCCGGGTACCAGCTGGATATCGCACGTTGTATGCATGACGGTTCCAGCTGGCAGCTATGTGATTGACCGTTGGCGGTGTAGATAGTAAGACAGTAGACGACTGGCTTTAGCATGGAGGGACCTCAAGCAGGTGTAAGTATTTATGATGGTGGTGACACTGAGGAGATCGAGAGTTTGGGGCCGGGCGTACTTGTCGCAAACTTGAATTTGAAGATGAACCAAAGAGGCTGAACCTCAACCAACCGAAGACGGTGAAGAAAGAGAAAGAGTACAGGCCGCGACAGAATCAGTGTTCGGAGGCAGGGGTTAGATAAATCATCCGACAGGCGGCCTCGGATTCGACTTCGAGATTATCAGCACTGTGACAGGGAACGCAGATTGACTGCCAGTGGTGGTAAGTAATTTCGCTTCCACAGAACTTGGCCACGAGCGAGCCTCGAGGCTAGCGAGTTGGCGTCCAGTCCAGTACAGTTTCCGGTATGCATGCATCCCTAAGTAATATACAAAGAACGAGAAAAATTAGAATATTGTAACAATCTCATGTCGTCTAATTTGAACCTAGTTGGAATTGGAATTTTAAACACTCCACGTTCGTCCAGAAGTACACCACTTAGCAAGTTTCCTTCCTTCCTTCCTTCCTGCGAGCAACGATCGAGTGGATGGGGAAGACTCCGAAGCCAAGGTGCGATTTCGAGTTGCTGGTAATCGTGGACCCACAGTCGCCCAAGGGCCACAATAACGCGATCGATAGCCAGACTTGGCAGAACAGTGGACTTTATACCCACCCTAGAAGGTAGAACCATTCCGACCGTTGTGATCATGTTGACTCTTGCCTAGGCACCTGAAGACTCATGAAGAGGCGGGTCAGTTTGTGGTGAAAAATACTGCTAGGAAAACAAACACTAAATTCCCCAACTCGTGGTCCAAAAAAGGGAGGAGCGCACATACAGTACCAGCAATAGCCTTGATGGTTAACCGAAGTGTTGTGGAAGTGAGGCGATTTAAATGGATTCAATAACAAATATTTAAATTCAATGGATGATTTTCGAATTCACATACCGTAATGGACGCACAATCGCCCAGATAGTACATAGAACAATCGACACGATACCCGCCCGAAGTTAGAAGTTAGGGGTAGAACTATTCTGAGTGTCAGTGATCATCTTACCTCTCGACTAGTGACTCTGGGGTTAGGCGCCTGAAGACCTGCCCGGCAGTGAGGCGGATTCGATTCGTATTAAGTTATCGTTGTTATGGAGACGTAGATTGATAGCACCGCACGCACGTACCGGCGCATCGATTGAACTCGCGCACCCAGGGTAGCATGGTATGATGGCGGTAATTAGTCTCGCTTGCGCGGAGCTTGAGCTTAGCCTCGAGGCTCGCGCGCAGCGGCAGCGTTGGCGTTGGCATGGCAGTGGTTTACCGTTTGACGGGTACAAAGTAGATTCTATTCCATAGACGGTAGACAGTAGACGACTGGATTGAGCTTGGGAGACCTCAAGCAGCCAGCAGGTGTAGGTATTCATGATGGCGGAGATCTAGAGTTCGGGGCCGGGCGTACTTGCGGCAGATGTGAAGACGCCGTACCTCACCAACCGAAGACGCCGAAGACAGAGTACAGAAAAAAGCCGCGACAACCGATTCTGTCGACGGAAGCGGGGAATAGATGATGTAGACGCCGCGTTCCTTCACTTCAAAACTTGGATGCGATGGAGTCTTGGGTGTTCGGAATCCACGCCGCGACGTGCGGATTCCACGTCACGATGTTTAGACCTTGTATTAAGACTCCAGCAAGAAAAAATAGCCCTCAGTGGGCGCGTTGGCCTAGGGATGGACGCCGTCGCCGTCTTTACGGCTCGGACGGGGCCCGTAAACGGGGTGCCGTCCCGTCCCGTCAAGCCTCCGGCCAAATCCATGAACGGGACGGGGACGGGCGGCCGTATACGGCCGCAGACGGTTTTCGCGCGCTTGCCGAGCTTTTCCGGTGTAAATACTCTCCAATTTGGCAAGAAATACCTTTCTGACACTCATTGAAGGTTTAGCAACTGCCGATTCCTCCATGGTGCCCTTTACTGAGGTTTAAAACACACTTTCGACCTATAACTGCTCACGTGCACCTGATCAAGCTTTTTTCAACCATGGTTGAAACCTTTTCGGAAGCCAAAGTGAGTGCTTGGAAACTCATTTGGTTAATTGTGGCACACTCACCAGATGATATACACTTGCTGTAACCTTTATTTCAGGCTCGGAGGGGAGATTTGATCCCGCCGCCGCCGCCCCGTCAATTTGCGATTGACGACCGGCTTTTTGCGGGACCGTCCCGCTTCGGTTCGAAAACGATACGGTAGACGGCCGTGTTTTTGACGGCCGTGCCCGCTTACGGGACGGTGTTCATCCCTACGTTGGCCACAATTGCGATGCGCGGAAGTAACACCTCCCGAGTTCCGGGTCGTCCACACTTGGTCCAAGGTGTGTAATGCTGACTGAAAACCGCAGCTTTTCGGCTGCCAAAATCCAGCGCACATACTGATTGTTCCAAGGACGCTGGCCAGGGCTTTGGAGAGAAAAGTGGCATTTATGCTTAATGGGGATTCGGGAAAGCCGACAATGGCAACAACCGCGTGTAAACAAAGGTCCCAAATAAAGGCAGTTGGATAATTGCGCCCGGCCTCGTCCTTCTTTCCTCCTCCCTTTCTTCCCTCCTCCTCCTCCGCCATGAAATCCTTCGCCGCCGTTCTCTTCCCGCTGTCCCTCATCGCCTCGACCGCCGCACACGGCTGGGTCGGCAAGATCAACGTCGCCGGCAAGTCCTACACCGGCAACGAGCCCGTCGAGCAAGTCCCCCACGGCGCGCCCTCCGCCATCCGCCAGATCGCGAACAACCTCCCCGTCAAGGACACCACCCTTGCCGAGCTCACCTGCGGGCGCGCCGCGGCCCCCGCCGCCCTCGTCGCCACCGCCAAGGCGGGCGACACGCTGCTCCTCAACTGGGACACCCTGTCCGGCAACTGGTTCCACGACGTCGGGCCCATGATGACCTACCTCGCGAGCTGCGGGGGCAAGAGCTGCGCCGAGTTTGACGCGAGCCAGGCGAAGTGGTTCAAGATCGACGAGCAGGGACAAGACGCGAGTGGCAATTGGGCACAGGCGAAGCTTGGTTAGTCCCTTCTTTCATGATATACGACAAGCGAATACTAACCCTTGCCAGACGACGGCTCCCCCGCGCAGTCACCCTCCCCGCGAACCTCAAAGCCGGCAACTACCTCCTCCGGCACGAGATCATCGCCCTGCACACCGCCCAATCCCCCGGCGGCGCCGAGTTCTACCCCTCCTGCGCCCAGCTCACCGTCACGGGCTCCGGCACCGGCGCCCCGCGCCGAGCGAGCTCGTGAGCCTCCCGGCGCGTACAAGCCCACGGACGCGGGGATCCTCATCGACGTGTACAATATGGCCGGGAAGGCGTATAAGTTCCCTGGCCCGGCCGTCGCGGCGTTCGTCAAGGGCGGCTCGGCGCCGGCGGACCCGCCTGCGACGACTACTGCGAAGGGTGCGGGGACGACGACCAAGGCTGCGGGACGACCACGCACACGACAGCCGCTCCGGCTACGACGAGCGCCGCTGCGTCCTCCCCTACCGCGCCGACGACGCCGCCGAAGACGTGCAAGAACAAGCGCTCGCGCCCGATCCCGCTCTGTGGTGGAGGTGGAAGCGCGCGCCGAGATTGCGGAAGCGCGTTCCGAGATCGAGCAGGCGGACGTCGAGGCGCGCCGCCCGCGCGTCGGGGTGCACGCGCGCCATCTGCATCGGTTTGCGGGCCGCTCGTTCTGAGGCGCTCGTTCGAGTTGGGAAGACTCCCCTCCCCTCCTCCTCACACCACACCACACACCACATATGATAACACGAATCACACACGACTCCGCCCCCCCGAATCGACTGATTCGACGCACGTTCCCTCCCTCCCACACACATTCACTCACTCCGACTACCGACTCTCGCTTTCTGAATTTCCGGCCGACACTCATTTTCCCGACACGACACGACCCAGCGTCAAACATTCTTTTCTCGCACCCGACCTAGCGTCGACCCAAACTCGAATTCCCATATGTACGACCTAGCGTCGACCCCTCCCTCCCCAGTGGCTCCCGAGATGGAGTCGCTTGCTTATCTTATCCTGAATGGATGGATAGATGTACATAGCGGACCCAGCGTCCTCCCCCGACGGCCCAGTGCCCAAGTTTAACCGGGCCTAGCGCCTTGTATACGTTATGTGTATGTTATGTGTGTATTTGTATATTTGTATATTTTTACAGAATGTATCAAATGCAACCAGCTTGTATGAGTTGGAGCGATATGGATAGGCGTCCCACAGTGAGTCTGAGTGGGGATTTTCCGACTCGGATGGAAGAAATGGCTTCGGTGCGAGTTGAGCCTATACCGTATGTATGTCCTTGAGTTGACGAAATGGGCACAATTGAAGAGGCTCTACCAACTGATCTAAATGCGAGGTGTGAGGTATGATGTTTCGGATATCTTGCATGCAAGGATGTAGTGCATACACAGACTGACTGGTAAGGTCGTTCGAGTTCTGTTCCAAACATCAGTGAGAGGTTAAAGATTTATGGGTTGCTGACTCGGATCCGCAGGGAATGTTGTGAATCTCAACAAATTCAACCGTCCCCGTCTGGATTTATTTATTTATCGAGATGACTTGTTGACTGGCTCGGTTTGTGAAATTCCAGCAACGTCGAGACGATGAGGAGTAGGAGGACAATAGAATTTCTTTCTCCTGGAGCTCGGGTTGAGGGATGTGTTGGCGATACTACGGGGAACTTAGTGCGATGGCCCCATAGTATATCCTTCAATACCTACAATTTTCTATGTACGTCCCGGAAAACCCTCCGTGTCCGAGATGCCCGAGAATATTCAACTTTTAACTTGTTTGGATTGTGAAAGATGGACGTGCCACTCGGATGCTCGAGTACTACGATGTCATGCCATCAGGCCTTCCGATATAGCGGCCAAAATGCACTTTTAATCCTCCGACACTTTTTTGGTCATTTTTCGACTTTCCGACACTTTTATTGCAGGGTTCTCCTGTTTCCGACACTTTTATCGGTTTCGTGAGGGCCAATAAAAGTGTCGGAAAGTGGTGAGTTTTCCCCACACTTTTATTGACTGCAAGCCTAGAACCGCTTGATATCTGTTTCTGTGTGCTCACTCAGTTCCTGGTTCTTTCCTGGTCTGGTCAATGCTGCAAGTTAGCGGATAAAAATGCTTTGCTTCCTTGGTTTTGACCCTGTTACTGCTCAAAATACGGCTTCTACCTGGTTTTGGAGCAGATTTACTGTTCATGGATAATTTCACTCACTTGCATTGCTGTTTTTCGAGGCTGAATGCTGCCAATCCTCTGTTGCGTTATACCGTGGATTTTTTACTATGGCTATGGTTTTGAAACAGCTTGATTGACCTCACTAGCCCCGACCGCAGTTATGCATTTCTTTTCTTTCAAAATAATTTAATTTCTTCACTCGTCTTCGATTCCGGAGCGAAGCGGAGGTATGTCTAGGTATGTCTTGTCAAGGTTAATGTAATCAAGAAGTCTCACGGTATTGTGCATGCTCCCGCAAGCTTGGAGCGCTGATTTCTTGCAACAGACTCGACAGATACAAGGTAAGTCTCTCTTCTCTCTCTTTCCTTTCTCATTTTGAAAACTTGATTTCGACACAGTCTCCATAGACTTAATTATAATAATAAGCCGGGTTACTTACGAAACCAGGAAAAATTAGAATACAAAAGCAGATGCTCATACCGCCGGTGACTGCGTGATGATGTCCACCGGTTATTGTTTGTCTTTTCTGCTTCAACCTCGACAGATTACTATTGTGTGGGATATTCACTGCCAGTGATATTATATTCTACGTGAGCAAAACCTGATGGCACGCATTGCACCCCCCACCGGGCTTTGTCTGTGGGTGTTGAGTGGGTGCCAGTTTGACTCTGGGTCACGGCTTGTTGCTTGACAATCATGAATTTTTTTTCCTCTTTGCGTTTCCTTTTCCCAGTTATTTAGGTGCTGCAGTGGTGCCCAGATTGGGAGTAACCTGCCCTGTGTCCCAGAAGGACAGAGTGCAGAACACAGACCAAAGGCCTGAAAGAGTTGAGTCAACCCGGCTCATGGCCGAGGTAACTGGGTCACATCTAGTCAGAATGAGTCGGAAGAAGTCAGTTGGAGGCAGGAGTAGAACACAGAGGCAGATTGAAAATGCGTTGGAACGTTCTAATTACACAGGACAAATTAGTATTTACAGAGCTCAGTCAAGTGCTGATATTGTCCGTTATTTATTGACTTGAACTTTGTGTGACTACGCCACATACAACATGGCCGCACGATGTAATTCATTGGCTGCGGCCAGATCCTTTGCATCTCCCGTCTGCTCGAACCGCCTGCGGAGGGAATTTGCAAGATCTTTGAAGGAGGCAACTCGCCCGCGATGTTCTGGCGGAAGGAGATCGAGGGCCTCACGATGTAACTTGATGGCCTCATCCAGATCCTCTGTATATCCCGTCTGCTCAAACAGCCTGCGGAGAGAATATCCAAGGTTATTGAGAGAACTGGCACGATCTGGATGGGGTACGGGACGCAGAGCGAGGGCCTCGCGATGTAACTTGATGGACTCGTACAGGTCATTTACATCTCTCACGTACTCGAACCGCGCGCGGACAGAATTTGCAAGACTGTTGAGGGAAGCGACCCGACGTGGATGTGGTGCTGGACGGAGAGTGAGTGCGTCGCGAAACAGCTTGATGGCGTAGTTAATATCCACTGGATCTCTCCGCTGTTCGAACCGCCTGCAGAGGGAATTTGCAAGGTTGTTGAGGGAGGTAGCCCGACTTGGATGCACTGGGCGAATGAGAGTGAGGGCTTCGCTATACAGCCTGATGACCTCGTCCAGATCCTTTGCATCTCTCATCTGCTCAAACTGCCTGCGGAGAGACTTTGCAAGGTTGGCGAGGAAGACAGCCCGCCCACGATGCTCTGGCGGAAGGAGATCGAGGGCTTCACGATGTAACCTGATGGCCTCATCCAGATCCTTTGCATCTCCTGTCTGCTCAAACAGCCTGCGGAGGGAACATCCAAGGCTGTTGAGGGATGTAGCCCGATCTGGATGCGATGGAGGACAGAGAGCAAGGGTCTCACGATGCCATCGGATGGTTTTGTCGATATCCTCTTCTGCATTACTAAAGTGGAAGACATCATCCACCTTGATGAGATTCTCGGTAATTGGGGAGTTTTTTGCCTGCTGGGCACATCAGCGGGCCAGACACAACATGCACAAAAGCATATAACCTACTGTCCCCTTCGAGTCATCAAAAATGACATGAACTTTGCGAAAGGACAGCAGTTCATCCTGATCATCCTCGGCACCCATTGCATCTCGTTCCACTGCAAGGGAATCAGAGTCTGTGGGCAATGAAGTGCGTTGCAACGATCCAGGCAGCTTCTCTATGAAAGCTGTGGATTGTTCTCCTGGATTATCTCGAGGTCCCATCTGCGACTCCGCAGACGCTTCGAATGTTCGGCCGCAGTCACTAGATCGTGGTCACCTATGACTGGGGAATTAAATTTGTCCGCACATACCAGTGGATCCACAGTGCCTGCATATTCTCCTGACCACACCAGGGGCAGGCTACAGAGGGGCGACGGAGGAGAACAGCCATTTCCAACCTCAGCCCAGCTCGGATCTTCCGTGCCCATATGTGAGGGTAAATAACGGCAGAATTACTCCTGTCGGCAACTTCATAAGCACGGGAGAGCACATATTTTGCGGCTCTCTTATGTCCTTGTTTTGAGGCACGCTCTGCTATAATACTGTGAAAATCCTGATGCTCAAACATGAGCACCCCAGTAGTAATGCATACAAAATAAACTTGCCTCGAAAGTGGTGCAGCGTGCCAAAGGTAAGCGGAATTCTAGCCCAAGTATGTCAATAACGACGATGGTGTGCTTCGTGTCGATCCCAGGGGCAGCAGGAATAGACCTAGTGATCTGGACGATCAGCCGCCAAATCATGTACGCTGCGATGTAAAGGATGAGTGTTTGCATGTAGAGTCCAATTGCAGTGGTCGGATCGATGGCAGCTGCAAGGCCGCTGAGAGCGTAAGTGCTGCCCTCGATGTCTGTTAGGCCAGCAGTTGTAAGAACGGGAAGTAGTGCGGCCATATCGCCTCGTATCATTGACTGTTCATCGGCGGACAATGCGATGAACGAGCAAATGACCTGGCGAAGAAAGTCCAGATGAGCCCGTGAGGGTATGAGACGCACGTAGTTGAGCCGAATGACAAGGGCATCGTCTGGAGCACGGGGTTGGGTGACCGAGAGAGATCTTTCGCTCATATGCTGCATGCTTTGCTCCACAATCGAGGTCAACCGCAGCTCCATGTCATCTGGCAGCCCGGAAAGACGTCTTAGGAGGTCGATGTTCTGCCGTTCAAGGGAAGAAGTAGTCTGTTCGATCTGTCTGAGTAACCCGCTAGCTTCGACTTGCCAGGCTTGACCTGCAGGACAAATAGTTAGCGTCTTCAGGGTGTCCGCTACCGCAGAGGCCACACCTCGATTAACCAGCATAAGCATTTCTGCGACCGTCATCCTCGATTCAATAGTAGTGAGCTTGTTAAGTCTATCAAGGACAGCCTTCATATCGTCGCTCTTGAAGAGCTCCCGAACAAAATGCTCTACCGAACGAAATCTGTTAGAAAGTGGAGGACATGGATAGTAAAATGGTCATACGTATCCGGTTTTTGTTTATCATCCGTGTAGCAAGGGCGAGTGCCTTGAGCACCTCGACAAGAATTTCGACCACGATGATCTTTGATTCATTTCCGAAAGGCACATCAGAGCGTATCTTCAGCTGCCTAAGGAATAATCCCAAGCTCTCCAAGAGGTCGATGAGGGCATCGAACTTCTCGCTGACACCTTGTGTCGCCTGTATGCCATTTAGACCAAGAGCATCCGGGATAGCGAAGATGGCACTCGCACCTTCAATAGAATCCCAACGGCAACAAAAACACTTTTGCCGCCTGGAACGGACTACGCATTCAATTAGAGCAATGTAAATTCGATGACAGCACACCTTGGACACGGCATCTTCAGCGGCGGCGTCGATGAACACTGTGACTGCAGTGATCACCGGCTTGAGATTTTGACGAAATTTTTGCCATTTGGGACTGCCCTCACGATATCCTCCAAATTCAGTTGCCATCTTCTCCAAAGCTTCCAGAACAGAGTCCTCTGAGTCGCAGCTGTGAAGACGCAAAGCAAGATCACTGTTTTTGTCGCGCAAATCAATCCCGGTTCGGTGTTTGTATACGCCGAAAGCATCTATCCAGAGACCTGGAAACGTCTTGGTTTCGACAGTGCTATGCGGAGGCATGAGCGCAACACGGCGGGCTGGAGGGTGGCTCATGGAGACAGCACTCACACACCTAAAAAAGGAAAATTCCCACCTTGTTAAAAGGCAGGTGGAAAGTAAAACTGTTCGCCGCACTTTTAGATTGCCGGAGAGTTCATCATTCAGATTGACAGTCAATCAGATGGAATGTATATATTTAATCATACCTTTCGGAGTAAAAGGAAAGAAAGAAATTCTTTTGAAAGAGAAAGGTCAGCGGAAAGTTGTTCTTTTAACCGAGATGAATGCCATGAGGAAAGTTGTATTTTTAGCACACCTTTCAGTTGCCGGAGAAAGAAAGACTTTTGACAAAAAAAGAAAGGACAGTTAAAAGTAGATCTTTCAACCGTGTTTTCGCCGAAGTTGAAAGAAAAAAATTCAAATGTGGAGAAATTTGTACTTAAAGAACACCTTTCCGTCTGCCTTTCACCTCAACGGAAAGGAAATCTTCCAGGTAGGTGGAAAGGCTAGATTAATATTCAACTTTCTGCGCCACTTTCAGAGGTGCTGAAAGGAACAGATTCTCAAATTATGAAAGCACCACAGAAATATAAACTTTCTGTTACACCCTGGGGTGCACCTCAGGTGCAGCTTCGGGTGCACCTCCTCGAGCAAACCCCCTTTGCGATGTGTGATCGTATATATATGGAGTATCCGTGTTAAGCGTACAAAGTACAGTGTAAATGAATTCCCAATACCGCGACGTCTTAGTTCAGTCCAACAAAAAAAAAAACACCAGTAGGTGCAAGAAACCAATGATTTAAAGATGGGGACGCCCTGGCCCTACTCACCCATCAGCTGGTACTCAACAAAGTGCGAGCCACGCTAAATGCCGTGGTCAGGGTTGCTCGAGAAGGTACACCCGAAGGTGCACCCTTGGTTGCACCCGCGGGTACACCCTGAGGTGCAGCCCAGGGTTTAATGGAAAGTTTATATTTCCGTGGTGCTTTCATAATTTGAAAGTCTGTTCCTTTCAGCACCTCTGAAAGTGGTGCAGAAAGTTGAATATTAATCTAGCCTTTCCACCTACCTGGAAGATTTCCTTTCCGTTGAGGTGAAAGGCAGACGGAAAGGTGTTCTTTAAGTACAAATTTCTCCACATTTGAATTTTTTTCTTTCAACTTCGGCGAAAACACGGTTGAAAGATCTACTTTTAACTGTCCTTTCTTTTTTTGTCAAAAGTCTTTCTTTCTCCGGCACCTGAAAGGCGTGCTAAAAATACAACTTTCCTTGTGGCATTCATCTCGGTTAAAAGAACAACTTTCCGCCGACCTTTCTCTTTCAAAAGAATTTCTTTCTTTCCTTTTACTCCGAAAGGTATGAGTAAATATATACATTCCATCTGATTGACTGTCAATCTGAATGATGAACTCTCTGGCAATCTAAAAGTGCGGCGAACAGTTTTACTTTCCACCTGCCTTTTAACAAGGCGGGAATTTTCCTTTTTTAGGTGTGTCAGCACCTTGCGGTCCGGCCCCCAGACACTGCTGCGTGATAGCACCGCCACCATTAGCAAATTCCTCGGCTCTCGTGGTGGCTTGTGCTCTTTTTTTCCTCTTTTTTGGAGCATTGGGTCTAACCTAACGATACTCAGGCAGAAGCATTCCGAGGTCGTCTGTTCTGGTTGTAAGCCAGATTTCGCCGGGGAAGTTGTCCTGGAGGAAATGCCATTACGCACTATAAAACCGCGTGTGGGACTCCAGCCTCAAATTTAGCCTATGCCTTTAACAGTATCATTACTTGGCTGTATACCCACTAAAACCCCCTTTGTGTAAATCCAATCATCCGGCAGTGATTCTTCATATAATAGCAGACCACTCCAAGTGTTCAACACCAGCTGTTTATTCAGCGATAACGATCCAAACCTGAGTTTATCGGCAAGGATCCTATCCCTGTTGAGAGATGTATTAACAGACCTCAGCCACTGATTATGAATTGCTGACTGAGAGTGGATTTTTCCAGGATGTGTTAAGACTCGGTCCACTCGGAGGCATGGTGGCTTGTGCTCAATTGCCGTAAATTTCATTCTAGTTTTTATTTATTGAGCGACCGGCTTCTAACAAAATAAATTCTGCCTGCGGTGGCTTGTGCTCGATTGCCGATCATACTGGCATAATACCCTGATTTTGGCAGTAGTGGCTGTAGTTCTGCTGTAGTTGTTGTAGTTCCGGCACTTTTACGTACTGTAGTTGCTCTGTAGTAGCCAGGTCTCTACGTAGTTCCTGTAGTTGGAGGGGTACTATGTAGTCCTCTGTAGTATGGTCAATTTATGTAGTCCTCTGTAGTATGGTCAATTTATGTAGTCAGCCTGTAGAAATTCTGGTTCTACATGGTTTGGGCCGCTACCTAGGACACACTTTCTACCACACACACAAACAACGCATCTCGTTTACTCTGCATGGGAAAGTAATGCATACAGTCACGGCCAAAATGATGTTCCCAACCAAATTAGGAAATTCCCATCAATCCCACTCCTTTTGCTTGTTTTTCGGCTCATACACCAGATATGTGATTGAAAAAAAAGTCTGAATGACTCTTAGTAGTCAGTATTTGTCTGGACAAGATATGGATAAAGTCTGAATGATGGAATTTAGCTGGATCCTGATTATTTCCATTCACTGAATTCACTGAATTCACTGTAAACTAGCTTTCTCCTGGGGAATCATTATTATTGCAAGTGATATGCCTGTGATTAGAGCATTGGAAACATATTTTCCAAAGTGAATACCGCCCGTCTGAGCTGAAAAGCAGGCAAAAGGAATGGGATTGATGGGAATTTCCTAATTTGGTTGGGAACATCATTTTGGCCGTGACTGTACGTGCTTTTGTGACTGGGCAAGAGAACTTTGCAACAATGCTCAATGTATTCCTTTCCATGGGATGATATTTCACCTCTCAGATGTTGTCCTCACATATTAGACAGGTTGTGCAACAGCCATTGGAGCCATCTGATGGCTGATTTGGGGTGCGCAAATGGATGGCTGGTGGCTCGGATGGCCGATGAACCTAAAGCAAGGTAACTCATTTTTGGGTGCTAGAATGAGTACTGATGCAGGTGCATCTCATAGAATTACCCCAGCCTTGCCAAAACACCAATTCCATCAAAATGAACATATTTTTGCCTCCCACCAGCCAACCGTAAGTGTGGAAGGAATCGCTAGCCTGCATATAGTCCCCAGTATTTCCAAATTGGTTGATTCACCAGAAAATGAGTTTAGGTATTCAGCCATTTGAGCCACCAGCCATCCATTTGCGCACGCCAAATCAGCCATCAGATGGCTCCAATGGCTGTTGCGCAACCTATCGAATCGCCCTGTAGCGACCCAACACGGCCTCTGTGCCTTGGGGTCATTTGGGAGAAGTTTTAGTTTATCGACATGGCTACGATTTTCCTCTATGGTACATGGTAATACATTGAGAAATCATCGAGTTCGGAGGGGTGCAAGAGGCGCGAAAACACCCTTTTCTTGTGAAGCCTTAGAAATTGTTTAGAAATATTTATTTTTCACCAATTTTTTCAGATATTTCATTTGAAGCTGCCCATTGCATATGGCTTTCAGAATCGTGTACACTCAAGGCGATATGTGTCTTGTGCTTTGAGGTATTCGACATTCGCTCCTGAAATCAGTGTGCTGACACACTCTGTGGCCGCTGTTCCAGTGTCACGCAAAAGGCGAAAATATTTACTCCCTAGCATGTATGCTGTCATAAATTGTATTTTTGCTTTAGACAGAATCCTGTGAGTAGCCTCTGTCCAGAATATAGGGTATCTCTGCATCAAAAAGACGGTTTAGCTGAGATTGAGTTGACTCATTCCTTAATGCCAGTTCCATTTGAACTAAGATTAAAGAGACGTTAAAACATCTTCAGGCTTCCAGCAATGCATCCCGGGTTGTATTAATGTCACTATTTTGGCAGAAAAACTGTGTCCTTAGGCTAGGCAGCCAACTAATGTATGAACACTGCAGGGTAGAAAGTCCAGATATTCAGACATTTTAAAACCCCAATTTTGACGCGTCCAAATACGAATTTTATCTCAGGGAACATGTTTTTGTGCTCCAAATATGATTCACCAGCCTGTTGGTTAAGCACAAGACGCATCGAGACTGTGATGTGGGATGTGACATGCCGTGACATTGAGCACTCAGGACATCATAATATCTGCAGCTCAGCCATAGGTGCCTTATGAACTCCAAGAATATTCCTGGAGACTTTTGAGATGCCTATAAACATTCTGTAACGCGAGGTCCAGTCAAAATTATCGTCTCCTGGACCTCCAGCAGATGAATTCTAAAAATGTCCGAACTTTGGATCACCACGCAGCTTTGAAGACAAAAACATATTCAGAAACCCGGGCAATTGTGCAGTAGCATGCCTCATGATATAATTTCGAATGTAAAAAACATAGCTAAGGGTTTGAGCCGATACTGAGCGAGCTAGAAAATGTTTTGCAAGTCCTGTGTTTGGCCGACTTTGAAGCAAGCCCCTTCAGCCCCCGGCGCGCTGGGCCGGAACTTCGCAGGCTTGTTCCGAACTTAGGAGCAATAGCGCCTTGTCCTTCTTTCCTCCTCCCTCACCCTCCTTCATCCCTCCTCTCCCACCATGAAATCCTTCGCCGGCATTCTCTTCCCTCTGTCCCTCATCACCTTGACCGCTGCACACGGGTGGGTCGGCAAGCTCACCATCGCTGGCAAGCCCTACACCGGCAACGAGCCCATCGAGCAAGTGCCCCACAGCACGCCCTCCGCCATCCACCAGATTGCGAACAACCTCCCTGTCAAGGACACCACCCTTGCCGAGCTCACCTGCGGGCGCACTGCAGCCCCCGCTGCCCTTGTTGCCACTGCCAAAGTGGGCAACACACTGCTCCTCAACTGGGACACCCTCTCCGGCAACTGGTTCCACGATGTCAGGCCCATGATGACCTAGCTCGCAAACTGCGGGAGCAAGAGCTGTGCCGAGTTTGACGTGAGCCAGGCAAAGTGGTTCAAGATCGATGAGCAGGGACAAGACGTGAGTGGCAATTGGGTGCAGGCGAAGCTTGGTTAGACCTCCCCTTCATGATATACGACAAGCGAATGAATACCAACCCCACTCGCGCACAGACGACGGCTCCCCCGCGCAGGTCACCCTCCCTGCGAACCTCAAAGCCAGCAACTACCTCCTCCGACACGAGATCATCGCCCTGCACACTGCCCAATCCCCCAGCAGTGCCGAGCTCTGCCCCTCCTGCGCCCAACTGACCGTCACAGGCTCCGGCACCAGCGCCCCCACACCAAGCGAGCACGTACAAGCCCACGGACGCAGGGATCCTCATCGATGTGTACAATATGGCCAGGAAGGCGTATAAGTTCCCTGGCCTGGCCGTGGTGTTCGTCAAGGGCGGCTCAGTGCCGGCGGACCCGCCTGCGATGACTACTGCGAAGGGTGCGGGGACGACGACCATGCATACGACAGCCGCTCCGGC
This sequence comes from Mycena leptocephala, assembly GCA_029378395.1. Taxonomy (NCBI): domain Eukaryota; kingdom Fungi; phylum Basidiomycota; class Agaricomycetes; order Agaricales; family Mycenaceae; genus Mycena; species Mycena leptocephala. Next base: position 83,168 of record JARJLF010000906.1, read on the forward strand.
TATGACGAGCGCTGCTGCGTCCTCCCCCACCGCATCGACGCCGCCGCCGAAGACGTGCAAGAACAAGTGCTCGCGCCGCCGGTCTTCCGCCTCTGTGTCCGTGGAGGTGGAAGAGCGCGCCGAGATTGTGCAACCGCGCTCCGAGATCGAGCAAGCGGATGTCGAGGCACGCCGCCTGCGTGTCGGGGTGCACGTGCGCCATCTGCATCGGTTTGCGGGCATTCGTTCTGAGGTGCTCGTTCAAGATAGGAAGACTACACGACTCCCTCCCCTCCTCCTCACACACACATACGATAACACGAATTCACACACGACCCCGAACCAACACACTCACTCAATCACTCACTCCGACTAACGAGTACCGACTCTCGCTTACTGTTTCTGAATCGCTTTCCAGCCGACACTCATTTTTCCGACACGACCCAGCGTCTCTTTTCTCGCACCCGACCTAGCGTCGACCCAAACCCAATTCCCATATGTACGACCTAGCGTCGACCCCTCCCAGTGGATTTATCCTGAACCACGAACGACTGAACGGATGTAATGGACCTAGGTCCTCCCCGATGGCCAGTGCCTAAGTTTAACAGGCCTCTAGTAGTGTCTGGTTCCGTAAAATTTTCCCAGGCTGTTGGGCCTTGTTTGTATCGGGTGCCTAAATCTTGTTGCAAGCCTTCTCTCGCTCTCCGCTGCCCATTACCACCCCATTCTTGCTCAAAACACCCAGTTACTGCCCTCCATTTGCTCTGATGACATACTCAACGGCGTGAAACACCTTAGCCCGACATACACCGTAAACACCACCAAACACACCCAAACCAATGCTCGTGGCTCCCATTTGCACCTATGCATATTCGACTGGCCCCACATTGCACTCTACCATCTTATGACTCAATTACATGATACAACCAGGTGTTTGTGGGGAGGTACGGACACCGCTGCATCCGATGGTACCATGACAAGGTCACCATACACTCGCCATACGCTCGAAACAGCCACTCAGTGCATTTGGGGAGGGGAAATGGAGCTTGGGCACTAGTAGACTCATTCAGGGTAGTCTGGTGGATAAAAGTACGTGGTCCCAACGATGTGCACACCGGAGAAGACAAATTATCTTCCGAATGTTGTGTATCTCGGCTCCGATTGTGACCCCATCCCTCACATATGCTCCTAATCTTGTAGAATGGCAATACATTCATAATACATACATATTTACTCAAATTAATGAGCTGGAGTCCCTCGAAAGTGCGAGACAAAGCCAGATCAGAACTTACTTAGGGGCTATGTAAACATGTCCAAACAGCCAGAAAAATTTTACGTTTTCCGCAAAATTATGAAAAGCGCTGTAAGCTTCCACTGTGTGAAACAAAACTCAAAAATAGTCGTAGATACGAACAAATACACTATGTCATCAAAAGCAATGACCGATCGGTTTTCGGGCCATATCTCGACATTGAGACAACATTTTTGGTTCAACCAAAGTGTAAGATCATGGAGAAGATCCCACGGACGATTCTGTACGATGAGATCAAAATATAATGATGTGCCATCATTCTGAGCCAAATACGGAAAAACCCAAAAGAATCGAGTTTTCAACTCGAGCTAGGATTTTTTTGAAGACAAACCAAACCTGTAAGATTGTAGTTCAGAATGTTCTCTACCATCCCACATTTTGAATTGTGCAAAAGTATACAGGGGTTGGGGAGATATGTGGCCCGCAAAATGGCAACAAACGGCCAAAGAAAACTGCCAAATCTGCCAAAAACAGCCAAAGATGTATAAAAGCGGGTCTAACCTAACGAGACTCAGGCAGCAGAAGCATTCCAAGTCGTCTGCTTGTGTTTCTGGTTGTGAACCAGATGTTGCTGGGGAAGATGTCCAGGAGGAAATGCCATGCACAGTAATTACAGGTGTGGGACTCCAGCCTCAATATATTAAGCAATGCCATTCTCACGGTATACAGCTGTATACTCACTAAACCCCTGTTGCGCAAATCCAATCATCTGGCAGTGATTCTTCATTCAAAAGCAGACCACTCCAAGTAATTTTTTGTTGAACGATAGGGATCCAAATCTGGTCTTATTTGTCGATATCCGATCTCGACTCAACAATGCGTTGACAGATCTCAGCCATTGGGTACAAATTGCAAGCTCTGAATGGACTTTACCTGGATGAGTTAAGACTCTGTCCACTTGCAACCTCCAAATTTCATGCGAGGCAACCGATAACAAGATGGTGAACAACCAGCCTTTCTCTTGTAATATTTTGCCACTTGGAGTATTGAAATGAACAAGATTATATCCTGATACAAACCCGCAGTTCAATTTTAGCCAATTTAAGTATCAAGAGACTGATGTAGTTAGTCTGAAACATACAGTTATCTCTTTACGAGCTTCTCATTGCGCTATAAGGGTGCCCAATAGGCTACATGTTCGATGTGACTGTCATAAAGTGGTGCGGCGCGAAGCGCTCTTGGATACACAGAAAAATAATCATGGAGCTGTCATTGTATCAGAATTATCTGTCCTCCTCCCTTTACGGCTGTATGTTTGCTGCTATCGCCTGCTGAGCCTGCTTCCACTGGCACCGGATGTTCCAAACAGGCGATGTCCGCTCGAGAGCAGCTGCTCGAAACTGTTTGTCCAGAGCAGGCCACAGAACACTTCTCCACTCATTGTTATGAACATCCCAGCCCCGCGCCAAATACTCATCCGGTGGTATGTATGTGGGAGGAGCGGCTGAAGATCGTTGACCGAGTTTCGCAATGAAAGCTGGAACCACTGCTCCGAATTTATTAGAGCCGGTCGGGCTTTGATTTTGCACCCGCGCAATCGATAGAGAGATGGTTCCCGGTTCGTGTTGCTCTTGTTTCGCTATACATATGATGGTCAGATCTATAACCGATGTCCGTGGTCGGTATGAATTGTATGGACTAACTTTGAGGTTTTTTCAAAGGCCCGGCCTCCAGGTCAATCTCTTCCTGTTCATTAATGGTCAACTTTTCTTCTGTTTGAATGTTGTCGAGATAACTCTGCAATCCGGTTAGCTCTATAACTCAAATGGATCGTGTCAATCGGACTGGCATTCATTAGCACCACGATTCCACGTATTCGTGTCTTCGATGTTGGGTCGGAAATCCAAATCAACACTTGATTGCGATTGATGAAAGATATCTGGGGAAGTGGTTTTTCGGAACCCTTGCGTTGGTAAACCATCAGTTCAGGAACTAGTATGTAATAGGCCACTTGCCGCTGGGTGCAGGTTTATCCCCATACCCACTCTCACTTCCAAGGGGTAGAACTCGGACCGCTTGGCATCCAAATGCATGCCCTGCGGTTGGTAGGCAATGTTATACGAGGAGTACGATTTGTTGCCTTCATCCCATTCGTCTCCCGTTTCGTAATCCACGCGGCACCTGGGCATGACCTTGACAAGGATTATTCAGGAACGGAAGAAATATAGGCTGCCTTACTTTGCTGTCAGTGACTTCCAATATGGCATCATTGTTCTGATTATAGGACATAGTTGCAGTTGCCAGCGGACTTCCTTGGGAAAATCCAAGAGCAGCTTTAACTCCCCGCTGAATTTGCTGGTGTTGCCCGTGTTTGTAAAGTTTGTCTGGGAGATCAAACCCTCGATGCATGCTGAAGCGATGTTAGAAGATATCCGGACCGATTGCAAGAAATGAATCACAATTCCCGGTCAATAATTGATTTCCTCCGGTGTGCCACAAAGCCAATACTTGCATAGGAGCGATCTACTTGAGTTTCACGCGGTCGAGTTTCGATTTTGAAGTCAACAAAGGCAATAACCTCCGGCTGGGATAAGGGACGGGTAATGTCCTTGCGATCGATGGGTATTTCTGTTTCCCGATTTATTGTGAGCTGAAGGAATTTATCAGAGGATAATACAGGGACAGACTTAAATATGCATTTTACCTTGAAGGTATACCCAATGGTGACTGCGTATGTATGAACGGCGTTGAGTTTTAAGCGAAGTTTGACCCGTGTTCTGTGTAGCTGACTTTCCCATTTGTCATCCATTGAAGTTGGTCCTCCACCATCCCCATCCCCATCTCCGGCTTCCTGGCCACCCTTATACCCACAGCGTCGTTTGTATTCGTCTACCACGTTCAACCCGTGGTTATCAGGTCCTGCACGGTCGAGGTCGTCATCCCGTTGTCCACCGTCTCCCGAGTCTCCCGGGGTGTTTTCATTCCCAAATGTATTTGCTTCATCATCTCCATCACTTCTAGTTTCCTCGTCGTTACTAGCAGCTCTGCCAAATTGAATGAATCCATTTTGTGGATCGGTTTCCCGACTCCTGCGTGAAGATCTCAGTATTAAATGAGGAATAAAAAATTGTACGCACAGTAGAGTTAATGCAGGATTATCACTAGAAGGTCGAATTACCACCGGAAACCCCGATAAATCTGCGAGTGAATCCGCCATATTTACAATGATGGGATCTTCGAAATTCCCGAATATCGCCAAGGCAGGTTCTGCTGGAGAAAGCATCCAGGCGAAAGGTCCACTGCAACCACTGTGTCGGATGAAAGTGAGAAGACGGTCGTCCCAGTTATCCTCAATCCACAATGCAGCTTCTGCAGGTTCATGGATGGATATTAGACATCCCCCAACACCGAGATTGGCTTGGCTGTAAGTCAGGTCCTTTGCGGTAAAAGAGACATATTGTGTTCTACATGGGAATATTAGTAAAAGTTCCAAATCTATCAAGAGACCTACTCTGGTTCTCGTTTCTCATCATGAGGTGAACATATGGCAAAAGTTCCAGTTTTTATTTCTTCAGCCTGATTGAAATCCAAAATTGGAGGTGTGGATGCAGCCTGGCTGTATGGGCTTGTGGCTTTGAAACTGGAAATGGTCACTTGGTGGGAATTTGTGGCCTTGGTCGTGGATGGAGCTGTTAGCTCATCTACTACTTCTTTGTCTTTGGTGGCCTCAAGATTGCTTGGCTGTGATTTGCCTAAGGAGAAAAAGGAGCTAGGGTCAGACTTACTTGCAGTAAAATCTGATATTCAGCATCACCGGTATAATCACTGTCAGAATAAGAGCTAGGATCAGGGTTTCCTCCTCCTCTCTGCTGTTTTTCTTTGGGCTCTTGATCCCAGCCAACCGTTCATCAATTTTTTCACCTTCCTTGCTGTGATGACCGTTCAAACAGTGGTCTGGCTGCTTTCCAATGTTCAACTGCTTTTAGTAGATCACCATGTCTCTCAGAAATGTCTCGAGTCGAAGCATGCATTCTGCTCTGCTGGGTGACATCCATGTGTGTGAATGCCTCCAAGCAACAATGAAAAGGCTTATGGCTGTATCCTCATCACCCCTGGCGAGGAAGTATCTCCTAGATATTGCAAGGCCTTATAAAATGCTGGCTTCCTGTTTGACTTGATGGAGTGTGCCAGGAAGACCGTCGTCCAGGTAGACATTGGTATCACTGTTCTCCAACAGCTGACATCTGCGAGTCTCTCTAGACAGTGGAACAACATTTCTGAATCCCTCCCACGAGAAAACCTAACACTGTCCTGGAAGAGTCTATGGTCCACCGTGTTCTCTGCATGGCTGGATCCGAGACCTGCCTGGAGGATATCACACCATTGTATTCCGTGAGATATCCAATCGGTGTAAACATTGATTTGGCTGTATCAATATTTCTCTGCACATCATTCCTCAGAGTCCCAATAGACACATCAATCTCAGTAAGATTGAGTAAAGAAAGGCCTGAGCATATGGATCTTGCTGCTTTGAAACTTCTTGCAGAATCTGATTGTGAATACTACGAGCCTCAATATATTCTGATTTGAACTTGTGGACCTCTGCATGAGAGGTCATGAGGCTGTGGTCTGCTTCACCACCAGACATGCCACACAGAGCCAGGAGAGCTCTTCCATGGCTGCAGAGAGCAATACTTTGGTTGTAGTTACCAAGTGCGGTCCAACACGCAGTTTCCACTTGGTACTGCCAGTGCTTCTGTGTATAAATCTGCAGAGATCTTGGCCAGCCTCCGGGACTCATATGCATGCTTTTGGGCCATAGAGTAATCACCAAGATACCACTTGAGCTGTGCGAGTTGAAACAAAGCATAAGACTGCCTGTTGGTGTTCCCGATAAGAACTGACAAAGAGAGACTTTTTTGGCAAAAGTTTATGGCTTTGACCATGTCTCGAACCATATAATGGTACACTAGGCTGGTGTAAAATTTACCTGGAGATTCTAGGTGAGTATCATGAAAACCAATGTCATAGGAAAGTGCACATTCAAGATCCGAATCTTCAAAGTGATTGAGGTGTACTAGAGCTTGGGAAATCAGTGTTTCGGGTCTGAAATTGGATGGATTCTGCTTGAATTAAATAACTCGGTGATAAAGTAAACTTCCAATCTAGGATCACTTGGCAGTGGAAGGAGTTCCTGAATTTGGGTAATCAGAGGAATTATGCCTCGGTGAGTGGACCGACTGAAGGAGTTCAAAATGCATGTGCAGTAGATTTTATCCTTCAGGTCGGAATCCCCTCTGTGGAGCCCAGTCCAGAGAACATTCTGGATATTTGAGTAGTTTGACATTATTCGAGCAATTGCCTGGAAGCCTGAAGACTTCCCAGCATATTTCATATAAAGCATGAGTAGTTCCTGAAATGTCTGAGAAGGGGTCTGATCATGTGATGTCCAGGAGGCTGAATCTTCTGCATGTATTCCCTGATAGGAACAAATGCTTTTAGTTGCTTGTGTTCATCACTGTATGCCAAGGTGGTTCGAATCAATGCTGCCTTGCAGCCAAGGATATTATCTATTGGAAGCTTGGCCTGCACCAGCTCAGCATCTGAAAGCCCATCTGGGAGCATTGACAGGAGGCTAAGAAGATCTTTTGAATGAAGAACTGAATTGAGTCTTGGACTTGACAGTGACAGTGAAATGGATAAATCCAAGTTAGATGTTCTGTCATATCCGTCCGAGATCAGAGATGTTTTATCTCTCTCCCATCTGGAGAGGACAGTAGAGCAACCTTCTGAGTCAACCAAATGAGCCAAAAGATTGACTACAAGTGGTATGCTATCTGTCAGACAAAGCACCCTGTCAATGTCTTCGGGATTGTGTGTGTTATCCGCAATGTCAATGAATGTTTGTCGAGCTGCATCATGTTCCAAGGGTTTCAAGGGCTGCAGAAAGGGCTGAGTCCAGGCTACTTTAGCTGGCCTCTCTGCTCCTCGCATTGTAATCTGACTGTTCTGAGTTGCAAGCATGAGAGTGAAACATACAACATACTATCAATGCAAGATGATCTACACTTGCGAGCAGTGACAGAAATTCCTCAATATTGACTTGAGACTCTATTGACTCCCACAATGTCTCAAGATTATCCAAAATTAACAGACTAGGTGGGATACTGGAGAAGTGTTGGATGACAAGGTGAGTCAGGTCTTTTCCAGGCTTCAGTCCAAGATGTGCTCCAATGAGAGCAGCAAGTTCTATTTGAGTTGAGGCTGAGTCACAAGCAACAAAAAAGCGATGCTGCCCATATCTGCCAGAAATTTCTGAATGATGGATAATAGCTCTTGCAAGGCTGGTCTTTCCCATCCCACCTGCACCTAAAATTGCAAGCCTGGGTGTACCTTGCTGAAAAACTTGAAGAATGTCTGAAATTTCTGACTCTCGACCATGGAATATCTTTGGCTCTGATGGTAGCATGGAGATTGAGTTGGAGCTTGAGAATATAAAGTGAGTCAATATTGTGGAGACTTCAGTGGAAACTGACCTGTTATGAGAGCTGGAATAGAGCTGGTCTATCTGTATAATAATTAGTGCCCTGTCCCCTATAAATGGACATGTTTTCATACGGAGGATGTCTCGGAGAGGGCTTCAAACATCTGAATCACTTTCTGGTGTCTCTCCTGGGCATCTTGCATTTTTGTAACATCTGCTCCAACTTTTGCTGTCTTAATATATATTGCATTTCATTATTTGTTATGGCACCAACTGGGTGACTTACCTGGAAAAAATCAAGCCCATCTTGTAATCCTGCCTTGCAGTCTTCAAGCAGTATGGTCATTTCACCCTGCCGGAAAAACTTCTTGATTTTGCCTCCACTCTGTTGGGTCTCAACAAATGTATGTATCTTGTGTAAGGTCCTGAATCATAGCTGTAAGTAATATACAGAGAGTCTATACCAGCCAAGTACTCTGTGAATTTTCCGATATGATTCAACACACTTGGTGACAAATCTCCACCTGTGTTTGACGTGACATGAAGAGCAATGATTGCCTTGAGCACCTCATGGGTATTCTCCAGCAACTGTGTACAGTCCTTCTTGTTCTGTTTGACAGTCTAGAATAACTGAGTGAGATTTGCATAGATGCCAGATTTATCACTCAAATTACCTGGGCAAATTTCAAGAGAGACTGAGTTGTGTTTGAGATGGTCTCCAAGAAAGGGGTCGCGAGACCATCAGATAGTATATCCAAAGTGTTTGCAGTTACAGTCAGACATGCTGTAATGCTGTTCCAACGAATCTCAGTCACAGTGGGTTCAGATGGCATTTTGGTGTTCAATGGGATCATAAGATGCCTGTATTTATGCTGCGCTTTCCTGGGAATACCCACGTTCATTAGCTGTGGTCCCATCTTCTGCTTCATCATGCAGATGTGATGCTTCCTATAAATCAATCTATGGCTCCCACCCCATAGAAAGAAGTATGCACTGATATGGGAAGATATCAATGCTCAAACATGTGCTGGGCCCCATGACCCGAAAACTCAATGGTGCTCATTCACAGTCCTCGCACTCTTGTGGGGAAAAAAACCCCAAATTTGCCTGCAAGTACCTCAGTCCTCAGCAGATTGTGTGAGATACATATCTGTTCTTGAGACTACCTGCACCTTTGCCAATCTCCCAGCAATGCTCTCCCGAGAGCTGATCAGCTATGAAGATCAAAATAAATGAGGATCAATCATTTGGCACAGTGTGTCCGGAGAATAAGTATCTCGTCAACACAGTACCACTACAGCATAGTACTACGTGTTGACAGCTTAAAACCCATGTTCCTCCCTTACTGATCTATAGGAACAGGATATATCTCAACTATGTACCCTCTCAATCACTCATTTTTCGAGACATAGCTCAAATGTTTGTTCCCCTTCTTCCCCAGCATTGGTTGATACTACATAGCGCGACAATTAGGTTCTTTGCTTACTGCTTCTTATTCTACTTTCGATAGACGTTCGGCGGATAACAAATAGCTTGTCAAGTAAGGTAGTTGGGGTCCAAGACGAAGGTGCGAGATGCTCGCGCATGCTGGGATAATCTTGGAAACACAGTGTTCAGAGGCTGGACTATGCTGTGTATAATACTATCACTATTACTATCACACCAATGTGGTTGCGGTGCAAGCATACATACCGCTAAGGTTCAGGCGACAGGTGAAATGGAACTGTGAGCAGAACAATTTTGCCCTAACAACAGTTACAGTACTCGGGCGCTGAATGATGCTTGATCAAATGCGGTGCCCGAAGATTGATACTGGCATGGAAGCCACTCAGCAAGATGGAATTAATTATAATATCCAAGGATGCGATGAATCCGACGGCAGAGAAGACTGAAGGCCTACCACTTCGAAAGCTGTTAAATTTTTCACCACGTCATTGAGTGGCAATGAGTGCCATTTCCGTGCCTGTGCCTGGGAAAATCCCAGGAATCATTTGTTCTATTAAGAATCTCTACAGCTTTCATTTGGATGTGTTTGTATATCTCCTTTAAGCTTATGCTGCTCGAGATCTTAGACCTGTTGTCTATCATCTTCCCATTGAATGTCCATTTTGGTTCAAACTGCTGTAATGTTCATTCAGTCAATATCACAGATGTAAATGCAAAATGTCAAACTTCCTGCAGGCTTGAGATGATGTGTGCATGCCATTATGAGGCTGGTGCTGGTGCTATGCACTTCACACCGCCTCATGACCCCTTCAATTGAGCTGACAACTGACAGACACATCTTCCACCCTTCCTAATCAGGGATCAAAGTTACCGTATCCAGACCTTTCAACCGCAGATGATTCTTCCAACTTCATCCGACTCTTCACCCTGCACACACAACACCCGAACCCACGACAACGGTATCTTGCAGCCAATGGCAGTCATCTTGGGCACGCTACGCACTCCTTTCCCATAGAGATGTTGACTTCTCAAGCAGGACGCTACTCCATCTGTCCTCCACCCTCCTCAGACGATAGGGAAACCTCTGAGGGATACTCGGACATGTCTCACAACCATGATGGTGCTTTCTCCCCTCTAAAATTCGACTTCATAGCGGACCTAGCGTCCCCACTACCGAGGCCTAGCGCCGAACCACGAACCGAACCGGACCTAGCGCCTTGTATACGTTATGTGTATGTTATGTGTATATTTGTGTATTTGTACAGAATGTATGAGTTGTTGTATGAGTTGGAACGATATCGATAGGTGTCCAACAGTGAGTGCCAGTCCGAGTGGGGATTTCGGATGGAAGAAACTTGAATACTTTCGGTGAAAGTTGAACCTATACCGTATGTGCTTGACGAAATAACTGAAGAGGATCCACCAACCGATCCAGTGACTAAATACGAGGCATGGTGCGTGATCTTTCCTCCGTCTTGCATGCAAGGATGTAGTGCATACACAGACTGCCGGGTAAGGTCGTTCGAGTTCTGTTACAAGTGTTGTGGGTGAAGATGATTTATAGATTGCTGACTCGGATCCACCCCTCCGCCCATGGCCAGTGCGAGGCAGGGAATGTTGTTTCGTGCTCTTTCTCCATAAGTTCAACCGTATCTGTATTTTTTAACAAGTTGAAAGGCTCGGTTTATGGACTTCCAGCAGCTGCCCGCATCAAGACGAGCGAGGTACTGTATAGCAGGAGTTTCTCCTCTAGTTCTAGTTGAGGGATGTAGTTGCGATACTACGGGGAATTTGGTGCGATGGCCCCACAGTATATCTCTCATACAATTTCCGCTTGGCCTAAAACCCGCCGTGTCCGAGATGCCCGAGAATATTCAACTTTTAACTTGTTTGGGTTCTGAAAGATGGACGTGCGACTCGGATGCTCGCGTACTATCTTGCGATGTATCAAGCCGTAGACTTGGGGCGGTGTGACTCTTGCAGCGTGTATTTACATGGTCGAGTTGGCAATGGGAAATAAAAGCCTAGCTTGAAGACATCTCGGTCTTGCTCAGCCCGGCGTCTGGTTTTGTTTTTTCGTACAGTTATTCTGTGTATATTTTTGTAGAATGTGCGGTAGAGGAAAGGACTGTAGAGTAGAGGTTGTAGGAGTCGCAACTGGCTACCTGTATATATATGTGCATTTCGTGCGACAGAGGAAACAGCAAGGCCACTGTTTGAATGGTCATCCCAAGCCAAACAAATTGAACATGTTGATCAAAGGCTAGCCAGTGTCAGCAAGCATGCGCTGGAGCAACACAGAATCAACTTAGCCCGTCTGACAGAGCCTAGTGCCCCTTTGGGGACTGTTAAGAACATGGAGAATCTATCTGAAATTGACGACACAGGAGGGCTGGATTTGGATCACGAAAGAACTTGACAGGTAGTATCAACCTGGTTCACTGGTAATCACATTATGTAGTGTAACATGAATTTCAAGTCTTAGGATGAGCAGCTCTGGACATCGCTGGGAAATCAATTGCCTATACACTATAGAATCACACTCTCGGGCGAGGAATAACAACCTTACGCCCAGTAATTTCAGATGCACGAAGCTCGTCAATCACTTTGTTGATATTCTCAAGTGGTTCGGAATGGAAATGGGCATGAATGGTTCCCTGTTGGGGTGATTAAATTGAGAATTTAATTTCACATAGGACATACCTTGGCAAAAGATTCAAGACTGTGACAAGGGCATCCCGCTCTCCGAATGAGCTCCCGAGAACTAAAAAATGAGAAGTGAGATTTAACCATAGAACCTGTGTTAAGAAATCTGTACATACTCTGTACACCAGATGTAATGATGTCGAGGGTGTTGAACACCAGATTTTCGGAGGTTGCACCGATCTAAAAGCGGGCTTTGATTCGAAAGGAACCTGAACTACGATCTCAACTAACCATAACACATTTAGGCCTACTCGGGAAGTTAACGTCGTTGCCCCTCAGAGCAGCCATAGCGAGATTGAAGGCTCAAGTCATGGATGTTAGCATATGGGCGTATCGATAGAGAGATTCCCTTACTTTGGTTGTTGGCAACAAAATCGATCGTGGTGTCTACCGTGAATCCGGCAGCTGTCTTGTTCGTGAGTTCAGTAAGGTCAAACGCCTCGGTAGCACCGAGCTCCAACGCAAGCTTCCGTGCAGCGGGCTTGAAATCGCAGGCGTACACTGCAAGACTGATAAGAGAGAAACTGACAAAAGGATGTTTATCGCACCAGTTGCACCGAAATGCTTTGCATATTGGACTGCAAGATGGCCGAGACCCCCGATTCCGAAGATCAACACTTTGTCGCCGCTCTTGACCTGCAATGAAATATTTATCAGCCAAGGCTTTCTATTTCGATTAACATTTTTTACCTGTGCTGCATTCTGAACGGCGTGGTAAGCAGTCACGCCAGCATCACTCGCGATCGCGGCCACTTCTGGAGGAACACCACTTGGCTAGATCATTCAAAGGTCAAAGCCTGAGGAAGTACATCAACGATGAAAACAAACCACAGGCACCAGTAGGTCGGCAGTTACGATAATGTACTCGGCGTAGCCACCATCCCTGCCGAGTCCAAGTGCGTTCAAGAAAGCTGGACCACCATTCAACCCATGGACACAGCTATCGAGTGCGAGAATAGAGTATAGGCGCCCAATCTGCACAGTATGACTGTCTACTTTGGATCCCAGTCTATGAAGCGTTCAATCATCAATGTACATTGTAGTGGCACATATTAACACTCACTTGACGGCAATCCCGCAACTTTCGTGCCCGAGGACATACCTTCTAGTATCCAAGGTGGCACCGCTCAAGAGTTCAATATCACTATGACATACTGGAGGTAGGCAGTCAATGCAAATAAATTGTTTCACGGCTAGAATATCGCGGACCTCCCGCAGCAGCGACCTTAAGCAAAATCTCGTTATCCTCCAGTTGGCGAATGGGATAATTCTTATCGAGCACAAGCCTGGGATTTCCAGGCTGGAAGACGGCTGCAAGCATCGTAGTCGGCGTCATTTGAGCAAATTAAAGATGCTGGAACAGTGAGACGAATAATGGAAAGATGGAGGGATGCAATATATACCTCGCGCGGCGATTCGGTACTCCGCCGATCAAGCGAGGCCCACACAGCAGAAATGGACACATAAGAGAGCCGCACTCGGCCCGTCCGAATATGCCATAGCCTAGGTCATTTGGAGAAAAAAAAGCACGGAGCTGACCGACCTAAAACTTGTCTGACCACGGCGGTTCACTGATTATGTATTTAAAACGGCAGTCACCATCAAGATGGAGTTACACCAGAGCCTCGCCGTTTAGAGAATAACGGCCTCCGTCCGGAAGAAATGAGTTCTGAATTCAAGATGACCTATAGAATTAACCAGTCGTAGGGGATTTTCGGGAGCGTCAAATCGACGCTACACAAACGATGGCAGTTGAATCTTGAGTTGAATTCAAACGCGACGAAGACAGATATCGTTTCAACCCTTCCGAAGGCGAGTTTGTAGAGACAAAAATGGCGATCTATAGACATGCTCCGAATTCGAACTTGTGAACCGGCGAAAGACGGAAGGACTTTGAAACCATTGAAAATTGTGCGGTGACTGTGACGCGTGACCGTGACGGATGACACAGTCGGGCCGGGCGCCGTTTCAAACTTCGCTGGCTGGCTTTCAAGTTTCCACCTGAGAATCTTCTGGCTCGTCATCCTCCGACGCCGCGACCCCAAAGTAAAAATTAGGGGCAAAGGAACCACGCCAACTTCCCGATGTATTACGCAGCTGAAGACTAACGTTAGTAACGATGCAAAAACCAATGCAAAACTACGCCTGCAGACTGCTAGAATAAAAGCTGCGCTTTTTGCTACCTACCAGCTCCTCCTACTTCAAGTACATAGCTCATTTTCTAAAATTATTACGTTCGAACTTCGTAATACGATCCACGATGGATCAATCTTTTTCCTATCTCGCTAAGTACAATGTTCTAGGCCAGAGCAAGGCCAGAGCCCCAATGACGCTGGCAAGGTCGCTTATTTCCTGATCGCGGTGGCCGGGTTTAGAGCACGCGGCAGGACGCCGATGTGGCGGACGCTAATCAGGACGGATCGGCACGGAGGCAAAACAAAAACCAAACGCCTTTGGAAGGCGTGGACTTTTCGCAAAGACGTGGAATCGAGATTCATTTGCGCTCTCTCTGTTTCGAGACTGCTTTGGGAGTGCTTTGGGCTCAAAAGATGACTGAACAACTTGAGATGAGTCGGCTAAGCTCTTAGCAGTTGATTCTCTCTGATTGATCCTCCCTGATTGACCCTCGCTTCGACGTACGCGACCGGCCAATGCCGGGCGACGCAACGCAAGTTATTACCCGCCAAGGTCGTGAGACTCTCTTTCCTCCACAGATGTCCTCCCAGCTACTTCCTCCAATACCTCCTAATATTGGTGACAGGTGCGCCTTCCGTACCAGTGGGACGCGTTGAAGTTCTGCTCACGCTACATCTCTGAAATACACAGGACGGCTCCCGAGGCAAGTGCTAGTGCGAATTCTGAGCCAGCCAGGATCTAATTTCGAGTCTCATCTTAGCTTTTTGGGATGCTCTTCAACTTTGGTTTGATGGGCTCGTTACTGGTTCAAGTGTGTAAGTCAACCTACAGGTTTGACGGCTATGTCTTCTTAAAACCGACAGATCTTTATTATGGAGCGTTCCCGAAGGATCGAACATCCACAAAGGCCATCGTATACACGGTGTTAGTACTGGAACTCACGCAGACCGGTATTATGAGCTATTTCGCGTACAGGCATTTGTTTTTTCTCCGAATGCGGCCGCTGAAGGAGTACCTTTTTTAGTTACACGATATTCGGCCCGGGATATGGAAATCTTGATGTGTTCGACCGGAGCGCGTTGGAATGGTTCCCAGTATGCATTTTGGGATCAATTATAGCGGGGATTGTGCAGCTCTTCTATGCATATCGGTTGCATGCCTTTTCCGGTTCATGGATCGCCAGTGGGATTGTTACCGTTGTAAGCTTCATTTTTAATCGGACACCATCCCGTTTATATTGCTTGTAGTTGGCCCTACTCCAAATTGGTTCCGGTATCGGACAAGGCATAATCAGTAAAATGCTTGTCGACAGGTCTAAATTAACGGGAAAGCCGATTTGCGTCACGGTTGTTTGATATTGCTGTACAAAATGTTCGATACGCTGACTTTCCATTTGTAGATTTGGCTGGTCAGCACCGCCCTTTGCGACCTCATGATAGCGGGCTTTATGACGTTTTATGTAAGTTTTGGGATTATAACGAGTTTCAAAGTTCATGATTACTTGACTTTTCGCGTAGCTCAAACGGGGTCGAGTCTTTTCTCCCCGGATGAAGAACACCATTGCTAAGGTGGTTCGCTACACTGTAGAGACCGGAGCCATCACAGGTTCAATTTTATGCTCCCTTCCGTTACACATCCACTCACACATAGTCCAGCACTTGTGGCCACCGTCCAGATAATTACGAACTACGGATTCCCCAAGAATAATTACTTTGAGACCCCAAGCTGGACTCTGGGCAAGCTCTATTCAAACAATCTTCTCGCAAGTTTTCGTTTTTGACCATATATTTCGAGTTATTCACCGGTGTCTCAGGTCCTTCTGAACGCCCGTGCAATGACTGTGGGTGGACGAGACTACGTGCATTCTACAGTTCGCGGTATTACCGATGAGATCGATTTCAACGGCACAGATGGAATGACGACGGACACACGATTGGATGATAGACCCACCGGTGGCATTCGCCGATCCGAAAACCTTTCAGATACAGAGAACAGCAAAGGGCCAAAACGATACCCCTCGAGTCGGACACTGGACCTCGGCGACGTCGTTGTATAGAAATTGCTATAATCATTGAGATTTAGGAACGCAACTAAGGAATTCACTCGCAATTATGCCATTGCCCTCTGAAGCTAGTTCGCAGATATTTGCCGCAGACAATCCAGAGGCACTCTGTACATCGAACGACTTCCCTCTTCCCCTCGCCGGTTCTCTGTGAAAGTCTTGGCCTCTGTTAAATCTTCATTCATCTCGTCGTTCCAATATTCGGCGTCGATCTCTAGATCTGCTTCATTTTTATCCACTGCAAGCTTTAGCGCTATTATCGATTTCTAAACTGCGAAATTTCACACCGTTCCGATTTCCATCCAACTTCGCATTCAGCCCATTCTGGGCCATCTTCATGTCCCATTTGCACTCGAGTCGCAACTTACGGCATTTCTCCCATTTCGTGTTCATCATAGCCATTGAGTCGCCCCTCGCGTTTGCACCGATTCTGGGCCGCTTCGCTTCGCGCAGATTTATATTTAGCAGATCCTATTCCTCGCACACCGACCCAGAGTTCCACGTTGTTAGCAGATCCCCGTGCATTCCAGAAGTCGCATTTTTATCTTCCCAAGAGCCATGCCTCTGAGCCCCATATTTCGCATTTCAAGTCTCCTCACGAAGGTCAGCCCAGTATAGCACGCGCAGTCGGTGCACATCATCGGGACATCGGAAGTTCACCGCTCACCGTTATTGTCCTCAACCCAGTTCTACCGCCTTCGTCCCATTTGGTGGACAAGCCTGTTCAAGCACATGCACCTCGAGTTGTGTTTTCAGTGATCAAGTTGTGGAGTTATCCCAGTCTCCCAGAGGCATCTCAGTTGCTTCCAAGTCGCGTAGGAGCAAGCCAGCGTAACGCATAGACGTCGCAGTTTTCCCTCGTGTCGCATGTCGCATCTTGAACCAGAGCCCTCAGTCCAGGCCGAGAGACTTCCCAATGTCGTTGCCACATATTCGAGTTTGCACGAGGTTTCGTGTTCGCTCCACGGAGTTCAGCTGCAGATTCGGCGAGTCGGCCTAGTACTAAGTGGACCTGAATCAGATCGTTCGCCAGATTTCGCGTTCCTAAGCAAACCCTAAGGCTAGAGAGCCTCGCCTTCTGTTCATCCATTTATTTTGGCGCCACTTTTTTTCTCTTCATTAGACTCGGATTCAATCCTGGCTCCCTCTCACCGGGAGTGACAAGGCTCAGAGGAACCCACAGGCCACTGGAACCCCAGAATCAACGCACTGAAAATGCCTCAGGCTGCTATTTCTTCTTTCTACTTGTGTCTACGCTTTCTTATCAAGTCGGTCCCACCGCCATATCGTTCAAGTTCGAATCGTAGCCGTCGTCGAGAGTGAACGGTGTTGGTTCCTCCGATCGCGGAAGTCTGAGTCCGATCAAATCTGATATCCTCCGATCAAAACGATTTTTGCTCGCGGCACGGTGTTCTACTTCAGTGAATGCATTTTTTCCCCCTTCCACCACATGCCACAATCACCTGATATTAATATTCACTCAATGAGACGGCCTACTTATACAAATGGGCTAGAAAATAAACTAAACCAAGTGGGAAGATAATGCCACTGAATGTGCTCCGTCTCCGTCATAGGCAACTCGGCATTCAAATGGCATGAGCCATTTGGTATACTTGAATTTCGAAGTTAGGCCAGAGTTCTTCAAATCTGTCGCCGGTCTAACACAGGCTTTGCAAACCTATGCCAGTGCCGATGATGAGTCGTAGAATGTTGAATGTACGAATTTGAGTCGGCTTCATTGTCGCCACGGTTCTCGTCACTGCCACAGAATTCTTGAGCTTTCTCTATTTCTCTTTTGCCATTATGTTCATCGGTGCTATGTACTATGAGCCTGATTTAGTGCCGAAGTAGGTAGGAGAGTTTATTCCGAGGATCAAGGGATTACATCAGACTTTTGACATTTTGATTGTCGCGTTGCGCGTTATAATACAACGCGACAACGCCCCGCCAAAACGGCACAACACGGCCTAACAACACCCCAACACCACAAGGCCACAATTTTGGGCTAAAAATCCACAACGCCGGTGATGGTGCACTGTTGCCGCGCTTCGGTGGTTGATCAAAATTGAAAATCATTCTTACCTAAGGGAGTTCCCCATCCCTGCACCCCATCCTGGCCAAATTTCAAGTTCAATGTCGAGCTCACCGTCGTCGACAAAATTCATCAACAACGCGACAATGCCTAAAAACGCCGAAACGCGGCAACCAAAATGTCAAAAGGCTAGCAATCATAAATACCGGAATCAAATGATACACAGCATTCGTGCCTGAAGACGTAAAATGCAGGATAAAATACGACTTCGATCAAGTTCAATGATCATCCTAACAAGATGCCCCCCAAACCCACTGTCACTCAAATCCGACTGAACAACATTACAACATGCTTGACTATTGCCGTGAATACTCTGGATATTCTTGCCAGTGGCATCAGGACCCCGTTCCTGGTTGCTATTTCTAATACAACTCAGTCTCTTATAAAAAATATGCAGGTGAATTTTGACTGAATCTGCCGTTATCAGCTATCTCAGTAAATCATGCCAGACTGTTAAACAAAACAAAAACAACTGTCTTGAGCTGTTGGAGCAAACTTATGAGTTGCTCAATGCAATTCTGATCATTCACATCAAGGCTACTGAAGAATTGTCACCAACTATGTTGCATCATATTGGAAAATTTACAGAGTATGTTGCTTGCCTTGTTCAAACCGTTGCAATGGCTCAATACTATTAGAACCCTTCACAAAATCCATACATTTGTTGAAGCTCAGCAGAATAGCAGCAGAGTCAAGAAGTTTTTCCATCAGAGCGAGATGACTACACTGCTTAGGGATTGCAAGATGGGATTGCAACAGGGGCTTGATGCTTTCCAGGTGAGTGACCAACTTGGCATTTCAGCAACTCATGGACAAATGCAATGTTAGGTCAAAACTGCTAATGTTCTGAAGGACATTACAGAGATACAAGAAGATGCAGAAAGGAGACACAAAGAAGTGCTTGACATGATCGAAGCCCTGTCAGACACAACAAGTTCAAATGGGGCATCCTTTGTATGGAAATTCCACTGCTCAATTGAGAATCAAATAGTGACTTTTGCACAGATAAGCCGGGTCTATTCCAGCTCTTACAACAGGTCAGTTTCCACTGAAGTCTCAACAATATTGGCTCACTTTACATTCTCAAGCTCCAACTCAATCTCCATGCTACCATCGGAGCCAAAGATATTCCATGGTCGAGAGTCAGAAATTTCAGACATTCTTCAAGTTTTTCAGCAAGGTACACCCAGGCTTGCAATTTTAGGTGCAGGTGGGATGGGAAAGACCAGCCTTGCAAGAGCTATTCCATCATTCAGAAATTTCTGGGAGGTATAAGCAGCAGCGTTTTTTTGTGGCTTGTGACTCTGCAGCTACTCAAGTAGAACTTGCAGCTCTCATAGGAACTCATCTTGGACTGAAGCCAAGAAAGGACCTTACTCACCCAGTCATCCAACACTTTACTACTCAGCCACCCAGTCTTTTGATTCTGGATAACCTTGAGACATTGTGGGAACCAACAGAATCTCGTAGCAATATTGAGGAATTTCTATCACTGCTAACAGGTGTAGATCATCTTGCATTAATGGTGGGTGCCCATGTATTTTCTGTCAATTAGATACTCATATCATCTCAGATTACCATGCGAGGAGCAGAAAGGCCAGCAAAAGTAGCCTGGACTCGGCCATTTCTTCAACCCTTGAAACCCCTGGAACAAGATGCAGCTCGGCAAATATTGATTGATATTGCAGATGGAATACATGATGCACAAGAGGTTCACAAAGTCCTTGCACTGACAGACAACATGCCACTTGCCATCAATCTTGTGGCCAATTTAGTTGACTCTGAAGGTTGTGCCAGTGTATTATCTCGCTGGGAAGAGGAGAAAACATCTATGATTTCAGATGGATATGACAAGAGATCCAACTTGGATTTATCTATTTCACTGTCCTTGTCGAGCCCCAGACTCAATTTGTTTCCCCATTCCAAAGACCTCCTCAGCCTCCTTTCAATGCTTCCAGATGGACTTTCAGATGTTGAGCTGATGCAGAGCATGCTCCCAATTGATAATATCCTTGGCTGTAAAGCGGTATTGATTTGTACTGCCTTGGCCTACAATGATGAACACAAACGGCTCAAATCATTGGTGCCTATTAGGGAATATATGCAGAAGATTCAACCACCTGGAGATCATCTCATTCAGCCTCTCCTCAAACATTTTGAAGAGCTGCTTCAGTTTTTTATGCAATACCGTGGTACTCAATTGAGCCCTAGTACAGTTGCTCAGGTATCATCAAATTACTTGAATATACAGAACATCCTCCAGAATGGGCTCCAACAAGGACATCCAGACTTGACGACTAGCATATACTGTGTATGCTATCTGAATAACTTTAGTCGGCTGATTGGTCAGGGGCTTGTTCCCTTGATTGACCAGATCCACAGTGTCCTTCCACACCCTTGTGATCATCACCTGGAGGCCTACTTTATCACTGAATTGCTCAACTCATGGTATTGTCATTCAATTTCCAATCCAGAAGCACTGGTGTCTAAAGCTCTAGACCATTTCAAGCATTTTGACGACCCAGACCTTAAATGTAGGCTCATTGGTTAGTATTAGTTTATTGGGACTTATATGATTTCTTCAAAGGCAAATTTTATAATGTCTTGGCACACTATTGTAGGATAAAGCATAATCTTCCAACAGCCACAAACTTTTGTGAAACTGCAATATCTTTAGCAGTGTCAACAGGGAATACCAAAATGCACTCACAGGGACTGTGGACCCTTGCCTGGATCACATGGCTTCTTGGTGATCACCCAGGAGCCCAAGTGCATGCATATGAAGCCCAGAGGCTAGCCAGCATTGAGGGAGATTTATACAAAGAAGCAGAGGCATTACGGCTTATGAGCATTTGTCACTATACATCAGGTAACTACAAGCAAAGCATCCCTCTCTGTAACAGGGCAAGAGACCTCTTGTATCTTTGTGGTATGGTCAGTTGTGGCTTAGACCATGACATCCTGAACACTCAAGCTGAGATCCACCTGCTCAAATCAGAATATGTTGAAGCACGCAGCATCCATTGCATGATTCTTCAGGAATCCTCTGCAAATCAGAGTCCCTACACATATAGCATTACCTTGGTTAATATTGCTGAAATTGATGTGTCTATTGGTGCTGCAAAGGAGAATGTGCAGAGCAACTGTAACTTGGCCAGAAACATATTTAACACTGCAGATCTTGCTGGAGAGGTTGTGGCATGTGATATTGTTCTCGCAGATCTCTATCTGCGGGAAGGAAATTTCTTGGCAGCAAAAACAATCTTTGAGAGATGTGTAAAATTCCATGGAAACCCGGAAATCATATCCTACTGTCTGGAACGACTTGGTGATATCAGCCGCTGGGGTGCTTTGCATCAAATGTCCACTTGGACAACAGTGTTTCTTGTCCATTCTCTCAGGCACAAAGAGAACCTCAAAATCCATAAGGGTATCCAATTCCTCGGAGATTTTTTCCTTGCTGAAGATGATGAACATACAGCCATCAGCTTGTTCACAGTTGCCTTGGATGGATTCACATATATGGATGTCCATCGCAGCAGAGCAGAATGCCTGCTCCGACTCGGAGATATTTCTAAAGGACATGGCAACTTGCTGAAGGCAGTGGAACTTTGGGAGATGGCAAAGCCACTGTTTAAACGCTCATCGCAGTTCAAACAAGTTGAACAGGTTGATGAAAGGCTAGCCGGTGTCAGAGAAAATGTGTTGGAGCAACATAGAACAAACTTGGTTCATCTGGCTGAACTCGATGCATCTTCAGGGCATGCGGAGGACTTGGATTATCTATCTGAAATTGAAAACATGGAAGTATTGGACTTGGAAGATGACAAAGAGGTTGATCTGGTTTCAGTCTGAATTTTGGTAGATTATTTATGTGTCTCTATGCGTTCGGGATTGAAAACTGAATGTGACATTTGACGCGCACATTGAGTCCTCCCCTAAAGTACAGATCCCCATCATACTGTATATGGCCATTGAACAGTGTCCAGTGAGGGTACCTTGTGCATACCATTTTTTAACCTTTTCACAGCTGTGCAGAGCACCTAGGTGCATTCCACAGGGCCACAGCTGATACCATCACTCCCCATCAAGTTTAAAAAACCCTGTACCATAACTGTAACTGCATTGTGCATGTCCAGCCTTATGGTATGGTCATATAACCGTAACTGTAGACCTTATTGTATGGATACAGTGGGGATCCCTACCCCGAAGTATGCCGCTCACATGTTGGAGTGCACAGGTGAGCTTATATATGATGTATGTGGGTTTGTGAGCTTGAAACATCATCATTGATACTGTTGAGAGCAGCGAGTTGATCCTTGCTGCACAGCAATCTCGGAGACAGCGGTTGATCGGGCCGAGCGCGGATCTTATTGAAAGAGACATGCCGGCACAAAGCTTTCCTCAGTACTGTTACGACGTACTGAGGTGAGCTTCAGGATTTCCTCATGGACAATGCCAGAACTGATATTTTACTTAGTATCTACTTAATTAACATATGGTTCAGGTATTTGTCCAGTACTGTTACGACGTACTGAGTATCTACTTAATTAACATACGGTTCAGTTTTCAACAGGTTATGGGCTATTGCTGCTAAAAGCTGGACCCAACTACATCCAAGACTACCCCCGTTATATGACAACACCTCTCGACATCGAAAACCTTACACTTTCTTTGTCCACACTCAAGATTACCGCAATGCCACTCGAAACCATTAAACCCAAGACAATAACCGGCCTCGACACACTCGACCTCGACAAGAAGAATTATGTATGATGGTCTGAAAGTGCCCTCAATGCTTTTCTTTATGGTGGAATACGTGAATACGTGCTCGGAGAGGTCCCGAAACCCGCGGATGGACACTCAGACCTTCCCATCTGGAAGAAGAACGACAATCTTGCTCAGGCCAGCATCCGCATGTATATCTCGGATGCGGAGAAGGACTATCTTCGCGGCTGCACCATCAACTCAGCATCCGACATTTGGAACGAGCTGAGAACGAGACACCGACAGAAAGCCTCGACCCAAACATCACTCCTCGACGATGTACTCTCCATCCGGATTGACCGAGACAGCGAGATGGTCACAAAGCGGCCCAGATCCGCAACCTATGCAAGCACATTTTTGAGATCAGCAAACTCGACGAGGACAAGCTTGCGCGCGTCATCCTTCTCCATGCATTTTCAACCGACCTCCGCTACATCCGCGACAAACACAAGGACAACGAAAAATCAACCCCCGCAGACATCGTGCAGTCACTCGAGAAAGCGAAGATATGTTGGGAGGAGGAGACAAAGGATGAGAGAGCGAATGCAGCCCGCACAACAACGAAGTCTCCTGCAAGCACCAAAGGTGTGCTGAAGAGTGGTGTCTGTGCGACATGCAGTGGCAAGCATCGCATGGACGATTGCTGGGCTGAGGGTGGTGCCATGGAGGGTCGACGCAATGAAGTGCTCGAACGGAGGGTGGTGCATCGCAAGGACAAAGACTCCAAGCAAGCCGAAAAGCCCTCGAGCACCCCGAACACGAAGCCCACCGCGAAGCCTCGCTTTGCCATGAAGGATGCGAGCGGTAAAACTGTGTACTTCACCATAGTTGACGATGTCGCAGATGCTGCTGCCACCGCTGTTGCAGGTATCACTCTCAACTCTGAGCTAGAGGAGGTCTATGAAGCATATCACAGCCGCCGCAACTCTAATGCATCAGATTTCTCCATGTTCACAGAGGTGGACCAAATTGCACTCACCGCGAGTGCCGGCGAGTATCCCCCCTTCGCAGCCGACACTGGCGCCACTGTCCATCTATCTCCAGTCAAAGACGACTTCCACACTCTTCAAACTATCAGCCCACAGAAAATTTGGGGTGTTGGCGGGACCTATATTGAAGCCACGGCTAAGGGCGATATCCACATACGCAGTGACAATGGGCACACCTTCATCCTTCACGCCACCTTGTATGTTCCACAAGCCTCTATGTGCCTCATCTCGATTGGCCGCATCACCGACCAGGGCTACTGTGCCTTGTTTGCAGATGACGGATTTTCGGTTGTCGATACTAAGAGCAAGATCACCGTTGCGACAGGGACTCACCATGGCAAAAAGCTGTACTCACTTGATGGCACCATTATCACATGCCCCACCGCCCACGTCGCCACGACTCAACTGCCCCCAGCGAGCCTGGAAACTTGGCATGGCCGACTCGGACACATCGGAGTATCCACTATTCACAAGATGGCCAATGGTGAAATAGCAAAAGGTATGCCTGTCGATCTATCGGAGCTGCCACCAGCCTGTAAACACTGTATCCTTGGAAAACAGACCCATACACCGGTTCCGAAGACGAGGGAACACACAAGGTCGACGAGGAAGCTAGGAGTGGTGTATGCTGATCTGACCGGGCCGGAGGCGGTAGAATCGAAGCGTCGGAATTTTTACTCTATGGAATTGGTTGATGAATACACGGATATGACGTGGTGCATACCTCTGCACACGAAAGATCAAGCTTTCCGAGAGCTGCAGTGCTGGGAAAACGAGAGACGCCAGGAATGCAGCGAGGAAGTGGGCATATACCGCGTTGACAACAGGGAACTAAAGAGTCACCAGATGAAAGACTGGTTAGCTCGAGCGGGCACAAAACTTCAAACAACGGCCCCTTATACCTCAGCCCACATTGGCATGGTTGAACGTTGTCATCAGACCGTGTTTGAACTTGTGAGAACTATGCGCTCGGCCTGCAACACTCCTGTAAATCTGTGGGATTATTTCGTTGAAACAGCTGCTCACATTGCACAACAGCAACCCACAACCTATCAACGCAAGAGAACACCTTATGAAGCTTGGTATGGCAAAAAACCTGATCTTTCTCACTTGCGCGAAATCGGCTGCCAGGCATTCGTGCTAATTCAAAACAAACATAACCCAAAAATCTTCGACCGCTCCATTGAATGCATACTCATTGGTTACTCCACCGACTCAAAAGCGTATATCTGCTATGACAAACTCTCCCGCCGTGTTTTCACATCTTACCACGTAAAATTCATCAAGTCACACCAAACCATCCCAAAACCCCTACATCCCGGAAAAATCGCAAATGCTGAGAAGGAATCTCCAAATAATCTCCCCTTCGTGGTGAATGACGAGGACGACGATGACGACCAGGATGAGGCACCTAGCACCCCTGAACCCGTCTCAGAGGAGCCTGCAGATCCTACCCCTCGTTGTACTGGTCGAGTCCCCAGGGAGAGCAGAGAGGAGAGGCTTCAACGCGCAGTAGAGGAAGCAAAAGATGCAGGGGAAAGAGTTAGGGCCAACAGGGAGGCAAAACACCGAGAACACGTACCAAACGAGAACAACGCTCATGCACTGATCGACGCTATCGCTCTGCATGCCCTTACAGCTGACGATGTGCAGCTCAATCTCGAGCATCCCGATGACCCCAAATCTGCGAAAGATGCTCTCACAAGCCCGCTCGCACATGAATGGCTCGAGGCAATGCACGATGAGCTCGAGTCCATCAAGGAAATGGGAGTCTACGTCCTTGTCCCTCGTTCAGCTGCCCCAAAAGGCCGCAAGGTGATGCGAGGAAAATTCGTTTTCCGGACAAAACGCGACTTCATGGGTGCAGTGTCCCGATACAAAGCGCGTTATGTTCTCCTAGGCCATCAGATGATATATGTCAGCACAGGGCCTCACTGCAGGGGTTACTGCGACGTGGGCGGCTGGGCGATACAAGAAGATAGGTAAAACGCGGTAGATTGAGCTCTGGAGAATAGACTAGAATAGTGTAAAGAGCCTAACTACCTATCCTAGGGTTATATACTGCAAGGTGTAGTAATGACTACCGGTCACCAAGGAGTCCGTTGGAAATAACAGTCGCATCGTTGAAATACGATCGCGGTTGAAATGCGATCGGGTTGAAATACGATCGAGGTTGCAAATGATCAAGGTGAAATAACCCGATCAGGGACGAGGGCAATCGAGGGGTTTGGAGCATGATGTCGGAGGAGAAACGATGTGGTGAAGGAAGGGAGTACGATAGGTGCATCCCGAGGTATAACCCGGTGAGTGTCTGCGTAGTCGCCGGGTTATTGGAATGAATTTGGGGAATGTGGAAAAGAGCAAATCATGACAATATATGGCAAAGACTATACCAAAACGACCTCACCTACAGCCCGAGCTGAATCCCTCCGAATCCTCTTTCATCTTGCAGCTGCACTGGATTTTGAACTCACTCAAATCGATGTGAATGAAAACGGCGTACCTGTATGGCGCCATCGACGAGACCACCTGGATGGAACAACCTAAAGGTTTTGAAGAGGTCGGCAAGGAGGATTGGGTGTGGGGGCTGAAGAAGGAATTATACGGCATGAAACAAGGCGGGCGACTGTGGAACAAGCACATGGACTCACAGATGAAGGCAATCGGCTTTACACAGCTCAGCGTTGAGCACTGCATTTACTATCGGAAGTGCAAGTCAGGAACAATATTTGCTGCCGTGCATGTGGATGACTTCACCATGGCCGCCAGCAGCAGTCAGGAGGAGCAAAGGTTTGGGGAGGAGCTTGGTGCAGAGTGGCAGATCTCGCGTGCTGACGCTAACTTCATCGTTGGCTGGGCTATTCAGCGGGACAGAGCCAATCATACCGTGTATCTCTCACAGAAGGCTCTTATTGACCGAGTCTTTGCGGAATACGGCTGCAAGGATGCAAATCCTGTCAAAACACCGCTTCCTCCAAATACAAGACTCACCAAACGCGACCTCCCACAATCCGAGGAGGAGGGACGAAGAGCCGCAGCTCAACCGTACCGGCAGCTTGTGGGAGTCCTCATGTACCTCGCCATCTCGACTCGTCCCGACGTTATGCACGCAGTCAGCACTCTTAGCCGATTCAATAGCAGCCACGGGGAAGCGCACTGAAAGGCAGCTATTAATGTTGTCAGATACCTCAAGGGAACGAGAAACTACAAACTTGAACTCGGAGGAAGCAAAATCTCTCGACTCATCGGTTACACTGATTCCGACTATGCCAACTGCCCAGATACGCGGTGCTCGGTCTCGGGTTATTGCTTCTCATTGGGATCCGGAATCGTCTCCTGGATGTCCAAGAAGCAAGCAACCACCGCGACGTCTTCCACCGAAGCTGAGTACATGGCTGCATGCTCAGCGACGAAGGAAGCCGTATGGATTCGGAATGTCTTGCTCGGCCTAGATCGAGAACAGAAGGACCCTACTGTCATCTTCATCAACAACAATGGTGCGCACATACTCACTGAAGATCCATCCTTCCATCAACGTGCCAAACACATCGAAACCCAGCATCATTACAGTCGCGAGTGTGTCAAGCGTGGGATTGTGCATTTCGCCGACGTGCCTTCAGCCGACAATGTTGCGGATGTGTTCACCAAGGCATTGCAGCCGTCGTCATTTGAGAAGCTCAGGTCCGAGATGGGATTAAAGCTGTCTCCGAATTAAGGAGGAGTGTTGAGAGCAGCGAGTTGATCCTTGCTGCACAGCAATCTCGGAGACAGCGGTTGATCGGGCCGAGCGCGGATCTTATTGAAAGAGACGCGCCGGCACAAAGCTTTCCTCAGTACTGTTACGACGTACTGAGGTGAGCTTCAGGATTTCCTCATGGACAATGCCAGAACTGATATTTTACTTAGTATCTACTTAATTAACATACGGTTCAGGTATTTGTCCAGTACTGTTACGACGTACTGAGTATCTACTTACAGCCGATGTCAGTACCGAAGGCGCGAATCAGAAAATTGCCGTTTTGGGCATTTTCTGATGTCCGCGACCGATTTGCCTATATCTCAATGAGTTTTGCACGGGTTGACTTGAAACTTGGATAAATAATTCGGGCTAATTCAGCCGCTATTAGTGATAGAGAGACATAAAGGAAAATATTTTATCGTGCACTATATGTCACACTGGGTTTTGCGGGCAATAGACCTTGGCTACATAGCTGGAATCCTGTCCAAATGACCTAGATTTTTGGGAGGGGGTACTAATCTATGTATTGAATGAACTGATAGAGCTAAAATTATGAGAAATTTATTTCCTGCCCTTCCTGTCTCATTCGGGGGTGTGTTTTGGGTAGCAAACAAAGAATGGCTCTAGGTATGTAATGTATTCATAATTTGGCTCTATCATCTCACTTAGTACACATATAAATGCCTCCTCCCAAAAATGCAGCTCATTCAGGCCAGATTTGGGCTCTGCATTCAGGATCCATTGCTGGAGAAGCCGATATGACAGATGGTAAACAACAAAAGATTTTTTCAGATATCTCTCTATCACTAATAGCGGCTGGATTATCCCGAGTTATCTAGCTACATTTCAAGTCAATCTGTGCAGAAGTCACCGAGATATAGGCAAATCGGTGGCGGGGATCAGAAAATGCCCAAAACGGCAATTTTTTGATTCACGCCTTCGGTACTGACAACGGCTGTAATTAACATACGGTTCAGTTTTCAACAGATACTTGAGGGAGTTACCGCAGTAAGGTGAATCCCAGGAAGGAGGGTCCCTTAGTAAATCTTGCAGTATACATATTGGCAGCAGTCCTTATTTTCCAGATCCCTCTTCTCATCTTTTCAGAATTTGTGCCGACCTGGATTCGGTTTAATTGAGTGAGTGTGCATTGATGTTCCTGGGTAGCTGCCTCTGGCTAGAACTCGAAAAAAGCTACATTATCTTCTGATTTTTGCTCTAACTTATATCACAGGCTAGAATTTGGATATCCCCGACTGCTTTCTGACTTATGCAACAAAGCACAAGGTGCTCCAAGATATCACCTCACTACTACTGGGTGATGCTTCAATCAATTGTTCATGGACACCCGACAGGCTTCAGTGCCATGGGATGGAATTCGAGATACCCGAGATGCCCGAAAAGAGTCAACATGGTTGAATTTTGTTCCATGCTCCAGTAACTTGTGATGTATCCGGCCATCGGGAAGTGTTACTCTTGCAACATATTGCTACATGTCCGGCCCGCACTCGAGCCAACAAGAACTGGAAAATCCAAGCCCAACAAATGGCTGCCAAAGTGCTCTTGAACAGCTATTCTAACATTGAGATCAAATACTACTCGGCTGAGATCGTGATAATTCAGCGAAATGCGTGTTGGGGATGAAAAAATTATAGGATAAAAAAAGAAACATACAAGATAGTTTCAAACACATCCAAGTACCGCCGCCATCAACCACTCATATGTGCTCCTCATCATTTATGGTAGCACGGATGAGGTCCACCGAACGCTGTGATCGAGGCTTGATAGAGCACTCAAACGGAAGAGGCATACTGCTCATTAGAGCAAAAATCAGCGCATTAACAAAACGAAGCAGTTTCACGCACGAGACAAGTGCGGAGAAATATTCATATGTGGGTTCGATGACATGTCCATCCTCTCCGATTGCTTTCATGATATCGAAGGTGGCAAGTATTGAGACTACGTTGATCCAAACCGACGCCTGTGCCATGTGCCGACCGGGGCAGATCCTAAATGTGTATCATCTAGATGCCCCTGAACTTCCTGTGAAAGGCCGCACCTGCGTCCGAACCCAAATGCGGCGTCCGGGTTCCTGATAGCGTGGTTGGGTTTGCCGTCTAACAGGAAGCGCTCTGGGTTAAAGGTGTACGGGTCTGGATACATGACCTATGTGCATTAGCTATTCCTGCATCATACCACAAATAATGTTCGACCGACTTTATCGTGAAGGATGGCCCTGTCAACCAAACAATGTCTCAAATCGGTGTCGTCGGAGAAATTAAGCACAATACTCACCATGCATTTGGAATTACTATCGATCCTGCTGGCAACCGATACCCTTTATACTCGTCTTCAACCGATAGGAAGTGGGGAATGGCTGGAGGTATCGTTATCATGAGATCAGATCCAGGGAAACAGCAAACCAATCGGAGTAACGCTCCTCCACCGCATAACTTCTTTTATGAGAGCAGATACATAAGGTAGCGATTCCTCGTCGTCGAAATCTGGAAGACGGCCGTTACCGATAACAAAGTCAATTTCGGCCTGAGCCTTCTTCTGGGCTTCGGGGTTGGCGAGCATGGCCAGGAAGAATGTGCCGAGAGCGGACACCGTGGTATCTGCTCCTCCCACGTATATGTTTCCTGCAACCATTTTTACCGACAGTTCCTGTGCTTTCCTGTTCTCAGAATCGTCTATGTTGCCTAGAGAAACAGAAGTGAACGACATCGATGCTTTCCCCGATGCCTAGAAATATTCGTCAACAGTCAACCGCAAACAGGCGGAGATACCGATTGCTCACGATTTTGTGTTCAGCTTCAGCGAAGGGCAGATCAATCATGAGTTGGGACATTTTGCGCCATTCTTTAGCTGTCCGCTTGAAACCAGCGCCGGGGAACCACTCCGGGACGTATTTAAGAGCCGGGATAGTATCCTAGGGCTGTCGGCGAGAATCCTGCGGTAATAGTGAAACACGTACAACGAGGAATCGTCCTGGCACCGTCGCGATGACGAGTGTGTGTATTGCATCTCTGGCCAGTGCGACGAAAGGGTCGTCCTGTGGAAGGACATTGATGCCATACGCAACCGACATGATGATGCTCCCTGCCATACTGAACAGCACCGCTCAGAGCTCAAAATATTGGAATACATTTGGGCACCCACTGTCTCAAATGATCCATAATGTTGGTTGGGTCTCGGAGAAGGCGCCGAAGGAGTTCGTGACATGCCGCAAGCTCCTTCGGTTGATAGTTTCGTGCAGCGGCGACATTGAATGCCTGGTGGAATAATTGCCGGTACTTGCGCCTGTCGACTAAATCAGTGGATATCTTCCTTCGGAGAGAGGCTTCACCAATGGTCGCCTGATAGGCGACGACAAGTCAGAGGTTGGCTGAATGAGTGAGGTAGATCGTACCGTATTTCATGAAACCTAGGGAATACACATCAGTGTCATGAAAAGCACGTAGTTCGGTTTCGAACCCAAAAGAAAGTCCCAGCCCATTAGCTCGTTGGCCATGGGCAACCGGGGCCTATTTACGGTCAAAAAAGATCCAACGTCGCGAGAAATTCCGTGCACCTATCCGAATATAGGGCAGACCGCTTCTCCAAAAGGTCATTTGCTGCTTCCGCCGAAGATATAACAATTATCGATGTCCCCGCCACATTCAAGTGAATGATATCGGAATCTGGAAGAAAATGAAAGTCGTGGGTCTAAATAAAAGGAGGGACTGACTGTATTCCTGACTCCATTGCATGTATGTCTCCCACTCCCGCTCTGAAGGCATTTGGAGTAAATTACCGATCAAAGGTAATTTCTTTGGCCCAGGAGGTAACGGTAACTTGCTCTTGCGTTGGGGGTATCGTAGCAGAAAAACGACAAGGACAGCCAATGCTGCACAACATACGTAGAGAGACATCGTGGAGGCTG
Organism: Mycena leptocephala; assembly: GCA_029378395.1. NCBI lineage: Eukaryota > Fungi > Basidiomycota > Agaricomycetes > Agaricales > Mycenaceae > Mycena > Mycena leptocephala. The sequence goes on from JARJLF010000906.1 coordinate 114,745, forward strand.
AAACGGGTGAGCTGGGGAGCAATTCAAATTTTCCTTCCCGCGGTCGCGAGTTTTATCAGAGTCCCGGACACCGAGTATACCGCGTGACGCTAGTTTTTTTGAAGACTTTTTAAGGTCTATCTTTCCCGGTAGCTTGGCTTTCTCCGGCGTCGAGCATCAGAAAAAAATGACAGGTGCCAATGGTGAGAAATCAATTCAAATCATGTCCCCTCGCAGTGGAGGTAGGTAGGTGGAATTGAATTGAGATTATTGCTTGCGAGCACCGGCAGCAGAGCAAAGAGGACCTCAATTGTTGTGTCCCTATTGGCATCAGAACAGCGAGAATGGTTTGTTTCGTCACGGTGTCACCGCCACGTGGGTGTGACGGACGCGTCTTGCCCGGAACCAAGTTGCCACCGCCATGTCGACGAGCGTCTTTTCATTGCCAATTCCCCTCATACTCTTAATTCACCTTCACCTATTACAATACCCGCACGCGAACAAGCCTGAATACGACCACAACATCTTTGACGCTCATGTCCGAGGCCTGCGGGAACGCACAAGAACGATGGAAGACGTCTGCTACTTCTTGGTCACCCGTATTGAAGATGGAAAAAGGAACGTGTTCGCAAGGTTCGATCCATCGTTGATAAATATCGTGCATCCCTCATTATAATATGTAAAGATCATACCGACCTACCCATGTTCGCAACCTACAGACACCACGGCCTTCCGAACTTCTCTCGCAAAATTTCTAGAGAACCTACGACACAACTCCATCTTCTCGGCAGTGCCTTCGAGAAAACAAAACTCCCCCCATAGCAAAACGCCAGTTGGCGGAGTGGAGAGCTTCGCTTGGTGGTGGAAAGACGTTGTAGTCCGTAAATCTCTGCTGGAAGAATGCGGTGGAGAGAGGTGGGGACCATTGACTTGATAATCCCGAATCTCATTCGCTTTCGCAGATTCGAACGACTAATGTTGGCACTCTCCACCCATGCTCTCTTGAAAGGCTCCGCGATCCACGTAGGACCACACGAAACACATGTAAATCAATCTCTCTTCTCCTGCAATTTTTTTGACCTACGATTCCCTAGGGACTGTTGCGTAGCCAACCCAGGGTTTACTTGACGCGGTTGGCCGCATTCCAATCTTCCCGAAATTCGTGGGTTCGAGCGGCGTTTATCCTAAACCAGCAACAAAATGATCTTAGGGCGTTGCGTGTGTGTTTATTTTATAACTAAATTTACAGCTTCGTGTCCTGATTTCCACTCAGGCAAACGTCGAGAGTCATGGTGGTTTCAAAAAGTATACCTCTTTGTCCACAGATAAACTGGTAGCTCTTGCGGACTCTAAGCTCCAAGACCTTCTCGCTGTTCAATGGGCCGGACCAAGCCGTTATTCTGCGCTCACATTCCTCGCCGATTTGTATGGACTCAAGGCGACCGAGCGGTTGTCGCCGACCGTTTCATCTCTGTCTGCACCGGGCACGGAAGCCACAGACGGATCTGCGGTTCGTAGAATCCACCCCTCTACGTCCCTGACTGAAATCTTTTCAGGCTGCCATAACGCCTCCGTCTCCACTTCCGATCGCTGCCGCGCACCACCCAGCCACCTTGCGTAAACTCAGTAAGCGGATCTTTCCCAAAGAGGCTGTCGACGCGCCTTCCCATAATCCCTCTGTCGCATCCCCACCCCACGCGGCAATTGCGCTTTCCGGACTTATCGATGTAGAGGCACGCATGCTCCAAGCGCTCACCGATGGTCTCGCCCGCACACGCAAGAATACGAAAGTGTTGACAGCCCGCCTCGCCAGCCGGTCGGTGATGAAAATCGCCCCCTCCAAGCACACGCTCCGCTCGGTGAATATGAATTTGTGGCAGGATACACACCAAATCAGCATCGATTTTAATGTCAGTGAGAGTTTCAATCTGCGAAGAAGCAGTCTGACGTTCCCGAATCAAGCCCACGCTGAGTGACGGCTTCGGCTCTGGGATTGTCTGCGCCAGGTTCAGATATAGCTGTAGAGTCGCGTACCGACGCAATACGCCAGGCTCTGCTCCCGAAGTACCCACCGGTACCCACTGCTGCACCGCTGCCCACAACATCTCTGCCAGAGCCTACGACGAGGCGGTCGCCGCCTCAGACTCCGAGATCCGTAAGGCGGCTGGAACCTCCAGCGACGGTTAAGCCTCGATCACGGCATGCCCTCGACGCACACCGCATGGCCCGTAACTTCAGCGAGCGCCATCCATCTTCCGATGCGACTGTCCATCGCCCATCCCTTTCTAGCACTACTCAGTCCGAATCCAAGGGTGAAGGCGACTCTGAGCGCGTACGACCTTCTCAAATTAACTCATCCCAAACTGATTATTTTGTATAGGTGGGCATAATGACGCCGCGCGCGCGCCAGAAACACTCGTTCACGATGACGCCGCCTGCTCTGCCCTCAGTGCGCGCTTTGGAAGCTTACCCATCGCAATCTGAGTACCAGAACGATGACGAGGATGAGGACGCATTCGACGCGCTTGGTGAAGGTCCGAGCATGAGTGTACGGGATTTGTTGCTGCAAGCGGACACGACGCACTTCGACATCCTCGGTGGGTGCATAACGATTTTACCAAGTCGTTGCTGACCTTCTATCTTTTGTCCAGAGGATGACTCGAACCAATTCGGCGACCAGACGTTTGGGTGGGCGTAACAAACGCGCGGGGCATCTAAAAGAATTGCATAAGAAATATAATTTAACGCTTATAGTATAAATTTTCAGACGTCCGTGTAGTGTGCTTCAATGCAGGCACTCGATGCCTCCTGCTGGCAAAACAAGCTCTCACGCACGCGCAGGCCCTCGAATGTCGTGAGCTCCAGAATGGGATCTCCCTCAGAAGCGCAGCGCCGTACTCTCAGGTACGTACTCGACTCTAGAATTGATCCCATCGAACAATTTTGCTCTCTTTCGAATTTGTCTCATACATCGCTTATGAGGTTCAAGTTTCTACTCAATCCACATGGTCTTATGGTTCTATATAAGAGGCGAATTTATGGCTTTCAGTCTCGCACCTGCAGTGCAAACGCTCCAAACGAAGAGCGTGGTTAAGACTCAGCAAGACTTAGCACTGAAGTCGGTCCGAGATTCCGGCAGCCAAATTTGGAAGACAGAAAGTGTTCGAAGTCATTATTATGTAGCCTTGTTAGCAGCCGCCTAAGAATCAAAGCTCTAGATCTATGTACTTAAGAAGAAAAAACTTGATAAACATTATTAGTAATGCTGGTACGACTGGCACTGATTGGTTTAAACTTCAATGAATAACTAAGCCTGCGAAGCGCGTGTTCAATTTGGACGTTTCCGGATTCGCTCCACTTAAGTTAAAGCGACGCCGATGGAGCCCGGAAGCTTGCCAATGTTAGCCGTGTATGCCATGTTGAACTTACAAATCTTACTTCCTGACTCAGCCTCAGTCTATTTCCGAGAAATCACCTGACGTCGAAGCGCGTCACGGTATATAAACCGCGACGTGCACCTTCTTTACGCACCTTCGATTTTTTTAAATGTCCCCCACAGAGATCAAATCCGTCGTAGTCGATTCCGGCATCTCAGTGTTCTACCGTACCGCTTCCCCAGCGGACAACCCAGCGGCGCCGACCATCCTCCTGCTGCACGGATTCCCTACATCTTCCCACCAATATCGCAACCTCATCCCGCTGCTAGCGCAGCATTACCGCGTCGTCGCTCCCGACCTTCCGGGGTTCGGGTTCACGACCGTCCCCGAGGAACGAAACTACACCTACACTTTCGCCGCACTCAGCGCCACTATCGGTGCGTTCCTCGACGCGCTTGCCATAACGTCCTTCGCCGTCTACATCTTCGACTACGGTGCGCCTGTCCTGCTACGCCTAGCATTGAAGCGCCCAGAGGCCATCAAGGCAATCATCACCCAGAACGGCAATGCGTACACAGACGGACTTGGTGCGGCGTGGGCGCCGATCCAAAAGTACTGGGGCGACGGGGTCCGCGGAGGATCGTGCGGCCCTAGTGGACGGGGTGCTCACCTACGACACGACCAAGTGCAGTACACGCACGGTACGCGCGCGCTGGACGCCATCGCGCCTGAGACATACACACTCGACTGGGCGCTTCTCCAGCGCCCAGGCAATTTTGACATCCAGCTCGACTTGTTCAAGGACTATCAGAACAACGTCGCGCTGTACCCACAGTTTCAGGAGTATTTCCGCAAGAGCCAGGTGCCGCTGCTTGCCGTATGGGGAAGCACGACGCATTCTTCATTCCCCCGGGCGCTGAGGCGTTTAAGCGCGATCTCCCAAAAGCGGAGGTCATATTTCTGGATGCGGGGCATTTTGCGGGGGAGACAGAGACGGCTGAAATCGCGCGGCTTATGGTGGTATTTTTGAAGAAAGTGTTTTAGTATTTTTTAAAAACCTGTACGCGGTACGAGTAGTGCTAAATCTGCAGCGAATTCAATTCAACATAGTATTTCAATTATCAATAGTGTTTGATCGAACCTACCGGCTAGAACGGCATGCTCAACATGCCGCCCATAATCTGGACTTGCTCCGGTGGTTTGCAGCTCTGCTCCCGGTACGTTGATACAAGATCCGG